>NC_069464.1:30042140-30127140 GCF_026875155.1 Cherax quadricarinatus | reverse complement strand
CAAACACGTACTCCCCCCTCCCCTAACCACCTCTCCCCATCCCTAACCACCTCACCTTAGCCACCTACCCCTCCCCCAAACCACCTAACCCCTCCCCAAACCGTCTAACCCCCCCAACTACCTCCCTCCCTCCAATAACCATCCTCCCCTCCCCCATAAACCATCCATCCCCTCTCTCCCTCAAACTATCTAACCCCCTTCCCCAACTATCTCTACCCCTCCAATAACCATCCTCCCCCTCCCCCACAACCATCCATCCTCTCTCCTAACCATCTATTCCCCTCCCCCTAACCAGGATGAGGACAAGGGGCTCCAAGGACGAATCTGAGAGGGAAGAATCGGAGGTAGAGCTCAAAAAAAGGGAGGAAGACTGGGGAAGGAGACTAGATGAGCTGGAAAGGAAGATGGAAGAAAGGTTAGCAGCAGAATGCAGAAGGTGGAAGCAACAGGCCACAGCACCAGAAATCAAGATAGAGAGATTAGAAGAGGAGCTGAGACATCTGAAACAGCACAGAGACAAAGATATCACAGAAGTAGCATCGGCAATGGCTACATCAAACACAGACAACAGGTCTGAAGGAAGCATGGAAACTAAACTGCATGCAGAGGTCCTGTCAAACCCACATGGGGCCAAAACAAAGACAGGGAGCACACTAGGACAGAATGAGAGGTTGGAAGACATTGAAGGAACTAGGACATGTGCAAGGACCTTACCAGATACCTGTGGGGGCCAGGAGCAGTGTGAGCAGGAAGGATAAACCAAGAAGCATAGGGGCAATAACTAGGGAAGGGACTGAAGGAAGGAACACTCCACGGGAAGGAACTAAAACACATCAGAGGATGCAATGGGAGTCACAGTGGGAGGTGGAAAGGGAAAGATCCGTGTTTGTCTATGGGCTAACTTATGATGGGGAAACTTATGATGAAAGAAAGCAGGAGGAGAAAAAAGCGATTGAAGATATCATGAAGGTGATAGGTGAGGGGGACATGACCCAGGTGGCAAATTTTCGGAGAATTGGGTGGTTCACAAAGAAAAGGAATCGGCCTCTCAAAGTAATTTTCAAGGCAGAATCAACCCGAGCCATGATCCTGCAGGAGAAAGCACGGTTGAGAGGCAAGCAGGAGTTCCGGAGTGTGTACCTCGATCGAGACAGAACACAGGACGAAAGGAAGACAATGAAAGAGAGAGTTCAAAAACGAAAGGAGAAATGGGAGGAAATGAAAAAGGAGAGCAGAATAATCCAGGATCAAATGGAAGGAGAAGTGCACCCCCCAGAAACCTGCAGAAGGACTCCAGCCAGGGACACCCCAAGGCAACTGAACAATCCAAACCAACCATCACACACCGATCCCTCTGTTTCTACGCCCCGCACCACAGTTACAGTATTAGAACAGAAGTTGAAGGTTTGGTACACAAATGCAGATGGATTAACGAATAAACATGAGGATGGCAAGAAAGAATCAATGAGAAGTCCCCAGACATCATAGCAGTTACAGAAACAAAACTCATGGAGACAATAACAGATGCAATCTTCCCACCAGGATACCAATCATGAGGAAAGATAGAAGGGGCAGGGGGGAGGTGGGGTTGCTCTGCTCGTAAAAAAACAGATGGAAATTCGGAGGGAAAAAGGAAGGAATAGATGAGACGGGGGAGAAAGAGACTACATAGCAGGTACACTTCAGTCTGGGGAACACAAAGTGGTCATTGCAGTGATGTATAATCCACCACAGAACTGCAGGAGGCCAAGAGAGGAATATGAAGAGAGCAACAGAGCAATGGTGGACACACTTGCTGAGGTGGCAAGAAGAGCTCACTCCAGCAGAGCAAAGTTGCTGGTTTTGGGGGATTTCAACACAGGGAGATTGATGGGGAAAACCTGGAGCCACATGGGGGTCCCCAAACATGGAGAGCCAGGATGTTGGACGTGGTGCTGGAAAAACCTCATGCACCAACATGTTAAGGACACTACCAGAGTTTAGAGGGGAGGATGAACCAGCAAGATTGGACCTTGTGTTCACCCTGGGCAGCTCAGATATTGAGGACATCAAGTATGAGGGTCCCTAGGAGCTAGCGACCACGTGGTTCTGTGCTTTGAATACATTTAAAAGAGCTGCAAGTGGAGAGAATAACAGGAGTTGAATGGGAAAAGCTGACTATAAAAGAGGGGACTACATTTGGGTTGAAGAACTTCCTGCGGGAGGTCCAGTGGGACAGAGAACTGGCAGGAAAGCCAGTAAATGAAATGATGGAATATGTAACAACAAAATGCAAGGAGGCAGTGGAAAGGTTTATTCCCCAAGGGCAACAGTAACAACGGGAAGACCAGAACGAGCCCTGGTTTACCCCACGTTGTAAGGAGGCAAAAACAAAATGCAATAGAGAATGCAAAAAGTACAGAAGGCAGAGAACACACGAAAATAGGGAGATCAGTCGCAGAGCCAGGAATGAGTACGCACAGGTAAGGAGGGAGGCCAGCGACAGTATGAAAATGACATAGCATCGAGAATCAAGACTGACCCGAAACTGTTGTATAGCCACATCAGGAGGAAGACAACAGTCAAAGACCAGGTGATCAGATTAAGGACAGAAGGTGGAGAACTCACAAGAAATGATCAGGAGGTATGTGAGGAGCTGAACAGGAGATTTAAGGAAGTTTTTACAGTAGAGACAGGAAGGGCTGTGGGAGAGACAGCACAGAAGGGAACATCAAGAGGGAATATACCAACAAGTGTTGGATGACATACGAACAACTGAGGAGGAGGTGAAGAAGCTCTTAAGTGTCCTTGACACGTCAAAGGCGATGGGACCGGACAACATCTCCCCATGGGTCCTTAGAGAAGGAGCAGAGATGCTGTGCATGCCTCTAACCACAATCTTCAACACATCCCTTGAAAAATGGGCAACTACCTGAGAAATGGAAGACAGCTAATGTAGTCCCCATATTTAAGAAAGGAAACAGAAACGAGGCACTAACTACAGACCTGTGTCTCTGACATGTTTGTGTGCAAAGTCATGGAGAAGATTATCAGGAGGAGAGTGGTCGAACACCTGGAAAGGAACAAGATTATAAATGAAAACCAGCATGGGTTCATGGAAGGCAAATCTTGTATCACATACCTCCTGGAGTTTTATGACAAGGTAACAGAAGTAAGACACGAGAGAGAGGGGTGGTGGATTGCGTTTTCCTAGACTGCAGGAAGGCCTTTGACACAGTTCCCCACAAGAGATTAGTGCAGAAGCTGGAGGATCAGGCGCACGTAAAAGGGAGAGCACTGCAATGGATAAGGGAATACCTGACAGGGAGGCAGCAACGAGTCATGGTACGTGAAGAGGTATCACAGTGGGCGCCTGTTACGAGCGGGGTCCCACAGGGGTCAGTTCTAGGCCAGTGCTATTTTTGATATATGTGAACGACATGATGGAAGGAATAGACTCTGAAGAGTCCCTGTTCGCAGATGACGTGAAGTTGATGAGAAGAATTAAATTGGAAGAGGATGAGGCAGGACTGCAAAGAGACCTGGACAGGCTGGACATGTGGTCCAGCAACTGGCTTCTCGAATTCAATCCAGCCAAATGCAAAGTCATGAAGATTGGGGAGGGGCAAAGAAGACCGCAGACAGAGTATAGGCTAGGTGGACAAAGACTACAGACCTCACTCAGGGAGAAAGACCTTGGGGTGACCATAACACCGAGCACATCACCGGAGGCACACATCAACCAAATAACCGCTGCAGCATACGGGCGCCTGGCAAACCTGAGAATAGCGTTCCAATACCTTAATAAGGAATCGTTCAAGACACTGTACACTGTGTATGTTAGGCCCATACTGGAGTATGCAGCACCAGTCTGGAACCCACACCTGGTCAAGCACGTCAAGAAGTTAGAGAAAGTACAAAGGTTTGCAACAAGGCTAGTCCCAGAGCTCAAGGGAATGTCGTACGAGGAAAGGTTAAGGGAAATCGGACTGACGACATTGGAGGACAGAAGGGTCATAGGAGACATGATAACGACATACAAGATACTGCAGGGAATAGACAAGGTGGACAGAGATAGGATGTTCCAGAGAGGGGACACAGGGACAAGGGGTCACAACTGGAAGCTGAAGACTCAGACGAGTCACAGGGACGTTAGGAAGTATTTCTTCAGTCATAGAGTTGTCAGCAAGTGGAATAGCCTAGCAAGTGAAGTAGTGGAGGCAGGAACCATACATAGTTTTAAGAAGAGGTATGATAAAGCTCAGGAAGCAGAGAGAGGATCCAGTAGCGATCAGTGAAGAGGCGGGGCCAGGAGCTGAGTCTCGACCCCTGCAACCACAATTAGGTGAGTACAATTAGGTGAGTACACACACATACACACACACACACATGCACACACACACACACACACACACACACACACACACACACACACGCACACACACATACACACACACACACACACACACACACACACACACACACACACACACACATACACACACACACACACACACACACACACACACACATACACACACACACACACACACACACACATACACACACACACACACACACACACACACACACACACACACACACACACACAAACCTAACCTAACACATTAGCTCATAAATCCCCCCACCACACACACACATTTTTACTATAAGCTGAAGCAGCTAGAACATCCCAACAGGATAAAAACAAAATGGGCTCTCAATAGGGAGGACGTAAAGGCAAGGGAACCGATGATAGCTGGTCGGAAAAGGAAGAATGGGTAGAATGGCTCAAGAACAAAATGGAACAACAATGGGAGAAAATGTTAAATGAGCTTTGCAATAACATGTTAGAGCAAATATCTGCAGAGAGCAAGAAGTGGGAATCACGAGCTGTAGTAGCTGAGGCAAAGATACAGAGATTGGAGGAAGAAATGGATGTGCTGAATCAGGATCTAAAGATGAGGTCCGAAAGAAGCAAGATGACTGAAATGGGAACATCAGTAGGCAGCGAGGGGACTGAAGGAGGGGATGGATCTAAGCAGTCTTTTGCAGCAGTAATATCAGGCCATCATGGTGTCTGGGAGATGATTAGGGAAACAGCAAAGGAGATGCTTAAATCAGATCCAGATATACAGAGGGAAAAGAAATGGAAAGAGGAGACAGAGAAGTCAATAATTATTCATGGGCTTCAGGAGGCTGAAGGGCAGACCTATGATGAAAGAAAGCATTGGGAGAAAACAGAGATTAAGAACATCATTGCAATAACAGGAGAGAGGGACATGTCTCAGGTAGAAAATTTTCACGGACTTGGTGGGGTATTCGAGGGAAAAAAATCGACCAATCAGATTGACATTCAAGACAGATGTGGTAAGGAACAGGATACTACAACAGAAACCACTGTTAAAGGACTCTCCGGATTATCAAAAAGTGTTCCTACATCGAGACAGAACATGAGAGGAAAGGGAACAACTGAAAATGAGAGCAAGACAGAGCCAGTGGAAGGAAAGAGAGACAGGACAGGCAATGACAGACAGGAAAACTCAGCCTGTCACCACGTATCAACCAAACACAGTAAACAAAAACGAGCCTCACTCCATAGCCACCACCCCCCTAAGCACTAATTCCACAATCACAGCAGCCTCCCATAATACTGTGCCCTGTCTCCCACCCTCCCCGCCTGTACCTTCCTCTTTCATCTCCCAAAATACAGTAATGGAAAGGAAGCTAAAGGTATGGTACACCAATGCAGATGGAATAATAAGTAAGAGTGAAGAGTGGCAAGAACGCATCATTGATGCATCATCTGACATCATAGCACTAACAGAGACAAAACTTACAGGGATGATAACGGATGCAATTTTTCCACCTGGATATCAGATTATGAGGAAAGACAGAGAGAATAGAGGAGGGGGAGGAGTAGCATTGCTCATAAAAAACCAGTGGAGTTTTGAGGAGATGGGAGGAATGGAAAGAAGGGAAACAGACGATTTCATTGTAGGAACACTTCAGACTGGTGGTCCAAAGGTGATGATAGCAGTGATGTATAACCCACCACTTAACAGCAGGAGAACAAGAGAAGAGTATGACGTGTGCAATAGGGCAATGGTGGATACACTAGCTGAAGTGGCCAGGAGGGCTCATATGGGTAGGACAAAAATTGCTTATAATTGGGGATTTCAATCATAAAGAGATTGACTGGGGAAACCTGGAGCCACATGGGGGACCAGAAACATGGAGGACTAAGTTGGAAACTGCATTGGAGAACTTCATGCATCAACATATTAGGGATACAACCAGAGAGAGAGGAGAGGATGTTGCAGCAAGGCTGGATCTCATATTCACCTTGAATAGTTCAGACATAAGGAATATCACCCACGAAAGGCCCCTTGGCGCTAGTGATCATGATGTCCTGAGTTTTGAATATCTTGTTGAGTTAACAGTGGAGAATGCAGCAGCACGAGAACAAAGAGAGAAACCAAACTTCAAAAAATGGGACTACATAGGAATGAGAAGTTTCCTGCATGAAGTGCAGTGGGAAAGAGAACTAGATGGAAAGACAGTAAATGAAATGATGGAAATAGTAACCACTAAGTGCAGGGAGGCAGAGGAAAGGTTCATACCAAAGGGCAACAGAAAAAACGGTAAGACCAGAGTGAACCCATGGTTTAACTGGAGGTGTAAAGAGGCCAAAGCCAAGTGTGCGAGAGCATGGAAAAGGTATAGAAGACAAAGGACTCAAGAAAACAAGGAGCTGAGCAGAACCAGAAACGAATATGCAAGGATAAGGAGAGAGGCCCAGAGGCAATACGAGAACGACATAGCATCAAAAGTCAAATCTGAACCAAAGTTGTTATACAATCACATTAGGAGAAAAACAACAGTCAAGGACCAGGTAATCAGGCTGAGGAAAGAAGGAGGGAAGCTCACGACGAGTAACCAAGAAGTATGTGATGAACTAAACAAAAGATTTAGAGAAGTATTCACAATAATGTCAGGAATGCTTCCAGCAAACTGTGGAGGTAGGGTGCACCAGCAGGTGCTGGACACAATACACATAACCAAGGTAGAGGTGAAGAAACTGCTAGACGAACTCGATACCTCAAAGGCGGTGGGCCCAGATAACATATCTCCATGGATACTGAGAGATGGAGCAGAGGAACTGTGTGTGCCGCTAGCAGCAATCTTCAGTAAATCTATCGAAACAGGGCAGTTGCCTGAGGCGTGGAAGACAGCACATGTAGTTCCAATTTTTAAGAAAGGGGACAGACAGGCAGCATTAAACTACAGACCAGTGTCACTGACTTGTATAGTATGTAAAGTCATGGAGAAGATTATCAGGAGAAAAGTAGTGGAACACATTGAAAAGATTGGGCTCATACATGACAGTCAGCACGGCTTCAGAGATGGGAAATCCTGTGTCACAAATTTACTTGAGTTCTACGATAAGGTAACAGAAGTAAGACAGGAGAGAGAGGGATGGGTAGATTGCATCTTTTTAGACTGCAAAACTGCTTTTGACACGGTACCACACAAGAGACTGGTGCAAAAAATTAAAGGAGCAGGCAGGAATAACGGGGAAAGTACTGCAATGGATCAGGGAATACCTGACAGGAAGGAAACAACGTGTGTTGGTACGTGCTGAAGTGTCGGAGTGGGCGAATGTGTCGAGTGGGGTTCCACAAGGTTCAGTCCTAGGCCCAGTGCTGTTTCTTATATATGTGAATGACATGGTGGAAGGAATAGATTCAGAAGTGTCACTGTTCGCTGATGATGTGAAACTGATGAGGAGAATACAAGTGGGAGAGGATCAGTTAAGATTACAAGGGGATCTGGAAAAACTACAAGTATGGTCCGACAAATAGCTCCTGGAGTTTAACCCTAGTAAGTGTAAGGTCATGAAGATTGGGGAAGGACACAGAAGACCGCAGACGGAGTACAGGTTAGGAAACCAACAGCTGCAAACGTCAGTTAAAGAAAAGGATCTTGGGGTAAGCATTATAACGAACATGTACCCTGAGGCCAACATCAATCAAATAACTGCTGCAGCATATGGGAGATTGGCAAGCCTGAGATTGGCGTTTAGACATCTGAGTAAGGAGTCATTCACGACATTGTACACAGTGTACGTAAGGCTATACGGAATATGCAGCGCCAGTATGGAACCCTCGCTTAGCCAAACACGTCACGAAATTGGAGAAAGTGCAAAAACTTGCAACACGATTAGTACCGGAACTGAGGGGTATGTTTTATGAGGAGAGGTTAAGGGAACTCAACCTGATGACACTAGAGGATAGGAGGGATAGAGGGGACATGATAACAACGTATAAAATACTAAGAGGCACTGACAAGGTGGACAAGGATCGAATGTTTCAGAGATGGGATACAGAAACAAGGGGACACAATTGGAAACTGAAAACCCAGATGAATCATAGGGCTGTTAGGAAGTATTTCTTTAGTCTTAAAGTTGTCAGGAACTGGAATAATCTGGAGAGTGAAGTAGTGGAAGCAAATTCCATAAATAGCTTTAAGAAGAGGAATGACAAATATCATGGAGCAGGGAGAGAGTGAATTAGTATCGACCAGTGAAGAGGCGGGGCCAGGAGCGATGAATCGACCCCTGCAACCACATATAGGTGAGTACAGAAACGTCAAGTAGAGAGGGTAAGAAGCAGTCTCTTAGAATGGAAAATCTGCAGTGATGAGGGAAATCCTAAAAGCACTGCATTAAGGAAGGGAACTGGAATAAAAGTTAGTGGATGAGTTAATGAAGTACCCAGCGGGAAAGTGCAGGAAGGCAGAAGAGACCTTCATACCCAGAAGAAGGGGCAAGTGAATATACAAAGAGCCCTTCACCCAGAGATGCAGAAAGATGGAAATTGAAAGGAGAAACGAGTCCTTGGCTAGTCTGAGTGTTGTTATTGATTAAATACCGTTCGTTCGTGGTAACAATAATATAAATGTGGAGGCTAGTACACCAAACGGGGAGTAGAATGAAATTAGCTCAGAGGCGCCCACACCACCGTACATCCTCGGATCAAGGTAAAGCACCTAGCTCTGCTGAATGCTTGATTCTTGTATGATTAAGTGGTCCTGTGGGTTAAATCATCATGGGATTTTCGCTCACCATGAGGTGGGTATTATACTCACCCCAAGATCTTTTTACTAGAGTGAGGTTTGCAGTCTTTAACCACATAGACTATACTCTGTCTGCGGTCTTCTTTGCCCTTCCCCGATCTTCATGAGTGCATTTGCCGGGGTTAAATTCGAGGAGCCAGTTGTTGGACCAGGCTAGTGTGTGTGTGTGTGTGTACTCACTTAGTTGTACTCACCTAGTTGAGGTTGCGGGGGTCGAGTCCGAGCTCCTGGCCCCGCCTCTTCACTGATCGCCACTAGGTCACTCTCTCTGAACCGTGAGCTTTATCATACCTCTGCTTAAAGCTATGTATGGATCCTGCCTCCACTACATCGCTTCCCAAACTATTCCACTTACTGACTACTCGGTGGCTGAAGAAATACTTCCTAACATCCTGTGTTCATATGTCTCAACTTCCAACTGTGTCCTGTTATGTGTCCAATCTCTGTAACATCCTTGTCTTGTCCACCTTGTCATTCCTCAGTATTTTGGTATGTCGTTATCATGTCCCCCTATCTTCCTGTCCCCAGTGTCCGTCAGGTTGATTTCCCTTAACCTCTCCCTTGTAGGACATACCCTTAGCTCTGGGACTAGTCTTGTTGCAAACCTTTGCACTTTCTCAGTTTCTTACGTGCTTGGCTAGGTGGTTTCCAAACTGGTGCGCATCTCCAATATGGGCAAACGTACACGGTGTACAGGTCCTAACGATTCCCTTTAAGATGTCGGAATGCTGTTCTGAGGTTTCTAGTCGCCCATATGCATGCAGCAGTTATTTGTTGATGTGCGCTTCAGGAGATGTGCCTGTGTTATACTCAACCCAGATCTTTTTCCTTGTGTGAGGTTTGTAGTCTCTGGCCCCTAACTTACTCCGTCTGCGGGCTTCTTGCCCTCCCAATCTTCATGACTTGGGACTTTGGGGGGATTGAACTCCCGGAGCCAATTGCTGGACCCGGTCTGCAGCCTGTCCAGATCCCTTTGTAGTTCTGCCTGGTCTTCGATCGAGTGAATTCTTCTCATCAACTTCACGTCATCTGCAAACAGGGACACCTCAGAGTCTATTCCTTCCGTCATATCGTTCACAAATACCAGAAACAGCACTGGTCCTAGGACTGACCCCTGTGGGACCCCGCTGGTCACAGGTGCCCACTCTGACACCTCGCCACGTACCATGACTCGCTGCTGTCTTCCGACAAGTATTCCCTGATCCATTGTAGTGCCTTCCCTGTTATCCCTGCTTGGTTCTCCAGTTTTTGCACCAATCTCTTGTGTGGAACTGTGTCAAACGCCTTCTTGCAGTCCAAGAATATGCAATCCACCCACCCCTCTCTCTCTTGTCTTACTGCTGTCACCATGTCATAGAACTCCAGTAGGTTTGTGACACAGGATTTTCCGTCCCTGAAACCATGTTGGCTGCTGTTGATGAGATCATTCCTTTCTAGGTGTTCCACCACTCTTCTCCTGATAATCTTCTCCATGATTTTGCATACTATACATGTCAGTGACACTGGTCTGTAGTTTAATGCTTCATGTCTGTCTCCCTTTTTTAAAGATTGGGACTACATTTGCTGTCTTCCATGCCTCAGGCAATCTCCCTGTTTCGATAGATGTATTGAATATTGTTGTTAGGGGTACACATAGTGCCTCTGCTCCCTCTCTCAATACCCATGGGGAGATGTTATCTGGCCCCATTGACTTTGAGGTATCTAGCTCACTCAGAAGCCTCTTCACTTCTTCCTCGGTTGTGTGCACTGTGTCCAGCACTTGGTGGTGTGCCCCACCTCTCCGTCTTTCTGGAGCCCCTTCTGTCTCCTCTGTGAACACTTCTTTGAATCTCTTGTTGAGTTCCTTACATACTTCACGGTCATTTCTTGTTGTCTCTCCTCCTTCCTTAGCCTGATTACCTGGTCCTTGACTGTTGTTTTCCACACAACACTGACTGCCACCACTTACTTAGGGCGGTAGAACACACAACACTGACTGCCACCACTTACTTAGGGCGGTAGAACACACAACACTGACTGCCACCACTTAGGGCGGTAGAACACACAACACTGACTGCCACCACTTACTTAGGGCGGTAGAACACACAACACTGACTGCCACCACTTAGGGCGGTAGAACCAAACCCCTAATTTAAAAACCCAACCCCCGGCTAACCAAGGGAAAAACACAAAAGGGGACCCAAGGGGGGTAGCCACCACTCTTCCCCCGGGGGAAAAAAAAAACAACGGTTCCCACCATTGGGCGGGAAAAACCCCAACACGGCTCCCCCCACTTTTGGGGGTAAAAAACCAAAAACTGGCTCCCAACTTAGGGGGTAAAACACAACATGGCCCCACCTTAGGGTAAAACAACAAACCTTCCCACCACTTAGGGGGAAAAAAAACACAAAAGGCCCCCCAAGGGGGGAAAAAAAACACCCCCCCACCACTTAAGGGTAAAAACACAACAGGGGCCCCCCATTAGGGGGGTAGAAACACAACATGGCTCCACCACTTACTTAGGGGGTAGAACACCAACCTGGCTCCCCAAAGGGGGTAAAACACAACAGGGCCCCCCCTTAATTTGGGGGCCCTGCCCACGGGGGGTTAAAAAATTTTGGGGGGAAAAAAACCCGGTGACCACCCTTTTTGGGGGAAACACAAAAGTGCCCCCACAAAAAGGGGGCCCCACAAAACTGGACCCTTAGGGGAAAAAAAAACCCCCCAAATTGGGGGAAAAAAAAAACCCGTTTAACCTTTTGGGGGAAAAACAACCCTCCCCCCACCGGGGGGAAAAAAACAGGGGGGGCCAAAATGGGGCACAAAACCTGCCACCACTTCCCAAAGGGGGTAGCCAAACCCCAAAAACCCCCCACCTTTTTGGGCGGGAAACACACAACCGGCCCACCACTTAGGGGGTAGAACACACCAAAGGCCCCACCACTTAGGGGTAAAACAACAAAACGGTCCCACCACTTAAGGGGTAGAAAACCAAAACCCGGCCCACCACTTTTGGGGGGAAAAAAAACCCAAAATGGCCCCACCCCTTAGGGGGAAAAAAAAACAAAACTGGTCCACCACTTTTGGGGGGGAAAAAAAACACGGGTCCACCCTTTTTGGGGGGGGTTTAAACACAAACCCTTCCCACCTTGGCCCAAAAAAAAAATTTGGGCAATTTAAAGGGCACAAACTGGTTTGGGGTTTGAAAACACCGGGGCCCCCCACTTACTAGGGGGGTAAACAACCCAAAGGCCCCCCAACCCTTTGGGGGTGAAAAAAACTGGCCCAACACTTTAAAGGCGGAAACACACAACACCGGCCCCCCATTTTCCCCGGGCAAACCAAAAACCCCCCCCCCCATTCACTTTTTTTAAAAAAAACCCCCCCAAAATTGGGGAAACACACAAACGGCTCCCCATTAAAAGGCGGTAGAACACACAACAGGCTTCCCACCACTTAGGCGGAAAACACAAACTGGCCCCCCATTAGGGGTAAAACAAACACCCCCCCAATTAAGGGGGGAAAAAAAACCCAAAGGGGTACCCCAACGGGAAAAAACAAAACCCCCCCCCCCACTTTGGCAAAACAACCCGGTCCCCCCACAAACGGGAAAAACAAACCCGGTCCCAACTGGGCTCCACCAAAAAGGAAAAACAAGGCCCCAAAAAAAAGGAAACCCCAAACGGTTTCCCAACACCCCTTCTAAATTTGGGGAAAAAAAACAGGCTCCACCATTGGGGGAAAAACCCAAAAAAAGGCTCCCCCCACTTTTAAAAGGGGGGAGAAACACAAATTCCCCCCTTAAGGCGGGAAACACAACACCTGGCTCCACCCACTTAAGGGGTAGAACACAACGGTCCCCCCATTTAAGGGGGGGGTAAAAAACAAAAACCGGCCCCCCATTTTAAGGCGGGAAA
Source organism: Cherax quadricarinatus (assembly GCF_026875155.1). NCBI lineage: Eukaryota > Metazoa > Arthropoda > Malacostraca > Decapoda > Parastacidae > Cherax > Cherax quadricarinatus. Next base: position 30,114,127 of record NC_069464.1, on the reverse strand, counting down.
CCAAACCCCCACACTTGGCGGGAAAACACCCCGGTTACCCACAAAAGGGGGGGAAAACCCCAAAAGGTCCCCCATTTTCCCCCCCCCCCCTTTTAAACCCCAAAAGGCCCCACCCAAGGCAAAAAAAAGGGGGCCCCCAAACGGGCCCCCCAAATTGGCAAAAAACAACCCCGGCCCCCCCACTTGGCTTCCAAACCCTTTACCCCCCAAAAAGGGGGCCCCCCAGGCCCAAACACAAAAAAAAAAAACCCCCCCCAATTAAGGGGAAAACACCAAACCGGGTCCCCCATTAAGGGGAAAAACCAAACCCGGGTCCCACCCTTTTGGGGGGGGAAACCCAAAAAACCGGCTCCCACCACTAGGGGGGGGGAAAAAACAACACGGGTCCCCCCCTTAAGGGGGTTTTAAACACAAACCCCCCCCCCACCCCTTGGGGGAAAAACAAAAACCGGCCCCCACCATTTGGGGGGTAAAACACACAACAGGCTCCCCCACTTTGGCGGAAAACACACAAAGGTCCCACCTTAAGGCAGGTAAACCACAACCGGTCCCCCACCTTAAGGGGTTAAAACAAACAACTCCCAACTTAAGGGGTTTGAACAAAAACCCCCCCCCCCAAACCCAAAGGCTTTAAGGGAAAACAAAACCTCCCCCAAATTAAGGGGGAAAAAAAAAGGCTCCCCCATTAAGGGGGAAACACCCAACACGGCCCCAACTTAAGGCAACACACAAAACCGGCTCCCACCACTTAAGGGTAAAACAAAAAAACCCCCCCCAATTAAAAATGAAACAAAAACCCCCCCAAAAGGGGGAAAAAACAAACCCCTTTTTTACCAAAAAAAACACCCCCCCCAAACCCCTTGGGGTGAACACACAAACCCCCCACTTAAGGGGAGAACACAAACAGGCCCCACCCCCTTTGGCTTTAAAAAACAAACACGGCCCCCCCCTTAGGGGGAAAAAAAACCCCTCCCCCCCAACTTAAAAAAAGGCCCCAAACCCAAAAAAACCCCACCTCCCAAAAAACGGGAGAACACACAACACCGGCCCCACCCTAAGGCGTAAACACAAAACCCCCTCCCACCCCTTAGGGGTAAAAAAACACCCCCCCCCAAACCCCAAAAAAAACCCCAAACCCCCCCCAACCCCGGTCACCAAAAAACCCCCCCCCGGGAAAAAACCCCCGGCCCCACCACGGCCGGGAAAAAAACCCCCCCATTTTAAAACACCAAACAAACCCCCCCCCCTTTTCCACAAAGGTTTTCCCCCGGGGAAAAACAAAGGTCCCCCCCCCTTTTAAAAAAAAAACCCCCCCTTAAAAAAAAAAAAGGGAATTGGGGAAAAAAACCGGCCCCCCTTTTAAAAAAACCCCCAACCCCCCCCTTTGGGGGGAAAAACCCCCCCACCCGGGGAAAAAAAACCCCCGGGGTTTTTTTCGTTTCCCCCCACAAAGGGGTTTCCCCCAAAAAAGGGGAAAAAGGGGGAAAACAAACCCCCCAAAAGCCCCCCGTTTTACCCCGGGAAAAAAACTCGTTTAAAAAGGGGGCCCCACCCCTCTTTCCCCCCCCCTTTTTTAAAACCCCAAGGGGCCCCAAATTTTGGGGAAAACAAAAACCCTTTTTTGGGGGAAAAACCCCAAAACCCCCATTTTTTTGGGGGGAAAAAAACCCCCCTTTAATTTTTGAAAAAAAATTTTTTAAACCCCCGGGGGGCCAAAACCCGGTCCACCCATTTTGGGGAAAAAAAACATGGCGCCACCCCTTAAGGCAGTAGAACACACAACACCGGCTCCCACCACTTAAGGCGGTAGAACACACAACACTGGCTCCCACCACTTAAGGCAGTAGAACACACAACACTGGCTCCCACCACTTAAGGCGGTAGAACACACAACACCGGCTCCCACCACTTAAGGCGGTAGAACACACAACACTGGCTCCCACCACTTAAGGCGGTAGAACACACAACACCGGCTCCCACCACTTAAGGCGGTAGAACACACAACACTGGCTCCCACCACTTAAGGCGGTAGAACACACAACACTGGCTCCCACCACTTACTTCCCTCCCACATTGTTTTTATACCTTGATACTATCAAACAGAAGTTGGGCAGACAATTCAGATGTGTGGTAGTTAAATCTCCAATAATTTATAAAGAATAATCAGAAAAAATCATACGTTCGTAGTAATTTTGATCTTTCAGAAGCAAGCGGTCAGTTGTTTTAAAATATTTTGGGGAGCAGACAACTCGTCTCTGTGATAAATGTCTTTGAAACCCGACTAGTTGAAGATTGAGACACTTATCCAACATATGGGAATTTTTATTATGGAAACGTTTCGCCACACAGTGGCTTCATCAGTCCAATACAAAGTAGAAATGGGTTAGGAGAGGAGGAGTTTGAGGTAATCAATCCCTGAATACAGTATATAAGCCACTTCTCCGGCCATATACTGCACTTCCTACAAGACTGATGAACTGAACACATCGATTCCAGGCTGAGGGACTGGTTACCTCAAACTCCTCCTCTCCTAACCCATTTCTACTTTGTATTGGACTGATGAAGCCACTGTGTAGCGAGACATTTCCTCAATAAACATTCCCATATGTTTCATAAATGTCTCAATCTTCTAAAAACTCTTTTATTTTTTTTCTACGTAAGACTCTTCAGCCGCGGCTCTTAAATCAAGAATTTAGTATTCAGTTTTCTCTTATAAGTATTTGTGGGATATGAAAGCACTCGCGGTGGCTCATTGGTCGGTTGAGAGCCACAGATGGGGAGATATATTTTTATTATAAGAGAGAAGCGGTAAGCCCGTAGGGTTATACAGCTCCTGTGGAGAGGTGATGTGGAATGTATTCAGGCTTAATTCGGGGAACTGGAGCACAGATCCAATTCTCTAGATCAAGAGCCCCTCCCAGGCGTCAAGGAACCTTCCTTCAGGGGAGATGGAAGGAATACGTGAGAAAATAGGAATGAGAAATAACTGACAAGGAGGAAATAACAAAGGGGAGCTATGTTATAGTACTGGATGTAATTACGAACTTCTTCGTAATGGAGTTTGCTTAGGAAGGAGCAGTTCTAGATGTGATGAACGGTTTATGGTATATAAGCCACCTGTCTGGCCCTATGTTGTACTTCCTGCAAGTGTGATGGACTTGAACACATCGATTCCAGGTTGAGGGACCGATTACCTCAAACTACTCCTCTCCTTATACCTTCCTACTTCGTATAAGACTGATGAAGTCACTGTGTGGCGAAACGTTTCTTCATTAAAGATTCACTTATGTTGCATAAGTGTCTCAATTCTTCAGTTCTTCGAGATAGTCAGCCTAAAACTGTCAAATTTCTTTGTAAATGAAACTAGGTTTCTTTGAGTCCCTTCATGAGCCAAGAAAAATATATGGGTTCAACGGTGCTATGACTGAGAAATTCCTAAACGTGGATGATGGGCATAAACAAGGGTGATATTAGTAAAGTAAGAACCAGAAATAATGGCTTTAAGTTTTCGAACAGACTTGTGGATACATGAAACAATCTTCCGAGTAGGGTGATCGAAGCTAGGACCTTGGGTACCTTTAAAATGAGATTGGACAAACATGGGAGTGGGAGCGGCTGGGTTTGATTGGTGTCGTGGGTACGGGAGTAAATTCTTGGGTAACTTTGGGTAAGGGTCGTTTTGATATGGACCTGTATTGTATGGGCCAGTAGGCCTTCTGCAGTGTTCCTCCATTCTTATGTTCCTACAATCTTAAACATTCCAGCGTAATAAGATTCTTAGTGTTTATTCTCTAATATATATAGAAGGTATACGACAGGATGTTACATTTAATATTTTTAGACAAATTTAAAAAAACTCCTTCCATCTCAGTGCAAAGAAAAGGAATAGTACAGAGTGGTGCACATGACTCCAAAACAGAGATTTAAAACTGGTCATAGGAGGCATTAAAAAGTAATGGTTTATGAACTTATTTCACGTTTTCTTCAGTTAAAACTGACAAATTGTGGCTTACACAATGGTACAGTAACATGAACTTTCAACTGAACAAAAAGAAAAACTTGCATTTTAGGTTTGAAGTCGATCAGAAGTTGCATTCCCAAGTTATCGCTAGGAAAAAATATCCAATATTTTTTTTTAATAAAACTGACCAGTTTTCTCCTATACACAAAAAAACCCAAACTTTTTTTGTATACAGGATTCACCAATGTTTAAAATTTGAATGAGTGATGTATCGGATATCCGCATCCACATCCACAGAACATCCACACAATTTCTTACATCCGCATCCGTGTCTGCATCCGCATTTTACCGTAAACAGATATCCGCATGTGCATCCGCATCCGTGTCTGCATCCGCATTTTACCGTAAACAGATATCCGCATGTGCATCCGCATCCGTGTCTGCAGCCGCATTTTACCGTAAACAGATATCCGCATGTGCGTCCGCATCCGTGTCTGCATCCGCATTTTACCGTAAACAGATATCAGCATGTGCATCCGCATCCGTTTCTGCATCCGCATTTTACCGCAAACAGATATCCGCATGTGCGTCCGCATCCGTGTCTGCATCCGCATTTTACCGTAAACAGATATCCGCATGTGCATCCGCATCCAAATCCGTGGAACATCCGCACAATTTCTTACATCCGCATCCACATCCGCAAAATAATTAAGACATCTTCACACATCTACATCTGCGGATGTCTAAGTTTTCACATCCGATACATCTCTAGTTTGAATCCTACCTGAAGGAAGACTTCTCAGGTAGCTGAATGGAAATTAAAATCATTGCTGGATCTACAAAACTGTGAAGCCGGACATTTTCAGTGCTGGAGTCAGAGCTGCAGATCCAGTATGATAAGCGATTTATATACATATCTGGAGAGGGTTTCGGCCTCGTGGTGAATCAGGGTCTGATCAACTAGGCTGTTACTGCTGGCCACATGCAAACTAACGTACGGAGCACAGCCCGGCTGGTCGGGTACTGACTTTAGGTGCCTTCTTGAAGACAGCCAGGGGTCTATTGGTAATCCCCTTTATGTATGCTGGGAGGCAGTTGAACAGTTTTGGGCCCCTGACACTTACTGTGTTGTTTCTCAGTGTAGTTCCGTGTTCGATTCTCGGAAAGGGTGGAAACATTGGGCGTGTTTCCTTATACCGGTTGTCCATGTTCACTCATCAGAAAAGTGGGTACCTGGGTGTTAGTCGCATCCTGGGTGTTAGTCGCATCCTGGGGCAAAATATACCTAACTTGAGGGAAATGCTCAGCATAACAAGGGACTTTCAATATAGTAGTATGTCACTGATGTCAGCTATGGTCTGTATACCTTGTACATGTACTTGTATACCTTGTACATGTACTTGTATACCTTGTACATGTACTTGTATACCTTGTACATGTACTTGTATACCTTGTACATGTACTTGTATACCTTGTACATGTACTTGTATACCTTGTACATGTACTTGTATACCTTGTACATGTACTTGTATACCTTGTACATGTACTTGTATACCTTGTACATGTACTTGTATACCTTGTACATGTACTTGTATACCTTGTACATGTACTTGTATACCTTGTACATGTACTTGTATACCTTGTATATGTACTTGTATACCTTGTACATGTTACTTGTATACCTTGTACATGTACTTGTATACCTTGTACATGTACTTGTATACCTGTACATGTACTGTATACCTTGTACATGTACTTGTATACCTTGTACATGTACTTGTATACCTTGTACATGTACTTTATACCTTGTACATGTACTTGTATACCTTGTACATGTACTTGTATCCCTTGTACATGTACTTGTATACCTTGTACATGTACTTGTATACCTTGTACATGTACTTGTATACCTTGTACATGTACTTGTATACCTGTACATGTACTTGTATACCTTGTACATGTACTTGTATACCTTGTATATGTACTTGTATACCTTTACATGTACTTGTATACCTTGTACATGTACTTGTATACCTTGTACATGTACTTGTATACCTTGTACATGTACTTGTATACCTTGTACATGTACTTGTATACCTTGTACATGTACTTGTATACCTTGTACAGTACTTGTATACCTTGTACATGTACTTGTATACCTTGTACATGTACTTGTATACCTTGTACATGTACTTGTATACCTTGTACATGTACTTATATACCTTGTATATGTACTTGTATACCTTGTACATGTACTTGTATACCTTGTACATGTACTTGTATACCTTGTACATGTACTTGTATACCTTGTACATGTACTTGTATACCTTGTACATGTACTTGTATACCTTGTACATGTACTTGTATACCTTGTACATGTACTTGTATACCTTGTACATGTACTTGTAGTAAATTAAGATATTATTATTAAGTAATAACTGGGACTGATCCCCTAAATGACTATCACCAGCTACCAGACATATATTATTGCAATACTTCTCAACGTACTAATTTTTAACAGGCAAGGCGACCCGAGGAAAAGAAACAATTTTACAGTCATTCACTCCTTCCCTGTCTTGCTAGAGGATTGCCGACATTTGAGTTTAAAAATGCAAATATCCCCTTCACTCCTTCAGAGTGCAAGCACTGTACCTCACACCTCCAAGACTCACACCTGGCTAACCTGTTTTCTCGAATCCCATTATGTTACCATGCTCACACTCCAACAGAACATGAAGTTACCAATACCACTACCTCCACTCACTCCTTACATGCTCACAATCGCCTGCTGGATGTTTAAGCCCCTGGCATACCAAGCCACCTTTATCCCCCTCTCTCTACCCCTTTCTCGGTCGATCTCTACCCCGCCTCCTCTAGTACAGATTATTACGCCCTTCAAGTTATCCTATTTTGTTCCATCCTCTCTAAATATCCAAACCTCTTCAACAACCCATAAATATTAGTATAATATGTTCCAGAACCTCTCATTGACACACTGGTATGAAGATAACTCAAACATAGAAGACTGAAGCTTACGACGATGCTTCGGTCTTGTTTGGATCATTAACTAGTTACACAGAAGCGTGAAGGGAAGGGAGCCAGTATATATATATATATGGGAGGGGGCCGGCCCGGGAGTATTAAAACACGAGGAGGTATTATTATAATTGTAGTAGTAGTAATACCATTCGTAGTAGTTGTAGTAGTAGCAGTAGTAGTAGCAGTAGTAGTAGCAGTAGTAGTAGCAGTAGTAGTAGCAGTAGTAGTAGCAGTAGTAGAGGTAGACCAAGAACAAAAGAAAATAAGAAAATATATGAGCACTTTTGGAGAGGTAATGGACAAAGAGGGTAGTACAAAAATCCAGAGTAAAATACACATAGACCAGAGCACTCCAGGCAGAAGAAAGTAAAGGCAAAATATCGAGAAGGAGAAGAAAGAAGCGGAGGGGGATAAAGATCAGGCCAGAGAGTGGAGTCTTATCGAAGCTATAGGAGTGGCAATGCAGGAGAGGTAATGGCCCACAAGAGCAGCACAAGAATTAAGGGGGTAAAAAACACACCAGGAAGAAGGAATGAAAGGCAAAGAAAATATAGGAAAGGAGAAAGAGTAATGAGAGGAGGAGAAAAGATCAGTCACGTGTATCCTGAAGCTTAATTTACTTGACAGTGTAATGAGAAATGAAGGATTTCTACAGAGACAAAGCCAGGACTAAGATTCATATTGTAAGAAAGTTGTGTAATCTGCTTACCGTCCTTCCAGGGTAGCATAGTGACTCCATCTGGACACTTGTGCCTTCCATCGGACCTCAGTACATAAGAACATAAGAACGAAGGAACACTGCAGAAGGCCTACTAGCCCATGCGAGGCAGGTCCAAGTCTCCTACCGGCTTAAGCCAATGCACCCAACCTAGTCAGGTCAGGTCACATTGACTTAAGGGAGGAACACGGCAACCGACCTGGTAGCACAAGCTATCACGTCTAACTCACACCCACCCACATCTACTCATGTATTTATCCAACCTGTTTTTAAAGCTACACAACGTTCTAGCCTCTATAACGGTACTTGGGAGTTTGTTCCACTATCCACAACTCTATTAACCAAACCAGTACTTTCCTATACCCTTTCCCTGAATCGGGAATTTTTCCAACTTAAAACCATTGCTTTCGGTCCCGTCTAGGCAGATTTTTCAGCACACTATTTACATCCCTTTATTTTTCCCGTCTTCCAAATTTATACACCTCATCATATCCCCCTAATTCTACGTCTTTCTAGAGAGTGCAGTTTCGGGCCCCTTTGTCTATCTCATAGGGAAGGTTTCTGTACATGGGGTCAACTTTGTCATCCTCCTTTGTACATTTTCCAGAGAATTTATATCCATTCTGTAATACGGTGACCAAAACTGTGCGCATAATCTAAATGAGGCCTAACAAGGATGTATAGAGTTGAAGAACAACCTGAGGACTCCCATTTTTATGCTTCTTGATATGAGCCAAGGATTTTATTAGCTTTATTGCGAAAAACTTATACACTGTTGCTTGTTTCAGATTATGCTAACCAGAACTCCTAAATCTTTTTCGCAATTCCCTAATATTAAGATCTACATTATTTAGTTTATATGTGGCATGGTTATTGTCCTGTCCAACATTTAGAACTTTGCATTTGTCTATATTAAACTGCATCTGCCACTTCTCTGACCACTGCATCAGTCTATTCAAATCTTCCTGGAGTGCTCGAATGTCCTCGTCAGAATGAATTCGACGGCCTATTTTGGTGTCATCGGCAAACTTGCCGATGTCGCTCTTTTATGCCCTCATCTATGTCGTTTATGTAGATTGTGAACAGCAGGGGGCCCAACACTGACCCCTGTGGAACACCGCTCGTGACACTTCCCCACTCTGATTTCTCCCCATTTATGCAAACTCTCTGCTGCCTATTTGTCAACCATGCCTCTATCCAGGAAAAAAATTTCTCCTCCTATTCCATGTGCTTTAATTTTCCTCAACAGTCTCTGATGTGGGACCCTGTCAAAAGCCTTACTGAAGTCCATATACACAATATCATATTCATTACCATGATCTACCTCCTCAAATACCTTAGTGAAAAAAGTTAATAAATTCGTAAGGCAGGAACGCCCCTTTGTAAAACCATGCTGAGATTCGTTGATTAATTTATGCTTTTCAAGGTGGCTACGAACTGCCTCGGCAATTATTGATTCCATAAATTTTCCCACTATGGAGGTCAGGCTTAATGGTCAGTATCTGTGGTTCTTACTCTGCTGTGCAACGTATTATGGCTAGACTTCCCTTAATGTCAATGACCTCCGTCCTCACATATGACCGTTGAGGCCATGCAGCCCAAATTGGTCAGCTGATGCCCTGGCGCAAATGCATTTATGTTTGGTGAGTATGATGGAGGCTAGGAGAAGTGCTACACCAATTCAAATGGCCTGTTGGTCGAGCCGAGTGCCCAAGGAGGAATTAGAATCAGCTAAAAGGAAATCTCATGAATGTGTTGCCTTCACCACTAGGAGACGAGTTTTGTCGTTTTCTGAGGTATTTTTTAGTACTGTGCTTGCGTTTTTTTTCCACGATTAACTTGTCCAAGTGGGACTGCCTATGATCTCTGGAAGAAACTGGTCTGCTTGAAGAGTCTGCTAGGTTGTCCCACTGCATGGCTGCTTAGATGAACTTTCCGTCTGGGAGAAGCTGGTCTGCTTGAAGAGTCTGCTAGGTTGTCCCACTGCATGGCTGCTTAGATAAACTTTCCGTCTGGGAGAAGCTGGTCTGCTTGAAGAGTCTGCTAGGTTGTCCCACTGCATGGCTGCTTCGATGAACTTTCCGTCTGGGAGAAGCTGGTCTGCTTGAAGAGTCTGCTAAGTTGTCCCACTGCATGGCTGCTTAGATAAACTTTCCGTCTGGGAGAAGCTGGTCTGCTTGAAGAGTCTGCTAGGTTGTCCCACTGCATGGCTGCTTCGATGAACTTTCCGTCTGGGAGAAGCTGGTCTGCTTGAAGAGTCTGCTAAGTTGTCCCACTGCATGGCTGCTTAGATAAACTTTCCGTCTGGGAGAAGCTGGTCTGCTTGAAAAAGTCTGCTAAGTTTCCACTGCAGGGCTGCTTCGATGAACTTTGCGTCTGAGAGAAGCTGGTCTGCTTGAAGAGTCTGCTAGGTTGTCCCACTGCATGGCTGCTTAGATAAACTTTCCGTCTGGGAGAAGCTGGTCTGCTTGAAGAGTCTGCTAGGTTGTCCCACTGCATGGCTGCTTCGATGGAACTTTGCGTCTGGGAGAAGCTGGTCGCTTGAAGAGTCTGCTAGGTTTGTCCCACTGCAATGGCTCCCCTTCGATGAACTTTACGTCTTGAGTTCCTACTGCACATCTCAAGCGTTCGGGGACAATCTCCTTGACTAGTTCACTGAAAGCCAAACACTAGGACAGAAATGCGGGTAAAGTTACATACGTTGCCTTGCGCCCCCCTTGTACTTCCCAGTCGCAATGAAGGAGTTGCTTTATCCCACTGGTGATCTTCTAGTGACAGATTCATTGCCTCCCTAAAGATAGATCTCAGGAGTGGGTTGCTGAAGGAGGCTGAACACCTTATGCGGAGATAGAGGACGTTATGGGTATCCTCTGTTTTTACCTTCGTTTCTCCTGGATTTAATCTGAAATCAACTTGTCCTAATTGTTTAACTAGTATTACTTCCCATCTTAAGAGAGTATTACGAACACAGGTTATGAATGCCCTGTCGTAATGGAATTTGGAGAAAAACAAACTCAGCAGATAAATTGTAATGTGTATCTTACATTGCAGTCGCTTAATCGTACAGTAACTTTGCGCAGTTGTTGGTAAACAGATGTACCGACAGGCCGGGCACATTCACGGCAAGGTGAGGATAGTTGTGGAGAAATCTGATATAACGTCATCAGATCCTCACAAGGCCAACTGTCTCCTATTACCTCGCGATCAGAGAGTCTCTGATCGCGGGTCCTAACCCCACCCGTGGTATGGTTTGTTTACAATTGTGTCATTACGATTTCTTGAGTCATGTTCCATTGTTATGTACAATACAACTAAAGCCAGACTATAATTCCTCACCATTACTAGCATGCAGCAATCATGGTGACCTTGGTGTCAAATTAACGTTGGGTGATGTTTACAGTTCTGTTTCACTGAACAGTGGCGAAGTGTTTTCATCGGTGTTTGGAGTGCCGCTGCCTGTCGTATTTCAATTCTTGAAGTGGACTCTGAGGCCCGAGGCCGCACTGCGGCGGACCTTTCCTTTCTGTATACTTACTAGCATCACCTCCTCTACTTCACTCACGGGTTTGATAATATGTGATATCTCCTCTGTTATTCTTCCTTTTATGGCTTCAGTGGACCAGTAAACGATCTCTGTGGAATTACACACCTGATCCGCCTTCTTTTGCATGTGTATCTTCTCTTGTGGGAACGTTAGCGATCTGTCAGCTGCTGCCTCTGTTACACTGGTTGTAGAGCTGCGGGTGCCATTATGGAGAGAACTTGGATTCGATATATTTGGTGAAAGATGGCAGCCAACTGAAGAACGGCGTAAACCTGCTCCTTCACCTGCTGTCACCTGCCCTCATATAACAGTATCAGATGTGCAGGATCGGTAAGTGCGTGTACAGCAGCTCCTCCTTGAACTGCGTGTGATGTTTTCTCTTCGCGATGTATGGCGGCTGCGAATGAAGAGGTCGCTGAACGTTTCTCTGAACTGTCGCGACATGCCACAGTAGATGGCAAAGTTGATGGGGTAGGAGAATATGATGAAGAAATTGGAGATGATGAAGAAATACATAAGCATGTAGTAGGAATCGTTGGAGAATATAACGATGCCCATGTTGGAGATGATGTGAAGGAGTGTGATTACTGCCAGGGGAATCTCTGTCACCAGGAACACTGACACCACACTATCAACATCGAGTGGTACATTGGAGTCGCTCAGTTTCTTGCACTCCCTCTTTGAGTTCTTGTCGTGTAGAAATTTTTTCCTGCGCTTCTGCGGGCCCCTTTTAAGCGCCTTAAAAAAGGAGAAGGTTAAGCACTACGAGCAGTGTACACGGACCAAGGTGCACAACACCACCCGGAACCAGAAGTAGATCGGAAAGTAGATGTTTGGAGTGATCTGCGTCACCCAGTCACTGAATCTCTCGCTACAAACACACACACACTCGCCTTGCCATTCAACTTCTGTGGAATCGTACACTGTGTCGAAGAATTTTGGCGCCTGGTTTGGGTGGGGGCAAAGATAAGATCCAGATGATAGCCTTGATAACACGGGGTAGCGTGCACCAGGTTTCGAGCCACAGGAGGGTGACACACGTAGATGTACCGCTGTACCGCCAGGGCCACCGTCAGCCAGATGGAAGCCGTGTGGAACAAGTTAGGGATGTCCTCGTGCAAGAAGCCCCAGGCGTAGCAAGCAGCCTGGGAATAGAGGGGCTTAGCGTGGTTGTTCAGAGTGTACATGTAGAAGAACACGGGCTCTGGGAAGAGCACAGTGAGCATGTCTGAGAGCGCCATAGCCATGAGCACCGCATTTGTTGGAGATCGCATGTGATGCTGCCATAAAACAGCCACGATGATAGTGTTGGCCACAGTAGTCACCAGTAGCTACACTGGCATAGCGTACCCATAGAGTGGCATAGCCAGGTCCAGAGGATACAGATTACTAACATTGAGAATGTCGGCGCCATCGTTGTTCAAACAAGTCGTGTTCAGTATCACAAATTTACTGTCGGACAAGTTGATGCCATAATTTACCAGAGTCTCTCCGACCATGGTGGCGGTGGAGGTAGTGAGTTATGCATGCAAATGAGCAGAAGTTACTAATTAGGCCTCAACAGCCAGAAAGATCACGCCATCATCATTAACACAAACTGTTTAACACTTTCCAAAGACTTCCGACTCACCTTCATTGCTAGTTGTTATCATTTTCCAAAGACTTCCGACTCACCTTCATTGCTAGTTGTTATCATTTTCCAAAGACTTCCGACTCACCTTCATTGCTAGTTGCTATCATTTTCCAAAGACTTCCGACTCACCTTCATTGCTAGTTGCTATCATTTTCCAAAGACTTCCGACTCACCTTCATTGCTAGTTGCTATCATTTTCCAAAGACTTCCGACTCACCTTCATTGCTAGTTGCTATCATTTTCCAAGGACTTCCGACTCACCTTCATTGCTAGTTACTATCATTTTCCAAAGACTTCCAACTCACCTTCATTGCTAGTTGCTATCATTTTCCAAGGACTTCCGACTCACCTTCATTGCTAGTTGCTATCATTTTCCAAAGACTTCCGACTCACCTTCATTGCTAGTTGCTATCATTTTCCAAAGACTTCCCACTCACTTCAAAATTGCAGTTGCTATCATTTCCAAGGACTTCCGACTCACCTTTTATTGCCCAGTTACTATCATTTTCCAAAGACTTCCGACTCACCTTCATTGCTAGTTGCTATTATTTTCCAAAGACTTCCGACTCACCTTCACTGCTAGTTGCTATCATTTTCCAAAGACTTCCGACTCACCTTCATTGCTAGTTGCTATCATTTGGTAATAAAACTCAAAATTATTTCATGGTGGATAAGCAACACAGACAAACGCCAGACGTTTATTTACTAGCTGGCATTACGAAGGGCGTTCCTGCACTGTTATGTGGCCTGTGGACACTTATGAGAGCGTAATAGCCACGTCACTAACAACATTGACTCCATATGAGCAAGTGACAAATAAAAAAAATCTTATTTTTATCTATAAAAAAGTGTTTTCGGGTTCCATAAGGTCGAGCAAGTCAGAACATCTGCCAGTGTTGTTGTGGAGGATGAATGATAACTGGCCACCGTCACTCTACCACAAGATTTATAATGATGAAGTCAGTGTCAGAGTGTGCCAGAGTGTGCCAGAGTGTGCCAGAGTGTGCCAGAGTGTGCCAGTGTGCCAGAGTGTGCCAGTGTGCCAGAGTGTGCCAGAAAGAGAAGCAGCGACTGTTCTCTTTACTCCCCGTCTGTTGGAAGACTGACTAGACTCTCCTCTTCTGGCCTCAACCACTACAACTTCACCACCACAACATCACCACCACAACATCACCACCACAACATCACCACCATAACCCCCACCACAACATCACCACCACAACATCACCACCCACAACATCACTACTCACAACAATCACCACCAGAACATCACCCCAAGAACATCACCCACAACATCACCACCACAACATCACCACCACAACATCACCACCACAACATCACCCACCACAACTTTCACCACCACAACATCACACCACAACATCACCACCCACAACATCCCCAAACCACAACATCACCACCACATCACCACATCACCACCACAAAACATCCCCCAAACAACAACATCACATCACAACATCACCACCACAACACAACCACAACATCGCCACAACATCACATCACCACCACAACATCACAACAACATCACCACAACATCACCACCACACACCACAACATCACCCCCACCACAACATCCCCATCACATCCCCATCACATCACCACCACAACATCACCACCAGAACATCACCAAAGAACATCACCACCACAACATCACCACCACAACATCACCACCACAACATCACCACATCACCAACACAACACCACAACATCACCATCACAACGTCACCATCACGAATATGCACAGATAAGAAGGGAGGCCCAAAGACAATATGAAAATGACATAGCAGCGAAAGCCAAATCTGACCCGAAACTGTTGTACAGCCACATCAGGAGAAAAACAACAGTCAAGGACCAGGTAATCAGGCTAAGGAAGGAAGGAAGTGGTGGCAGTCAGTGTTGTGTGGAAAACAACAGTCAAGGACCAGGTAATCAGGCTAAGGAAGGAGGAGAGACAACAAGAAATGACCGTGAAGTATGTGAAGAACTCAACAAGAGATTCAAAGAAGTGTTTACAGAGGAGACAGAAGGGACTCCAGAAAGACGGAGAGGTGGGGCACACCACCAAGTGCTGGACACAGTGCACACAACCGAGGAAGAAGTGAAGAGGCTTCTGAGTGAGCTAGATACCTCAAAAGCAATGGGGCCAGATAACATCTCCCATGGGTATTGAGAGAGGGAGCAGAGGCGCTATGTGTACCCCTAACAACAATATTCAATACATCTATCGAAACAGGGAGATTGCCTGAGGCATGGAAGACAGCAAATGTAGTCCCAATCTTTAAAAAGGAGACAGACATGAAGCATTAAACTACAGACCAGTGTCACTGACATGTATAGTATGCAAAATCATGGAGAAGATTATCAGGAGAAGAGTGGTGGAACACCTAGAAAGGAACGATCTCATCAACAGCAGCCAACATGGTTTCAGGGACGGGAAATCCTGTGTCACAAACCTACTGGAGTTCTATGACATGGTGACAGCAGTAAGACAAGAGAGGAGGGGTGGGTGGATTGCATTTTCTTGGACTGCAAGAAGGCGTTTGACACAGTTCCACACAAGAGATTGGTGCAAAAAAACTGGAGGACCAAGCAGGGGTAACAGGGAAGGCACTACAATGGATCAGGGAATAATTGTCAGGAAGACAGCAGCGAGTCATGGTACGTGGCGAGGTGTCAGAGTGGGCACTTGTGACCAGCGGGGTCCCGCAGGGGTCAGTCCTAGAACCAGTGCTGTTTCTGGTATTTATGAACGACATGACGGAAGGAATAGACTCTGAGGTGTCCCTGTTTGCAGATGACGTGAAGTTGATGAGAAGAATTCACTCGATCGAAGACCAGGCAGAACTACAAAGGGATCTGGACAGGCTGCAGACCTGGTCCAGCAATTGGCTCCTGGAGTTCAATCCCACCAAGTGCAAAGTCATGAAGATTGGGGAAGGGCAAAGAAGGCCGCAGACGGAGTACAGTCTAGGGGGTCAGAGACTACGAACCTCATTCAAGGAAAAAGATCTTGGGGTGAGTATAACACCAGGCACATCTCCTGAAGCGTACATCAACCAAATAACTGCTGCAGCATATGGGCGCCTAGCAAACCTCAGAACAGCATTCCGACATCTTAATAAGGAATCATTCAGGACCCTGTACCGCGTGTACGTTAGGCCCATATTGGAGTATGCGACACCAGTTTGGAACCCACACCTAGCCAAGCACGTGAAGAAACTAGAGAAAGTGCAAAGGTTTGCAACAAGACTAGTCCCAGAGCTAAGAGGTATGTCCTACGAGGAGAGGTTAAGGGAAATCAACCTGACGACACTGGAGGACAGGAGAGATAGGGGGGACTTGAAAACGACATACAAAATACTGAGAGGTATTGACAAGGTGGACAAAGACAGGATGTTCCAGAGATTGGACACAGTTGGAAGCTGAAGACACAGATGAATCACAGGGATGTTAGGAAGTATTTCTTCAGCCACAGAGTAGTCAGTAAGTGGAACAGTTTGGGAAGCGATGTAGTGAAGGCAGGATCAATACATAGCTTCAAGCAGAGGTATGATAAAGCTCACGGCTCAGGGAGAGTGACATAGTAGCGATCAGTGAAGAGGCGGGGCCAGGAGCTCGGACTCGACCCCCGCAACCTCAACTAGGTGAGTACAGCATCACCACATCACCACAACATCACCACCACAACATCACCACCATAACATCACTATCACATCACCACAACATCACCACCACAACACCATCACATCACTACCACAACATCACCACCACAACATCACCACCACATCACCATCACAACATCACTACCACAACATCACCACATCACCAACACAACATCACCACAACATCACCATCACAAGACCATCACAATATCATCACAACATCACCACTACAACATCACCACCACAACATCACCACCACAACATCACTACCACAACATCACCACCAAAACATCACTATCACAACATCACCATCACAACATCACCACCACAACATCACCACCACAACATCACTACCACAGCATCACCATCACAACATCACTACCACAACATCACCATCACAACATCACCACCACAACACCATCACAACATCACTAACACAACATCACCATCACCACATCACCATCACAACATCACTACTATCAACATCACCATCACAACATCACCACCACAACATCACTATCACAACATCACCATCACAACATCACCACCCCCACAACACCATCACAACATCACTACCACAACATCACTACCACAACATCACTACCACAACATCACCACCACAACATCACCACCACCACAACATCACCATCACAACATCACCACCACCACTACACCATCACAACATCACTAGCACAACATCACCACCACAACCCACACACAAAAACATCACTACCACAACATCACCATCACAACACCACCACCACAACATCACTACCACAACACCACCACCACACCATCACCATCACATCACCACCACAACATCACTACCACAACATCACCACCACAACATCACTACCACAATACCACCACCACATCACTTCCACAACACCACCATCACTACATCCCCACCAACATCACTATCACAACACCACCACCACAACATCACCATCACAACATCACCACCACAACATCACCACCACAACATCGCTACCACAACATCACCACCACAACATCACTACCACAACACCGCTACCACAACATCACCACCACAACATCACTACCACAACACCACCACCACAACATCACTACCACAACATCACCATCACAACATCACCACCACAACATCACTACCACAACATCACCACCACAACATCACTACCACAATACCACCACCACATCACTACCCACAACACCACCACCACAACACCACCACAACATCACTACCACAACACCACCACCACAACATCACTGCCACAACATCACCATCACAACATCACCACCACAACATCACTACTACAACACCACCACCACAACATCACCATCACAACATCACCACCACAACATCACCACCACAACATCACTACCACAACATCACCACCACAACATCAGTACCACAATACCACCACCACAACATCACTACACACAACACCGCCACCACAACATCACCACCACAAAACATCACTACCACAACACCACCACCACAACACACTACCACAACATCACCATCATAACATCACCATCACAACATCACTACCACAACATCACCATCACAAACATCACCACCACAACATCACCACCACAACACCACAACATCACCACCACCACATCATCACCACAACAATCACTACCACAACATTACCATCACACCATCACCACCACAACATCACCACCACATCACCATCACAACATCACCATCACAACATCACTACCACAACATCACCATCACAACACCACCACAACATCACCATCACAACATCACCACCACAACATCACCACCACAACATCACTACCACAACATCTCCACCACAACATCACTACCACAATACCACCATCACAACATCACTACCACAACACCGCCACCACAACATCACCACCACCACAACATCACTACCACAACACACCACCACCACAACATCATCTACCACAACATCACCATCATAACATCACCATCACAACATCACTACCACAACATCACCATCACAACATCACCACCACAACATCACCACCACAACACCACAACATCACCACCACCACATCCATCACCACAAACATCACTACCAACAACATTACCATCACACCATCACCATCACAACATCACTACCACAACATCACCACCACAACACCACCAAACATCACCATCACATCACCACCACAACATCACCATCACAACATCACCACCACATCACCATCACAACATCACCACCACCACATCATCACCAAAACATCACTACCACAACATACCATCACAACATCACCACCACAACATCACCACCACATCACCATCGCAACATCACTACCACAACATACACCACCACATCACCATCACAACATCACCATCACAACATCACTACCACAACATCACCACCACAACATCACCACCACATCACCACCACAACATCACTATTACAACATCACTACCACAACATCACCACCACAACACCACCACAACATCACCATCACAACACTCACCACGACAACATCACCATCCACAACATCACCACCACAATCACCATCACAACATCACTACCACAAACATCACCACCACAACACCACCACAACATCACGACCACATCACTACCACAACACCACCACCACAACATCACTACCACAACATCACCATCACAACATCACCACCACAACATCACTACCGCAACAATCACCACCACAACATCACTACCACAATACCACCACCAACACATCACTACCCAACACCACCACCACAACACCACCACAACATCACTACCACAACACCACCACCACAACATCACTGCCACAACATCACCATCACAACATCACCACCACAACACACTACCACAACACCACCACCACAACACATCACCATCACAACATCATCACCACAACATCACCACCACAACATCACTACCACAACATCACCACCACAACATCAGTACCACAATACCACCACCACAACATCACTACACAACACCGCCACCACAACATCACCACCACAACATCACTACCACAACACCACCACCACAACATCACTACCACAACATCACCATCATAACATCACCATCACAACATCACTACCACAACATCACCATCACAACATCACCACCACAACATCACCACCACAACACCACAACATCACCACCACCACATCATCACCACAACATCACTACCACAACATTACCATCACACCATCACCACCACAACATCACCACCACATCACCATCACAACATCACCATCACAACATCACTACCACAACATCACCATCAACAACACCACGACAACATCACCATCACAACATCACCACCACAACATCACTACCACAATATCACCACCACATCACTACCACAACACCACCACCACAACACCACCACAACATCACTACCACAACACCACCACCACAACATCACTACCCAACAACATCACCATCACAACATCACCACCACAACATCACTACCACAACACCACCACCACAACATCACCATCACAACATCACCACCACAACATCACTACCACAACACACCACCACAACATCACTACCACAATACCACCACCAAAACATCACTACCACAACACCGATACCACAACATCATCACCACAACATCACTACCAACAACACCACCACAACAACATCACTACCACAATATCACCATCATAACATCACCATCACAACATCACTACCACAACATCACCATCACAACATCACCACCACAACATCACCACAACAACATCACCACCACCACATCATCACCACATCACTACCACAACATTACCATCACACCATCACCACCACAACATCACCACCACATCACCATCACAACATCACCATCACATCACTACCACAACATCACCACCACAACACCACCACAACATCACCATCACAACATCACCACCACAACATCACCATCACAACATCACCACCACATCACCATCACAACATCACCACCACCACATCATCACCACAACATCACTACCACAACATTACCATCACAACATCACCACCACAACATCACCACCACATCACCATCACAACATCACACCACAACATCACCACCACATCACCATCACAACATCACCATCACAACATCACTACCACAACATCACCACCACAACATCACCACCACATCACCATCACAACATCACTATCACAACATCACTACCACAACATCACCACCACAACACCACCCCACAAACATCACCATCACAACATCACCACCACAACATCACCATCACAACATCACCACCACCTCACCATCACAACATCACTACCACAACATCACCACCACAACACCATCACAACATCACCATCACAACATCACTGTTGCAACCCCTGAATGGTTGCAATGATTATTATGTATATATATAATTATTACCTTTCCATATAATTTTATATTGCTTATATTTGCGATAATAGCTAAATCGTAAATGTATTGCTTTATATTGTTATTTGACTTATGTTGTTAAGATGTATATAAAATGTGCTCAGTTAGTCTTGATTGTCAAACTACTGTAATTATCGCTTGTCGCTCGTTATACTGCCGGCTTCTGAGCTGTGCTGTCCATGGGGCTATCACGTGATCGAGGGGGGGGTGTCCTCACCTCACGTGAAGTATTCAGTCTGGTCTAGACTCGCTTGTTGGTTGGACAGATTGTCTGTCTCATTATTCTTGTTAGTTCTGTAGAACTCTGTTCACAGAACATTGTATAGACTTAGTGATTTTCGACGTTGTACTGAGGTTGTGTGTCGCTTAGACACTCTGAACACCTCAGGTCCTTAGCTATAGCTTCTGACCTAATTTTGTACTGGTTTCTGTGTATTGTCACAGTCGCGTTTTTCCTATGCTGAACATAGATTCAGTAGTATGGGAGTTTTGTAATTTTTGTGGAGGATCTGCTGATGGTCCCTACTTAGTGTCGTTATATTATTTCCCAGTTCCTGATTCTGTGTCGCAGTCGCTTGATATTGCATTGCTATTGGGCTTAGCATTCTTTGTTGTTCAAGCAGACTGTTCGGGTTGCCAGTCGGTCAAGAAGTTAGTTTATTTGAGGACTTTGTCAGTCACTTGTTTAAGTCTTATTCGAGTCTTGAGACATAGCTAACTACTTAAGAGCACTTACACGCATACACACACTTGTACATATTTGTAATATCTTATTAAATGTTAATGTACCTGACGGTACTTAAGAATTATAAATGTGATATGTGCTTTCAGCACAATAATATTGAACTCGAGAGATTGATTTTATTTTGATTGCTGTGATTTAATTTACTTTGATAATATACCTCTAGACTTAATAAATTTATTAAATTTGAATTTCTCTAGTTAGTAGCCTACCAGTTGTAATCCTGAAGCACTATTGAATAATACTGAATTCTAATGGATAATTGGACAAGGATACTGACTACTTGTTACGAAAACCCAGTAACAGGCTGGATGCTAGAAGGGCAGTCCTTTCTAGTATTACCTGGAGATCTCTAAGCTTTTAGAATCGCGTTTTTTGTAACAATCACCACCACAACATCACCATCACAACATCACCACCACATCACCATCACAACATCACTACCACAACATCACCACCACATCACCACAACATCACCATCACAACATCACCACATCACCATCACAACATCACTACCACAACATCACCACCACAACACCACCGCACTTCACCACTAATATCCACTATTACAGCCACCTTATCTCCAACACGACCACAAGCAACACTATGACAACGTCTATTACCCCTACAATACAAACTCAGCCACCACCTTAACTTCCAATATTATCACCATTGCGACAACCATCACCAACCTGACACCATTACATCTACTACCACCACAACCAACATTGCTACTACTTCTACTACCAGCATATACCAGCATTTAGAGAACCGTCACCACAATCACCATTACCCTCACACCTGGAGATACCTGGAGAGAGTTCGGGGGTCAGCGCCCCCGCTGGCCGGTCTGTGACCAGGCCTCGCGATGAACCAGGACCTGATACTCATAATTATTTCAACCCTTATCACTACCTCCACTACAACCTTCAACAATCACCGTAACTCCCACCATTATCACTACCACTCCTTAAAACACCCCAACTACTCCAATACTTCTTGCACCATCACCACTACCACTCCTTAAAACACCCCAACTACTCCAATACTTCTTGCACCATCACCACTACCACTCCTTAAAACACCCCAACTACTCCAATACTTCTTGCACCATCACCACTACCACTCCTTAAAACACCCCAACTACTCCAATACTTCTTGCACCATCACCACTACCACTCCTTAAAACACCCCAACTACTCCAATACTTCTTGCACCATCACCACTACCACTCCTTAAAACACCCCAACTACTCCAATACTTCTTGCACCATCACCACTACCACTCCTTAAAACATCCCAACTACTCCAATACTTCTCGCACCATCACCACTACCACTCCTTAAAACACCCCAACTACTCCAATACTTCTGGCACCATCACCACTACCACTCCTTAAAACACCCCAACTACTCCAATACTTCTTGCACCATCACCACTCCACTCCTTAAAACACCCCAACTACTCCAATACTTCTTGCACCATCACCACTCCACTCCTTAAAACACCCCATCTACTCCAATACTTCTTGCACCATCACCACTCCACTCCTTAAAACACCCCATCTACTCCAATACTTCTGGCGCCATCACCACTACCACTCCTTAAAACACCCTAACTACTCCAATACTTCTGGCGCCATCACCACTACCTCACTCTCACCACTAATTTTTTCATTAATTTCAAGACGTCTCTACCTCACATTGTGCTTGGTTCTTAATCAGAATCAAGGCTTATTAAGTTAGTATATAAACGCTGATATACCAAGAAAATTTTGAGTAAAATCAATCATTAAATCAAAGCTGAATTGGCCCATTCAAAATAATGTGCTGACAAGCCAAAAAAAAAATTTACCCTTATAGTCATAACCAAAATCGTTATCGAATGCCTATTTTCATGACCTTTATCCTCTCCCTCATCCATAAAATTCCCAACCCAATTCACCACCAAAATTACCTCCATGGAGCCCAACCCTCCACTGCCTCTGCTCTGGCGTCGTCTGCACAACCACACAACTCCCACCTCCTCCCCCTGCATCATCACCTGAACCAACAATACACACATCACTATTACTAGTATAATGGCACCAAGCACTGTAAACAGCGCCATCACAGCGGTGGTTGTAGCCGTCACACCAAAAACATGTTTGCGGTTATCGCGACCGTGTGTTATGTGTTGATATTTCATTTGTTTATCGTCTGGGTTTGCAAGTGTGTCGTGCTGTTGTATGTCTGTGTGATTATGTTGTATATGTGTTTGTGGTTACGTTGTGAGCCTGTGAGTGGTGTTGTGTGCCTCTGTGATGGTGCGTGTGTGTGTGTGCTCATCTATTTGTGGTTGCAGGGGTCGATTAGTAGTTCTTGGCCTCGCCTCTTCACTGATTGCTACTAGGTCCTCTCTCTCTCTGCTCCATGAGCTTTATCAAACCTCGTCTTAAAGCTATGTATGGTTCCTGCCTCCACTACGTCACTTTTTAGGCAATTTCACTTCCTGACAAATCTATGACTGAAGAAATACTTCCTAACATCCCTTTGACTCATCGGAGTCTTCAGCTTCCAATTGTGACCTCTTGTTTCTGTGTCCTATCACTGGAATATCTTGTTTTTGTCCACCTTGTAAATTCCCTGCAGTATTTCATATGTCGTTTTCATGTTTTCCATAACCCTCCTGTCCTCCAGTGTCATCAGGCCGATTTCCCTAAACATTTCTTCGTAGGACATTCCCCTTAGCTCTGGAACTAGTGTTGTTGCAAACCTTTGCACTTTCTCTAATTTCTTGACGTGCTTGACCAGGTGTGGGTTCCAAACTGGTGCTGCATACTCCAGTATGGGCCTGACGTACACGGTGTACAGTGTCTTGAACGATTGCTCACTCAGGTATGGGAAAGCTTTTCTTCGGTTTCCAGGCACCCATATGCTGCAGCAGTTATCTGGTTGATGTGTGCCTCAGATGTGCTCGGTATTATACTCACCCCAAGATCTTTCTCCTAAAGTGAGGTTTGCAGTCTTTGGCAATCTAGACTGTGAAGGCTTACTCAGCCCTGTAACAACTTCAGACAGTATTACCAAGGCTGGCTCCTCCTCAGGAAAATTAATGAATAGAAAAAGAAATAATAACAGACAAACATAAACACTTTATTATATAGAAAATATAAAATATAAAACACTTAAATATGAAATATTAATCCTACATTAAAGAAAATGAAAAATGAAAAATATAAATGATAACTTAATTCAATGCTAATATATATAGGGGTGTCTGGTGTTGGTGACACTGTGTTGTTGAAATCGTAGTCGTTGCTGATGATGGGGGGGGGGGTCGCAGGTGTTGGTTACGACCCACTGGCTAGTTCTTCACAGTATAGCCTTGAGTATTATATCCCGATGACAGGAAAGCAGGTTCTTTACCGTTGTAATGATGTGGGGTTACGTCCTGCAATTTCATACAGGTGCACAGGTAATTAAATCCAAAAAGGGGAAGTCTCAGGACGTTAGTCCATCTCCACCAGTTCTTCTCGTTGATTGACAGGTGACCCTCTCTGTCATCCAAGCTGGAAAGATAGACAGGTTACCCACTGCTTAAATAATCACTCTCCATGATAAGTACAATACCTAAAAGATGTGGTGATTATTACAACAATCAACATAGAGCAAGGCTGAAAAGACTAAATTTATTATTGGTCAAAAGTGAAGCTTTCAACCCATAAGTCCACTAGAATACAAGGCAGGCATGTACTTACAGTAGTGCTGGGAGCTGTGAGTCTAGTGATTTACTGTTTGGACCGGAGCCCCACACATCACCTTTCGGGGGGGGGGAAGGGATAGCGGGAGCTAGACTGACCCTACCTTAACAAGCAGCCGGCAGTCAAACTATCACTTTCGGGGAGGGGGGAAAAAAGGCGGGAATAGCGGGAGCTGGACTTACCTTACCTTAACAAGTAGCCGGCAATGAAACTATTGTTACTATATACTCCCTCGCTACTCCTATCTATTGAACTTTTCCCTCACATAGACTATACTCTCTCTGCGGTCTTCTTTGCCCTTGCCCGATTTTCATGACTTTGCATTTGGAGGGGGTAAATTCAAGGAGCCAGTTACTGGACTCGGCTTGTAGCCTGTCCAGGTCTCTTTGTATTCCTGCCTGATCCTCATCCAATTTAATTCTCATGGTTAACTTCACATCATCTGCAAACAAGGACACTTCTGAGTCTATCTCTTCCGTCATGTCATTCACATATTCCAAAAACAGCACAGGTCCTAGGACTGTGCTCGTCACAGGCGTCACAGGCGCCCACTCTGACACCTCGTCACATACCATGATTCGTTGTTGCCTCCCTGTCAGATATTCTCTGATCCATTGCAGTGCCTTTCCTGTCATGTGTGCCTGATCCTCTAGCTTTTGCATTAACCTCTTGTGAGGAACGTATCGAAGGCCTTCTTGCAGTCCAACAAAATGCAATCTATCCACCCCTCTGTCTTGTGTCTTACTTCCGTTACCTTTTTATGAAACTCCAGTAGGCTTGTAATAGGATTTTCCTTCCCTGAAACCGTGCTGATTGTTGTTTATAAGCTTGTTTCTTTCTAGCTGCTCCACCACTCTCCTGACAATTTTCTCTATGACTCTGCATACTATACACGTCAGTGACACAGGTCTGAAGTTTAATGTCTCGTGTCTGTCTCCTTTTTTTAAAAATTGGGACTACATTTGCCAACTTCTATACCTCAGGTAGTTGCCCAGTTTTAATAGATGTGTTGAACATTTTTGTTAATGGCACACACAGCATCTCTGGTCCCTCTCTAAGGACCCACGGAGAGATGTCCAGTCCCACCGCCTTTAAGGTATCAAGTTCACATAGCAGCTTCTTCACCTCCTCCTCGATTGTGTGTATTTCATCCAGCACTTGTTGGTGTATCCCTCGTTGGTGTGTTTCCCTATTCTGACTTCCTGGAGTCCTTCCTGTCTCCACTGTAAATACTTCTTTTAAACTCATGTTGAGCTCCTCACATACTTCTTGGTCGTTTCTTGTGAATTCCCCACCTTCCTTCCTCAGCTTGATTACCTGGTCCTTGACTGTTGTTGTTCTCCTGATGTGGCTATACATCAGCTTCGGATCAGACTTGACTTTCGATGCTATTAGCCATTTTCTTACTGTCGTCGAGCTTCCCTTCTTATTTGTGCAAATTCGTTTCTGGTTCTTTAGCTAATCTTTTTATTTTCCTGGGTTCTATGTCTTCTGTATTTTTCCATTCTCTAGTGCACTTAATTTTTGGATTCCTACACTTCTGGGCGAACCAAGGATTCGTACTGGTCTTCCCATTATTCCTGTTGTCCTTGCGAACAAACCTCTCATCTGCATCCATGCATTTTGTTGTCACGTAGTCCATTTGTTTGACTGGTTTTGCTGCCAATTCTCTTTTCCAATGAACATCCTGCAGGAAGTTCCTCATGCCTGTGTAGTTCCCCGTTTTGTGGTTTACCTTCTTCCGTCCTATTCTTGCTACCCTCTCCACTTGTAGCTCAATTATATTTTTCAAAGCTCAGAACCACGTATTCACTAGCTCTAAGGGGTTTTTCGTACATATCCTCGATATCCGAACTACTCATGGTGTATATTAGGTCCATTTTTGCTGGCTCATCTTCACCTGTCTCTCTCTGGTAGTGTCCCTAACATGTTGATGCATGAGGTTTTCCAGTGCAACATCCATCATCTTGGCCCTTCATGTTTTGAGACCCCCATGGGGATTCAGGATTTCCCAGTCAATCTCCCTGTGATTGAAATCATCCATAACTAGTAACTTTGCTCCCCCCATGTGAGCTCCTCTTGCCACCTCGGCTAGTGTGTCCACCATTGCCCTGTTGCTCTCTTTGTATTCTTCTCTTGGCCTCCTGCAGTTCTGTGATAGGCTGTACATCACTCTAATTAGCACCTTAGGGCCCCCAGACTGGATTGTTAGCACTATGTAGTCCTTTTCGCCCATTCCAACCATTCCCTCGAATTCCTCAAATCCCCACCAGTTTTTAATAAGCAGTGCAATTCCTCCTCCTCCCCCTCTGTTCCCTCTGTCTTTCCTCAGGGTCTGATATCCAGGTGGAAAGATTGTATCTGTTATCGTCCTGGTGAGTTTCGTTTCTGTGAATGCTGTTATGTGTGGGGATATCTCCTTGATTCTTTCATGTCAGTCCTCATACTTATTTGTTATTCCATCTGCATTTGTATACCAAACCTTCAACTTCTTTTCTAAAACTGTGGTCTGGGTGGTACTTTGGGGTTGGGGAAATGGCAGACCTGACGAGGAACTATGGAGGACTGCTCTGAAGGTGGAGTTTGTAATGAGGTGAGTGGAGGCATTGGGTACAGTATGTGGATTTTGGGTTAGAATGTTTGGTTGCATTGGAGTTGTCGGGGTTGGGGGTTTCTGTATGGTCTGCATGTGAGAGAGGTTATA
The DNA here is from genome assembly GCF_026875155.1 of Cherax quadricarinatus. Classification (NCBI taxonomy): domain Eukaryota; kingdom Metazoa; phylum Arthropoda; class Malacostraca; order Decapoda; family Parastacidae; genus Cherax; species Cherax quadricarinatus. The sequence continues at coordinate 30,086,012 of NC_069464.1, read as the reverse complement.
TTTGATCTTCCTGTTGAGTCTGGGTTCTCCTGTCCATCTCCCTTGTTGCCTCTCTTTCCTCCTTTCGTCTTTGTACCCTCTCTTTCAGTTTCTACCTTTCTTCTCATGTTTTGTCGTGGTCGAGATACACCCTCCAGTATGCTGATATGTCCATTAGTCATGCTTACACCTGCAAGATCCTGTTTCCAGCAAATTCTGCCTTGCAAATCATTCTGACTGGCCGGTTTCTTTCTCTTGCAAACTCCCCTGTTCTCAGAAAATTTGCCAGCTGGACATGAGCAGAAGCTCATATCCAAGATCTTGAGATCATATTCTTGCTGTGACTAGTCACAGCAAGAATATGATCTTAGGGTCATGTTCTTGCTGTTACTAGAGGAGAAAAACAAGATGTTCAAAGAATTACAAGAAGACCAGATATAAATGACTGATTCTCTTTGGGATCGAACGAAAGTCAACAGGAATGCCGAGAACTTCATAAGGGGAATCCAGAGGGAGAACAATGGAGCAGCTACCATGCAAGCAGTCCATGTTTACAATGGTAAATGGTTTACATGAATCATGGTTTTCGAAGAGTTACATTCATGGGGAGAGCTAAACCGTAAAGGTTATGAACGCCTCTGAGAATGAGAAGCGTTTAGGTTGAATCAAGAAGGAAAAGTCAGCCAATTTCTTGGATCTAGAGCCCCTCGCCGGCGCTTTGTATACAAGTACATGTACAAGGTATACCAGTACATGTACAAGGTATACAAGTACATGTACAAGGTATACAAGTACATGTACAAGGTATACAAGTACATGTACAAGGTATACCAGTACATGTACAAGGTATACAAGTACATGTACAAGGTATACAAGTACATGTACAAGGTATACAAGTACATGTACAAGGTATGCAGGTACATGTACAAGGTATACAAGTACATGTACAAGGTATACAAGTACATGTACAAGGTATACCAGTACATGTACAAGGTATACAAGTACATGTACAAGGTATACAAGTACATGTACAAGGTATACAAGTACATGTACACGGTATGCAGATACATGTACAAGGTATACAAGTACATGTACAAGGTATACAAGTACATGTACAAGGTATGCAGGTACATGTACAATGTATACAAGTACATGTACAAGGTATACAAGTACATGTACAAGGTATACAGACCATAGCTGACATCAGTGACATACTACTATATAGAAAGTCACTTGTTATACCGAGCATTTCCCGCAAATTAGGTCAGTTTTGTCACAGGATGTGACCCACACCAGTCCACTAACACCCAGGATGTGACCCACACCAGTCCACTAACACCCAGGATGTGACCCACACCAGTCCACTAACACCCAGGATGTGACCCACACCAGTCCACTAACACCCAGGATGTGACCCACACCAGTCCACTGACACCCAGGATGCGACCCACACCAGTCCACTAACACCCAGGATGCGACCCACACCATTCCACTAACACCCAGGATGCGACCCACACCAGTCCACTAACACCCAGGATGCGACCCACACCAGTCCACTAACACCCAGGATGCGACCCACACCAGTCCACTAAGACCCAGGATACGACCCACACCAGTCCACTAACACCCAGGATGTGACCCACACCAGTCCACTAACACCCAGGATGCGACCCACACCAGTCCACTAACACCCAGGATGCGACCCACACCAGTCCACTAACACCCATGTACCTGTTTTTACTGATAAGTAAACATACTCAACCTGTGTAAGGAAACACGCACAATGTTTCTACCCCTGCCTTGAGTCGAACCCGGAACTCTGAGAAATTCCCTGTTCAGTATTATGGTTTATTCTTGCATAACCTTGAAGGATGTAATCAGCAAGCCACTCAAGATGGCGACTCAGTTTTCGCCTTCCAGGAAGACGAAGGGTGAGTCCATTCCAGCAGTAGTGCCTGAGGGAGGCTCAGAGGCAGATCCAGAGACTCACTGACGAAGGGGAGGTTATAACAAGCCATGGAGAAGCTACTTGGTATAACAATAATCATAACTCAAATTAAGAACTGCAGTGTTAATACTATCCGGACATGAGTAATACTCACGTACCTGGAGTTTACCTGGAGAGGGTTTCGGGGGTCAATGCCGCTGTGGCTCGGTCTGAGACTAGGCTTCGTGGTGGATCAAGGTCTGATCAACCATGCTGTTACTACTGGCCACACGCAAACTGACGTACGAACCAAAGTCCAACTGGTCAGGTACTGACTTTAGGTACCTGTCCAGTGCCTTCTTGAAGACAACCAGGGGTTTTGAAGACAGCCAGGTGTTTTGAAGACCGCCAGGGGTCTTGAAGACAGCCAGGGGTCTTGAAGACAGCCAGGTGTCTTGAAGACAGCCAAGGGTCTTGAAGAAAGCCAGGGGTCTTGAAGACAGCCAGGGGTCTTTAAGGCAGCCAGGGGTCTATTGGCAATCCCCCTTATGTATGCTGGGAGGCAGTTGAACAGTCTTGGGCCCCGGACACTTACTGTGCTGTCTCTCAGTGTACTCGTGGCGCCCCTGCTTTTCATCGGGGGAATGTTGCATCTCCTGCCGAGTCTTTTGCTTTCATATGCAGTGATTTTCGTGAGCAAGTTTGGTACTAATCCCTCTAAGATTTTCCAAGTGTATATTATCAAGTATCTCTCTCGCCTGCGTTCCTGGGAATACAAATCGAGGGCCTTCAACCGTTCCCAGAAATTCACGTGCCTTATCGTACTTATATGTGCCGCATATATTTATTTTAGTCAGTAATATCTACAGAATTTTTTTTGTGGATAATGTCATTGTATAGCTGTGGATAATTAAACTGAAGAGAAGACTGACCATCGTCCCTCAAACACAGGTATTGTTATCACATCAGAAATACTGCTCAGCCTCAGATGAGCATCCTCTGGAACACAGATTAATATTGGTTTAATAATCCAGAGTAATTAATATGGTGCAGCATCCCTAATATTCAAAGATTCCGTAAGGATTACTTTACTATACAATTAGTTTATTGTTTGGGTATTTAATAAATCGAAATAAAATATTATGAATCTTGCGGATACACAAGAAAGTGATTTAAATAATGACTTGAATTTAAATCATAATCTATAAGACAGTTAACCAGACAATACTTAAAACCCGGTGACCAATATTTTGTGTGTTGTTGTGGTGTATCATATCAAATGTATCAGAAATTAATTACCTCTCTTATCCGTATCCAATAAAACTGTTATTAAACATTAATGGGTGAGCCATCCTGTTTAAATAGAATGATCTTACTTGAGTGAGCACCACTGTATGTGTATCTGGAATGATCTTACTTGAGTGAGTAGCACTGTATGTGTATCTGGAATGATCTTACTTGAGTGAGTAGCACTGTATGTGTATCTGGAATGACCTTACTTGAGTGAGTAGCACTGTATGTGTATCTGGAATGACCTTACTTGAGTGAGTAGCACTGTATGTGTATCTGGAATGATCTTACTTGAGTGAGTAGCACTGTATGTGTATCTGGAATGACCTTACTTGAGTGAGTAGCACTGTATGAGTATCTGGAATGACCTTACTTGAGTGAGTAGCACTGTATGAGTATCTGGAATGACCTTACTAGAGCGAGCACCACTGTATGTGTATCTGGAATGACCTTACTAGAGCGAGCACCACTGTATGTGTATCTGGAATGATCTTACTAGAGCGAGCAGCACTGTATGTGTATCTGGAATGATCTTACTAGAGCGAGCACCACTGTATGTGTATCTGGAATGACCTTACTAGAGCGAGCACCACTGTATGTGTATCTGGAATGACCTTACTAGAGCGAGCACCACTGTATGTGTATCTGGAATGACCTTACTAGAGCAAGCACCACTGTATGTGTATCTGGAATGACCTTACTAGAGCGAGCACCACTGTATGTGTATCTGGAATGACCTTACTAGAGCGAGCACCACTGTATGTGTATCTGGAATGACCTTACTAGAGCAAGCACCACTGTATGTGTATCTGGAATGACCTTACTAGAGCGAGCACCACTGTATGTGTATCTGGAATGACCTTACTAGAGCAAGCACCACTGTATGTGTATCTGGAATGACCTTACTAGAGCTAGCACCACTGTATGTGTATCTGGAATGACCTTACTTGAGCAAGCACCACTGTATGTGTATCTGGAATGACCTTACTAGAGCAAGCACCACTGTATGTGTATCTGGAATGACCTTACTAGAGCGAGCACCACTGTATGTGTATCTGGAATGACCTTACTAGAGCGAGCACCACTGTATGTGTATCTGGAATGACCTTACTAGAGCGAGCACCACTGTATGTGTATCTGGAATGACCTTACTAGAGCAAGCACCACTGTATGTGTATCTGGAATGACCTTACTAGAGCGAGCACCACTGTATGTGTATCTGGAATGACCTTACTAGAGCAGCACCACTGTATGTGTACTGGAATGACCTTACTAGAGCGAGCACCACTGTATGGTAACGGAGACCTTACTGAGCAACATGTTTGTAACTCGAATACCTTTATAGGTACGATCACCATGTATTGGATGGTGTAAGAGCCAATGTATTATTGGTAACTGTGATCCTAACAGAATCAGTCAACATTGAGTCGGGTTACGATCTACTTGGTACTAGATGGAAACCAATTAGGTGACTGTGTTTCCATAGATACTAGCGCACCTGTTCACCTCATCAAAATGAGGTCCGGGGTGAGTTTGTAGTGGAAATTAGGGACTGGTGTTTCCATAAGATACCTGTGTCCTGTTGACTCATAGTGGGTCAACAGGGTCCTGGGTGTTAGTGGACTGGTGTGGGTCGCATCCTGGGTGTTAGTGGACTGGTGTGGGTCGCATCCTGGGTGTTAGTGGATTGGTGTGGGTCACATCCTGGGTGTTAGTGGACTGGTGTGGGTCACATCCTGGGTGTTAGTGGACTGGTGTGGGTCACATCCTGGGTGTTAGTGGACTGGTGTGGGTCACATCCTGGGTGTTAGTGGACTGGTGTGGGTCACATCCTGGGTGTTAGTGGCCTGGTGTGGGTCACATCCTGGGACAAAACTGACCTAATTTGCGGGAAATGCTCAGCATAACAAGCGGCTTTCTATATAGTAGTATGACACTGACGTCAGCTATGGTCTGTATACTTTGTATATGTACTTGTATACCTTGTACATGTACATGTATACCTTGTACATGTACTTGTATACCTTGTAAACAAACCATAAATATACCTAGTTGGATGCATCTTATCGTAGCCATCTGGCCCAGTGTCTAAAGCGTCGGTCTGGAGTTTTATAACCCTCTGATCGCGGGTTCTAACCCCGCCCGTGGTATAGATTGTTGACTGATTAGCCAGCTTCTTAAATATATGTTTTTTAATGTATTTATTGTAAAATATGAATTAAGAGACGTGAGACCTCTTGTAAAACCGGATCAACAAGGCAGAAGTCCACAAATTTTGATCCACTAACATTTCTCATAAAAAATATTAGATTATATTTAGAAAAAAAAGGAACTGATAGGCCTACAAGGAGGTTACTCATATTCGACGAATGGAAAATTTAATAAAACAAACAGAAGAAATTTTTACAAGAGCATAGGTCGTAATATATGGAATTAATTAACAGACAGGAAAGAATATATTTTAAACGTCAATGTCTTGTTGCATTTAAGGCTGAAAAATTTTTTTATTATATAATGCAATTTAAGCAAGTCTAATTGGGTTATTACCAGGTCCAAATAATATATTTTAATTCATCTTAATTATTAAAAGGGAAGAACCTGATGATGGGATAAATTGGGTCAACAGATTCTGTTGTAAGATGCTGTCTGACAACTCTTGTGAATTAGACAGCATAGACAGGCCAGCGTCGACCAATAGCCTAAGTCCTAGATGTCCCCGGGGTGGTACAAGTTGCTCTAGATGACCCCGGGGTGGTACAAGTTGCTCTAGATGTCCCCGGGGTGGTACAAGTTGCTCTAGATGACCCCGGGGTGGTACAAGTTGCTCTAGATGTCCCCGGGGTGGTACAAGTTGCTCTAGATGACCCGGGGTGGTACAAGTTGCTCTAGATGTCCCCGGGTGGTACAAGTTGCTCTAGATGACCCCGGGGTGGTACAAGTTGCTCTAGATGACCCGGGGTGGTACAAGTTGCTCTAAGATAGACCCGGGTGGTACAAGTTGTCCTAGATGACTCCTGGGTGGTACAATTTACCCTAGATGTCCCCGGGGTGGTACAGGTTGCCCTAGAAGACTCCGGGGTGGTACAATTTACCCTAGATGTCCCCGGGGTGGTACAGGTTGCCCTAGAAGACACCGGGGTGGTACAATTTACCCTAGATGTCCCCGGGTGGTACAGGTTGCCCTAGAAGACTCCGGGTGGTACAATTACCCTTGATGTCCCCGGGTGGTACAGGTTGCCTAGAAGACTCCGGGGTTGGTACAAGTTACCCTAGATGACCCCGGGTGGTACAAGTTACCCTAGATGACCCCGGGGTGGTACAAGTTACCCTAGATCACCCCGGGGTGGTACAAGTTGCCCTACATGTCCCCGGGGTGGTACAGGTTGCCCTAGAAGACTCCGGGGTGGTACAAGTTACCCTAGATCACCCCGGGTGGTACAAGTTGCCCTAAATGACCCCGGGGTGGTACAAGTTACCCTGGATGACCCCGGGGTAGTACAAGTTGCCCTAGATGACCCCGGGGTGGTACAAGTTGCCCTAGATGACCCCGGGGTGGTACAAGTTGCCCTGGATGACCCCGGGGTGGTACAAGTTGCCCTAGATGACCCCGGGGTGGCACAAGTTGCCCTAAATGACCCCGGGGTGGTACAAGTTACCCTGGATGACCCCGGGGTGGTACAAGTTGCCCTAAATGACCCCGGGGTGGTACAAGTTACCCTGGATGACCCCGGGGTGGTACAAGTTGCCCTAGATGACCCCGGGGTAATACAAGTTGCCCTAGATGACCCCGGGGTGGTACAAGTTGCCCTGGATGACCCCGGGGTGGTACAAGTTGCCCTAGATGACCCCGGGGTGGTACAAGTTGCCCTGGATGACCCCGGGGTGGTACAAGTTGCCCTAGATGACCCCGGGGTGGTACAAGTTGCCCTAAATGACCCCGGGGTGGTACAAGTTACCCTAGATCACCCCGGGGTGGTACAAGTTGCCCTAAATGACCCCGGGGTGGTACAAGTTACCCTAGATCACCCGGGGTGTACAAGTTGCCCTAAATGACCCCGGGGTGGTACAAGTTGCCCTAGATGACCCCGGGGTGGTACAAGTTACCCTAGATCACCCCGGGGTGGTACAAGTTGCCCTAAATGACCCCGGGGTGGTACAAGTTACCCTAGATCACCCCGGGGTGGTACAAGTTGCCCTAAATGACCCCGGGGTGGTACAAGTTGCCCTAGATGACCCCGGGGTGGTACAAGTTACCCTAGATCACCCCGGGGTGGTACAAGTTGCCCTAAATGACCCCGGGGTGGTACAAGTTGCCCTAGATGACCCGGGTGGGTACAAGTTGCCCTAGATGACCCCGGGGTGGTACAAGTTACCCTAGATGACCCCGGGGTGGTACAAGTTACCCTAGATCACCCCCGGGTGGTACAAGTTGCCCTAAATGACCCCGGGGTGGTACAAGTTGCCCTAGATGACCCCGGGGTGGTACAAGTTGCCCTAGATGACCCCGGGGTGGTACAAGTTACCCTAGATGACCCCGGGGTGGTACAAGTTACCCTAGATGACCCCGGGGTGGTACAAGTTGCCCTAGATGACCCCGGGGTGGTACAAGTTGCCCGGGATGACCCCGGGGTGGTACAAGTTACCCTAGATGACCCCGGGGTGGTACAAGTTACCCTAGATGACCCCGGGGTGGTACAAGTTGCCCTAAATGACTCCGGGGTGGTACAAGTTACCCTAGATCACCCCGGGGTGGTACAAGTTGCCCGGGATGACCCCGGGGTGGTACAAGTTACCCTAGATGACCCGGGGTGGTACAAGTTACCCTAGATGACCCCGGGGTGGTACAAGTTGCCCTAAATGACTCCGGGGTGGTACAAGTTACCCTAGATCACCCCGGGGTGGTACAAGTTGCCCGGTATGACCCCGGGGTGGTACAAGTTACCCTAGATGACCCCGGGGTGGTACAAGTTGCCCGGGATGACCCCGGGGTGGTACAAGTTGCCCTGGATGACCCCGGGGTGGTACAAGTTACCCTAGATGACCCCAGGGTGGTACAAGTTGCCCTAGATGACCCCGGGGTGGTACAAGTTGCCCTAAATGACCCCGGGGTGGTACAAGTTACCCTAGATCACCCCGGGGTGGTACAAGTTGCCCTAGATGACCCCGGGGTGGTACAAGTTGCCCTAAATGACCCCGGGGTGGTACAAGTTACCCTAGATCACCCCGGGGTGGTACAAGTTGCCCTAGATGACCCCGGGGTGGTACAAGTTGCCCTAGATGACCCCGGGGTGGTACAAGTTGCCCGGATGAACCCCGGGGTGGTACAAGTTGCCCTAGATGACCCCGGGGTGGTACAAGTTGCCCGGGATGACCCCGGGGTGGTACAAGTTGCCCTAGATGACCCCGGGGTGGTACAAGTTGCCCGGGATGACCCCGGGGTGGTACAAGTTGCCCGGGATGACCCCGGGGTGGTACAAGTTACCCTAGATGACCCCGGGGTGGTACAAGTTGCCGCCCTAGATGACCCCGGGGTGGTTACAAGTTGCCCTGGATGACCCCGGGGTGGTACAAGTTGCCCTAGATGACCCCGGGGTGGTACAAGTTGCCCGGGATGACCCCGGGGTGGTACAAGTTGCCCTAGATGACCCCGGGGTGGTACAAGTTACCCTAGATGACCCCGGGGTGGTACAAGTTGCCCGGGATGACCCCGGGGTGGTACAAGTTGCCCTAGATGACCCCGGGGTGGTACAAGTTGCTCTAGATGACCCCGGGGTGGTACAAGTTGCTCTAGATGTCCCCGGGGTGGTACAAGTTGCTCTAGATGACCCCGGGGTGGTACAAGTTGCTCTAGATGACCCCGGGGTGGTACAAGTTGCTCTAGATGACCCCGGGGTGGTACAAGTTGTCCTAGATGACTCCTGGGTGGTACAATTTACCCTAGATGTCCCCGGGGTGGTACAGGTTGCCCTAGAAGACTCCGGGGTGGTACAATTTACCCTAGATGTCCCCGGGGTGGTACAGGTTGCCCTAGAAGACACCGGGGTGGTACAATTTACCCTAGATGTCCCCGGGGTGGTACAGGTTGCCCTAGAAGACTCCGGGGTGGTACAATTTACCCTTGATGTCCCCGGGGTGGTACAGGTTGCCCTAGAAGACTCCGGGGTGGTACAAGTTACCCTAGATGACCCCGGGGTGGTACAAGTTACCCTAGATGACCCCGGGGTGGTACAAGTTACCCTAGATCACCCCGGGGTGGTACAAGTTGCCCTACATGTCCCCGGGGTGGTACAGGTTGCCCTAGAAGACTCCGGGGTGGTACAAGTTACCCTAGATCACCCCGGGGTGGTACAAGTTGCCCTAAATGACCCCGGGGTGGTACAAGTTACCCTGGATGACCCCGGGGTAGTACAAGTTGCCCTAGATGACCCCGGGGTGGTACAAGTTGCCCTAGATGACCCCGGGGTGGTACAAGTTGCCCTGGATGACCCCGGGGTGGTACAAGTTGCCCTAGATGACCCCGGGGTGGCACAAGTTGCCCTAAATGACCCCGGGGTGGTACAAGTTACCCTGGATGACCCCGGGGTGGTACAAGTTGCCCTAAATGACCCCGGGGTGGTACAAGTTACCCTGGATGACCCCGGGTGGTACAAGTTGCCCTAGATGACCCCGGGGTAATACAAGTTGCCCTAGATGACCCCGGGTGGTACAAGTTGCCCTGGATAGACCCCGGGGTGGTACAAGTTGCCCTAATGACCCCGGGGTGGTACAAGTTGCCCTGGATGACCCCGGGTGGTACAAGTTGCCCTAGATGACCCGGGGTGGTACAAGTTGCCCTAAATGACCCCGGGGTGGTACAAGTTACCCTAGATCACCCCGGGGTGGTACAAGTTGCCCTAAATGACCCCGGGGTGGTACAAGTTACCCTAGATCACCCCGGGGTGGTACAAGTTGCCCTAAATGACCCCGGGGTGGTACAAGTTGCCCTAGATGACCCCGGGGTGGTACAAGTTACCCTAGATCACCCCGGGGTGGTACAAGTTGCCCTAAATGACCCCGGGTGGTACAAAGTTACCCTAGATCACCCCGGGGTGGTACAAGTTGCCCTAAATGACCCCGGGGTGGTACAAGTTGCCCTAGATGACCCCGGGGTGGTACAAGTTACCCTAGATCACCCCGGGGTGGTACAAGTTGCCCTAAATGACCCCGGGTGTACAAGTTGCCCTAGATGACCCCGGGTGGTACAAGTTGGCCCTAGATTGACCCGGGGTGGTACAAGTTACCCTAGATGACCCCGGGGTGGTAACAAGTTACCCTAGATCACCCGGGGTGGTACAGTTGCCCTAAATGACCCCGGGGTGGTACAAGTTGCCCTAGATGACCCCGGGGTGGTACAAGTTGCCCTAGATGACCCCGGGGTGGTACAAGTTACCCTAGATGACCCCGGGGTGGTACAAGTTACCCTAGATGACCCCGGGGTGGTACAAGTTGCCCTAGATGACCCCGGGGTGGTACAAGTTGCCCGGGATGACCCCGGGGTGGTACAAGTTACCCTAGATGACCCGGGGGGTACAAGTTACCCTAGATGACCCGGGGTGGTACAAGTTGCCCTAAATGACTCCGGGGTGGTACAAGTTACCCTAGATCACCCCGGGGTGGTGCAAGTTGCCCGGGATGACCCCGGGGTGGTACAAGTTACCCTAGATGACCCCGGGGTGGTACAAGTTACCCTAGATGACCCCGGGGTGGTACAAGTTGCCCTAAATGACTCCGGGGTGGTACAAGTTACCCTAGATCACCCCGGGGTGGTACAAGTTGCCCGGTATGACCCCGGGGTGGTACAAGTTACCCTAGATGACCCCGGGGTGGTACAAGTTGCCCGGGATGACCCCGGGGTGGTACAAGTTGCCCTGGATGACCCCGGGTGGTACAAGTTACCCTAGATGACCCCAGGGTGGTACAAGTTGCCCTAGATAGACCCCGGGTGGTACAAGTTGCCCTAAATGACCCCGGGGTGGTACAAGTTACCCTAGATCACCCCGGGGTGGTACAAGTTGCCCTAGATGACCCCGGGGTGGTACAAGTTGCCCTAAATGACCCCGGGGTGGTACAAGTTACCCTAGATCACCCCGGGGTGGTACAAGTTGCCCTAGATGACCCCGGGGTGGTACAAGTTGCCCTAGATGACCCCGGGGTGGTACAAGTTGCCCGGGATGACCCCGGGGTGGTACAAGTTGCCCTAGATGACCCCGGGGTGGTACAAGTTGCCCGGGATGACCCCGGGGTGGTACAAGTTGCCCTAGATGACCCCGGGGTGGTACAAGTTGCCCGGGATGACCCCGGGGTGGTACAAGTTGCCCGGGATGACCCCGGGGTGGTACAAGTTACCCTAGATGACCCCGGGGTGGTACAAGTTGCCCTAGATGACCCCGGGGTGGTACAAGTTGCCCTGGATGACCCCGGGGTGGTACAAGTTGCCCTAGATGACCCCGGGGTGGTACAGTTGCCCGGGATGACCCCGGGTGGTACAAGTTGCCCTAGATGACCCCGGGGTGGTACAAGTTACCCTAGATGACCCCGGGGTGGTACAAGTTGCCCGGGATGACCCCGGGGTGTACAAGTTGCCCTAGATGACCCCGGGTGGTACAAGTTACCCTAGATGACCCGGGGTGGTACACAGTTGCCCTGGATGACCCCGGGGTGGTACAAGTTACCCTAGAATGACCCCGGGGTGGTACAAGTTGCCCGGATGACCCCGGGTGGTACAAGTTACCCTAGATGACCCCGGGTGGTACAAGTTACCCTAGATGACCCCGGGTGGTACAAGTTGCCCTAGATGACCCCGGGGTGGTACAAGTTGCCCTAGAATGACCCCGGGGTGGTACAAGTTACCCTAGATGACCCCGGGGTGGTACAAGTTACCCTAGATGGACCCCGGGTGGTACAAGTTGCCCGGGATGACCCCGGGGTGGTACAAGTTGCCCTAGATGACCCCGGGGTGGTACAATTGCCCGGATGACCCCGGGTGGTACAAGTTTCCCGGGATGACCCCGGGGTGGTACAAGTTTACCCTAGATGACCCCGGGGTGGTACAAGTTGCCCTAGATGACCCCGGGGTAGGTACAAAGTTTGCTCTGGATGACCCCGGGTGGTACAAGTTACCCTAGATGACCCCGGGGTGGTACAAGTTGCCCTAGATGACCCCGGGGTGGTACAAGTTGCCCTAGATGACCCCGGGGTGGTACAAGTTGCCCTGGATGACCCCGGGGTGGTACAAGTTGCCCTGGATGACCCCGGGGTGGTACAAGTTACCCTAGATGACTCCGGGGTGGTACAAGTTGCCCGGGATGACCCCGGGGTGGTACAAGTGCCCGGGATGACCCCGGGGTGGTACAAGTTACCCTAGATGACTCCGGGGTGGTACAAGTTGCCCGGATGACCCGGGGTGGTACAAGTTGCCCTGGATGACCCCGGGGTGGTACAAGTTGCTCTAGATGACCCCGGGGTGGTACAAGTTGCCCGAGATGACCCCGGGGTGGTACAAGTTGCCCTGGATGACCCCGGGGTGGTACAAGTTACCCTAGATGACTCCGGGGTGGTACAAGTTGCCCGGGATGACCCCGGGGTGGTACAAGTTGCCCGGGATGACCCCGGGGTGGTACAAGTTACCCTAGATGACTCCGGGGTGGTACAAGTTGCCCGGGATGACCCCGGGGTGGTACAAGTTGCCCTGGATGACCCCGGGGTGGTACAAGTTACCCTAGATGACCCCGGGGTGGTACAAGTTGCCCTAGATGACCCCGGGGTGGTACAAGTTGCCCGGGATGACCCCGGGGTGGTACAAGTTGCCCGGGATGACCCCGGGGTGGTACAAGTTACCCTAGATGACTCCGGGGTGGTACAAGTTGCCCGGGATGACCCCGGGGTGGTACAAGTTGCCCGGGATGACCCCGGGGTGGTACAAGTTGCCCGGGATGACCCCGGGGTGGTACAAGTTACCCTAGATGACTCCGGGTGGTACAAGTTGCCCGGGATGACCCCGGGGTGGTACAAGTTGCCCGGGATGACCCCGGGGTGATACAAGTTGCCCGGGATGACCCCGGGGTGGTACAAGTTGCCCGGGATGACCCCGGGGTGGTACAAGTTGCCCGGGATGACCCCGGGGTGGTACAAGTTGCCCGGGATGACCCCGGGGTGGTACAAGTTGCCCTAGATGACCCCGGGGTGGTACAAGTTACCCTAGATGACCCCGGGGTGGTACAAGTTGCCCGGGATGAAGCCGCACTTGAACAAGTATATCTGTACACTGGAAAAAATAGGATCAGCAGAAGTGAGGTGAAATCCTGAAGAATCATTGTCTTCAGAACGCGTGTTACCTAGCAGTAAGTAGGTACCTAGCAGTAAGTAGGTGCCTAGTAGTAAGTAGGTGCCTAGCAGTAAGTAGGTGCCTAGCAGTAAGTAGGTGCCTAGCAGTAAGTAGGTACCTAACAGTAAGTAGGTGCCTAGAAGTAAGTAGGTGCCTAGCAGTAAGTAGGTGCCTAGCAGTAAGTAGGTGCCTAGAAGTAAGTAGGTGCCTAGCAGTAAGTAGGTGCCTAGCAGTAAGTAGGTACCTAGCAGTAAGTAGGTGCCTAGAAGTAAGTAGGTGCCTAGCAGTAAGTAGGTGCCTAGCAGTAAGTAGGTACCTAGCAGTAAGTAGGTGCCTAGAAGTAAGTAGGTGCCTAGCAGTAAGTAGGTGCCTAGCAGTAAGTAGGTACCTAGCAGTAAGTAGGTGCCTAGTAGTAAGTAGGTGCCTAGCAGTAAGTAGGTGCCTAGCAGTAAGTAGGTACCTAGCAGTAAGTAGGTACCTAGCAGTAAGCAGGTACCTAGCAGTAAGTAGGTGCCTAACAGTAAGCAGGTACCTAGCAGTAAGCAGGTACCTAGCAGTAAGTAGGTACCTAGCAGTAAGTAGGTGCCTAGCAGTAAGCAGGTACCTAGCAGTAAGCAGATACCTAGCAGTAAGTAGGTACCTAGCAGTAAGCAGGCACCTAGCAGTAAGGAGATACCTAGCAGTAAGCAGATACCTAGCAGTAAGTAGGTACCTAGCAGTAAGTAGGTACCTAGCAGTAAGCAGATACCTAGCAGTAAGCAAATACCTAGCAGTAAGTAGGTACCTAGCAGTAAGTAGGTACCTAGCAGTAAGTAGGTACCTAGCAGTAAGCAGATACCTAGCAGTAAGTAGGTACCTAGCAGTAAGTAGGTACCTAGCAGTAAGCAGGTACCTAACAGTAAGTAGGTACCTAGCATTAAGAAGGTAGCTAGCAGTAAGTAGGTACCTAGCACTAAGCAGATACCTAGCAGTAAGCAGATACCTAGCAGTAAGCAGGTACCTAGCAGTAAGTAGGTACCTAGCAGTAAGCAAGTACCTAGCAGTAAGCAGGTACCTAGCAGTAAGTAGGTGCCTGGGTGTTAGCAAACTAGTGTGGGTCGTATCCTAAGGGACGGTAGCATACCTCAGGAACTAAAAGACGGGCTTCCTTATGAGCTGATGTGGTTTAAAAGCTCTTGGTCTCTAACACTGATCTCTTGGTCTCTAACACTGATCTCTTGCTCTCTAACACTGATCTCTTGGTCTCTAACACTGATCTCTTGGTCTCTAACACTGATCTCTTGGTCTCTAACACTGATCTCTTGGTCTCTTACACTGATCTCTTGGTCTCTACCACTGATCTCTTGCTCTCTAACACTGATCTCTTGGTCTCTAACACTGATCTCTTGGTCTCTAACACTGATCTCTTGGTCTCTAACACTGATCTCTTGGTCTCTAACACTGATCTCTTGGTCTCTAACACTGATCTCTTGGTCTCTAACACTGATCTCTTGGTCTCTAACACTGATCTCTTGGTCTCTAACACTGATCTCTTGGTCTCTAACACTGATCTCTTGGTCTCTAACACTGATCTCTTGGGCTTTAAAACTGATCTCTTGGTCTCTAACACTGATCTCTTGGTCTCTAACACTGATCTCTTGGTCTCTAACACTGATCTCTTGCTCTCTAACGTTCTCACTGCTAACAGAGTTCTACCTGTCTTCAACAGAGAACAGAGAGAACGGTACTAACAAGTGCCCTAACCTATAGAAATAGCAAGAGTATTAATGAATTATAGCTAACTGCTTGCGTTTATTTAGGCCTACGTATGTGGAAACAGGTTAGTAATGTTTACGAGGGACGATTTCAGTGATCTGTAGGCCTACATATGTGGAAAGAGGTTAGTAATGTTCACGAGGGACGATTTCAGTGATCTGTAGGCCTACATATGTGGAAAGAGGTTAGTAATGTTTACGAGGGACGATTTCAGTGATCTGTAGGCCTACATATGAGGAAAGAGGTTAGTAATGTTTACTAGGGACGATTTCAGTGATCTGTAGGCCTACATATTTTTTCTTTCATCTCCCCATCCCCTACTGGGGCGCCAAAAGCACCATCTCCCCCTACACTGCCACCACATACGCCCATCTCTGCCCCTTACATCAGCTGACACAGTAAAATGAAACAGCTGGTGAGCGTTGTGGTGACAGGGCGAGCAAACACAACGGTAAGGCTTTTACCAATATTAAATTTCGTCCCGTGGCTGAGGGAGAGGGGAGAGGACAGGTAGAGGGACAGGGGAGAGGACAGGTAGAGGTAGAGGGGAGAGGACAGGTATAAGGAAGGGGAGAGGACAGGTAGAGGGAGAGGGGAGAGGACAGGTAGAGGGAGAGGGGAGAGGACAGGTAGAGGTAGAGGGGAGAGGACAGGTATAAGGAGAGGGGAGAGGACAGGTAGAGGGAGAGGGGAGAGGACAGGTAGAGGGAGAGGGAAGAGGACAGGTAGAGGGAGAGGGGAGAGGACAGGTATAAGGAGAGGGGAGAGGACAGGTAGAGGGAGAGGGGAGAGGACAGGTAGAGGGAGAGGGGAGAGGACAGGTAGAGGGAGAGGGGAGAGGACAGGTATAGGGAGAGGGGAGAGGACAGGTAGAGGGAGAGGGAGACGACAGGTAGAGGGAGAGGGGAGAGGACAGGTAGAGCGAGAGGGGAGAGGACAGGTATAGGGAGAGGGGAGAGGACAGGTAGAGGGAGAGGGGAGAGGACAGGTAGAGGGAGAGGTGAGAGGACAGGTATAGGGAAAGGGGAGAGGACAGGTAGAGGGAGAGGGGAGAGAGGACAGGTAGAGGAGTGGTGAGAGGACAGGTATAGGGAAAGGGGGAGAGGACAGCTAGAGGGAGAGAAGGGGAAAGGGACAGGTAGAGGGAGAGGGGCGAGGCAGTTGAGGAGGAGAGGAGAGGGAGGAGAGGGACAGGTAAGGGAAGGGGGAGAGGACTGGTATAGGGAAAGGGAGAGAGGACAGGTAGAGGGAGAGGGGAGAGCCGACAGGTTAGAGGGAGAGGGAGAGAGGACAGGTTAGAGGGAGAGATGAGGGGACGAGGTCAGGTAGAGTGAGAGGGGAGAGAGGCATGTAGAGGGAGAGATAGGGGATGAGGACAGGTGAAGGGACGAGAGAGGGGAGTGGACCAGGTTGAGGGAGAGAGAGAGGAGTGAGGACAGGGTAGAGAGAGAGGGGGGAGAGGCATGTAGAGGGGAGAGAGAGGGGAGTAGGACAGGTAAAGGGGATGGAGAGAGGGGAAGAGGACAGGTGTAGAGGGAGAGAGAGGGGAGAGGACAGTAGAGGAAAAGAGTAGGGAGAGGACAGGTAAAGGAAGAGAGAGGGGAGGAGGACAGGTAGAGGGAGAGAGAGGGGAGAGGACAGGTAGAGAGTAGTAGAGAGAGAGGGAGGATATATAGAGGGGGAGGAGGGGAGAGGACAGGTAGAGGGAGAGGGGAGAGGACAGGTATAAGGAGAGGGGAGAGGACAGGTAGAGGGAGAGGGGAGAGGACAGTTGAAACAGAAGACAGGGAGAATAAGAGACATAGGAAGACCTGATAAAGTAGAAGGAGACAAGAGACGATAAGAAGGATGGAGCAAAGAAGTGTTAAGGGAAAGATGAGGTGAAGCAGAGGAGGTGATGAAGAGCCACTCTCATCAAGAGTCAATGTTATCATGAGCCACTCTCATCAAGAGTTCTCAAGTTATCAAGTGCCACTTCTTCAAGAGTCAATGTTATTATCAAGAGCCACTCTCATCAAGAGTCAAGGTTATCAAGAGGGCAATCTCATCAAAGAGTCATGTTATTAAGAGCCACTATCATCAAGAATTCAATGTTTTCAAGAGCCACTCTCATCAAGAGTCAATGTTATCAAGAGCCACTCTCATCAAGAGTCAATGTTATCAAGAGCCACTCTCATCAAGAGTCAATGTTATCAAGAGCCACTCTCATCAAGAGTCAATGTTATCAAGAGCCACTCTCTTCAAAGAGTCAATGTTTCATGTGCGAACAGTGAACTTCATCAAAGATCAAAGTTATCAAGAGCCACTCTCATCAAGAGTCAATGTTATCAAGAGCCACTCTCATCAAGAGTCAATGTTATCAAGAGCCACTCTCATCAAGGTCAATTGTTTAATTAAGAGCCACTCTCATCAAGAATCATGTTATCTGAGCCTCTCTCCCCAAGGGTCAAGTTATCAAGAGCACTCTCCATCAAGAGTCAATGGTATCAAAGTGCACTCTCATCAAGAGTCAATGTTATCAAGAGCCACTCTCATCAACAGTCAATGTTATCAAGAGCCACTCTCAACAAGAGTCAATGTTATCAAGAGCCACTCTCATCAAGAGTCAATGTTATCAAGAGCCACTCTCATCAAGAGTCAATGTTATCAAGAGCCACTCTCATCAAGAGTCTTGTTATCAAGTGCCACTCTCATCAAGAGTCATTTGTTATCAAGAGCCCTCTCGCATCAAGAGTCAATGTTATTATCAAGAGCCACTTCATCAAGATTCAATGTTATCATGAGCCTCTCTCTCAAGAGTCAATGTTGCAAGAGCCAATGCTCATCTAGAGTCAATGTTTTTAAGAGCCACTCTCATCAAGAATCAATTGATATCTATAGAGCCACTTCCCCAAGGGTCAATTGTTATCAAAGAGCCACTCTCATCAAGAGTCAATGTTATCAAGAGCCACTCTCAAGGGTCAATGTTATCAAGAGCCACTCTCATCAAGATTTAATGTTATCAAGAGACACTCTCATCATGTTTTAATGCTATCAAGAGCCTCTTCATCAGAGATTATGTTTCAAGGAGCCACTATCATCTAGTTTTTATGCTATCTAAGAGCCACTATCACCATATAGTCAATGTTATCAAGAGCCAATCTCATTCAAGGGTAATGTTATCATGAGTCACTCTCATCAAGAGTCAATGTTATCAAGAGATATTTTATCAAGTGTCAATGTTATCAAGAGCCACCTCTCAAAGAGTCATTGTTATTACAAGAGGCCACTGTCATCAAGAGTCAAAGTTATCAAGTAGTCAAAATTATCAATGCCACTGTCATCAGAGTCAATTTTTCATGAGCCACTGTCATACAGAGTCAAAGTTACCAATGAGTCAAAGGTATCCAAGAGCACTGTCATCATGAGTCAAAGTTATCAAGAACCACTGTCATAAATGAGTCAAGTTATCAAGTGCCACTGTCATCAAGAGTCAATGTTATCATTGGAGTCATTGTGATCGAGAACACTCTCATCAAGAATCAATGTTTTCATAGAGCCACTACTCAATCAGTGTCTATTGTGTTCATAGTTTATGGGGGCCCCCCCCACCCCCTCTCAGCAATGTGTGATTTGTTTTCATGAGCCACTGGCTTGTCATAGAGTCAATGTTATTCTAGAGGCCACTCATATCAAGGGTCAAGTTAGAAGTGGCCAATCTAAACAAGAGTCAACGTTATTCAAGTGCCACTTCATCAAGACGTCAATGTTATCGGAGCCACTCTCATCAAGATAGTCAATATTATCAAGAGCCACTTATATCCAAGGAGTCATGTTTTATCAAGAGCCCACTCATATCAAGGGTCAATGTTATAAGAGCCACTACACAACAAGAGTAATGTTATCAAGAGCCACTCTCATCAAGGGTCAATGTTATCAAGAGCGACTCTAGTCAAGAGTCAATGTTATCAAGAGCCACTCTCATCAAGAGTCAATGTTATCAAGAGACACTCTCATCAAGGGTCAATGTTATCAAGAGCGACTCTAGTCAAGAGTCAATGTTATCAAGAGCCACTCTCATCCATGAGTCAATGTTATCAAGAGCCATTCTCATCAAAGAGTCAATGTATCAAGAGCACTCTCTACAAGAGTTTATGTTATCAAGAGCCACTCTCATCAAGGGTCAATGTTATCAAGAGCGACTCTAGTCAAGCGTCATAGTTATCAAGAGCCACTCTCATCAAGAGTTAATGTTATCAAGAGCCACTGTAATCAAGAGTCAATGTTATCAAGAGCCACTTCATCAGAGGCAAATGTGATCATGAGCCACTGTCATCAAAAGTTAAGTTATCCAGAGCTCTTCTCATCAGAGGCAAAGTTATCAAGAGCCACTGTCATTCAAGAAGTCTATGTCATCAAGAGTCAGTATATCAAGAAGCCACGTATTCTAGAGTTCAAAGTTATCAAGAGCTTTTGTCATAAGAGTCAAAGTTATCATGAGTCAAAAGTTATCAAGAGCCACTCTCATCAAGAGTAAAGTTATTCAAGTAGCAATGTTATCAAGAGTCAAATTATCATGAGCATTGTAATCAAGAGGCAACGTTAAGCAAAGAGCCACTCTCATCAAGTAGTCAAAGTTATCAAGAGCACTCTCATCAAAGATTCATTTATCATGAGCCACTCTCATCAAGAGGTCAAAAGTTATCAAGAGCACTTCATCAAAAGTTTAATGTTTTCAAGAGCACTCTCTTCAGAGTCACTGTGTTATCAAGAGCCTTGCATCAAGAGTCAATGTTATCAACAGCACAGGTCATCAAGAGTCAATGTCATCAAGAGTCAATGTCATCAAGAGTCAGTATTATCAAGAGCCACTGTAATCAAGAGTCAAAGTTATCAAGAGCCACTGTCATCAAGAGTCAAAGTTATCAAGAATCAAAGTTATCAAGAGCCACTCTCATCAAGAGTCAATGTCATCAAGAGTCAATGTTATCAAGAGCCACTGTTATCAAGAGGTCACTGTTCATCAAGAGTCAAGTTTCAAGAGTCAAAGTTATCTAGAGCCAATGTCAATCAAGAGTCAAAGTTATCAAGAGCCACTGTCATCAAGAGTCAAAGTTATCAAGAGCCACTTTCATCAAGAGTCAAAGTTATCAAGAGCCACTGTCATCAAGAGTCAAAGTTATCAGGGGCCACTCTCATCAAGAGTCAAAGTTATCAAGAACCACTGTCATCAAGGGTCAAAGTTATCAAGGGCCACTCTCATCAAGAGTCAAAGATATCAAGAGCCACTGTCATCAAGGGTCAAAGTTATCAAGGTCCACTCTCATCAAGAGTCAAATATATCAAGAGCCACTCTCATCAAGAGTCAATGTTATCAAGAATCGATACTGTTTAGAGATATGACCAATAAATATATCCATCAACATATGCTATAAACATCACACATGTTAGTATACACACACATCACACATGTTAGTATACACACACACCACAACATGTTAGTATACAACCACAACAATGTTAGTATACACACTCACACACTTGTTAGTATCACACACGCCACACTTCACACATGTTAGTATAACACACACCACACATGTTAGTATACAACACACACCACACATGTTTGTATACACTCCAAACCACTACATGTTAGTTTTAACACACTCACCACACATGGTACGTTTACACACCACACACTTGTTAGTATTACATCACAACACACACATGTTAGTTACACACACATCACAAATGTTAGGTATACCACACATCACAACATGTTTGTATACACACACACCACATGTTGTATTACCACACATCACACATGTTAGTATACCACCCACACTACCACACATGTTAAAGTATACACAACCTCACCCACACTTGTTAGTTATACACACACACAACCACACATGTTAGTAAACACACACAACCACACATGTTAGTAGACACTCACACACACACCCACACTTGTTAGTATACACATACATCAACATGTTAGTTTACACTCACACATCACTCACCACATGTTAGTATTACACACAACACACACCTTACATGTTAGTATACACCACACCACACACCCACACATGTTAGTATACACACACCACACACCACCAACTGTTAGTATTCACACACCATCAACATGTTAGGATACACTCACGATCTACATGTTAGATAACAACACACACACACACATGTTAGTTTACACACACATCACACATGTTGTTAGTATACACAACACATCCACATGTTTGTATACACACAATAACACATGTTAGGATACACACCACCACACATGTAGTATACACCACACATCACCACATGTTAGTATTACACACACACACAATGGTATTAGTTACACCACACACCACCACATGTTAGTATACACACAACATCACACATGTTTCGATATTACACACACATCACCAAGTTGGTATACACACACACACTATCCACACATGTTAGTATACACCACACACACCACAAACATGGTTGTTACACACACACACAACACACATGTTCGTATACACACACACCACACATGTTAGTATACTCACACACACAACACCACACATGTTAGTATGCACTCAATCACACATGCTTTAGTATACTCCACATCACACACACACCACTCATGTTGTATACACACACACACACACCACACATGTTAGTATACACACACACACACTACACTAATGTTAGTATACACACACCACTCACACCACACATGTAGTATTACACACAATCCACACATGTTAGTATACACACAACCTCCACACATGTTAGTATACACACACACACACACCACACATGTTAGTATACACACACATCACACATGTTAGTATACACACACATCACACATGTTAGTATACACACACATCACACATGTTAGTATACACACACACCACACATGTTAGTATACACACACATCACACATGTTAGTATACACACACACCACACATGTTAGTATACACACACACCACACATGTTAGTATACACACACATCACACATGTTTTAGTTTACACACACATCACACATGTTTTAGTATACACACACACCACACTTGTTTGTATTAACACACATCACACAGGGTAGTATTTACACTCACCACCTTGTTAGTTTACTCACACACACACACACCACTACAGTTAGTATACACACACACCACAACACACATGTTATGTATACACACACACACACATCACACATTGTTAGTATACCACACACACTCACACCCAACATGTTTAGTATATCACAAACAAACAACAAGTTAGTTTACACACACACACACATCAACATGTTAGTATACACACTCAACACGTCACACATGTTGTTTAACACACAACAACACCCACACATGTTAGTTACACACCTCACACACATGTTAGTATACACCACACACACCACACACACACACCACACATGTTAGTTTTCACAACACACACATCACACAGGTTATTATACACAACACACACAACCACACATGTTAGTATACACACAAACACACAACGCATGTTAGTTTCACACACTCACACCACACTTGGTAGTATACACACACACACCACACATGGTTTGTATACACTCTCACACACCACACTTGTTAGTATACACACACAACACTTGTTTGTATACAACAACACACCCACACCAACATGTTTGTATACACACACACCACACAACACATGTTAGTTATACACACCAACACCACACATTTTAGTATAACAAACTACACACACACCACTCATGTTGTATTCACACACACCACTCACACCACACATATTAGTATACACAAACACAAACACCCACAATGTTTGTTTACACAAAACATCACACCCTGTTGTATACACTCAATCACTCATGTTTGTATACTCACTCACACACACCACACGTGTTAGTATACACACAACACACACACACAAATGTTAGGTTACACACACACACACCAACATGTTAGTATACACACACACACACACCACCACTTGTTAGTATGAACACACACACTCACACAGTTTGCTACACACACACACACCACACATGTTTGTATACACACACACACTCACCACACACATTGTTAGTATACACACAATCCATGTTAGTATACACACACACACACACACCACACATGTTAGTATACACACACACACACCACACATGTTAGTATACCACACACACACACCACACATGTTAGTATACACTCTAACACACACACACAATGTTATGTATACACACACTCCACACATGTTAGTTTTACAGCCACACACACACACACCACACATGTCGTATTCACACCCACACACCACATCATGTTAGTATTCACCACACACTCTACACCATCACATGTTAGTATACCACACACACATCACACATGTTTGTATACACAATACACACATCCAACATGTTAGTATACACACACACTCACACACACCAACTTGTTAGTATACACACACACCAACACATGTTAGTTAGTATACACAACACACACACACCACACATGTGTTGATACACACCACCACACACCACACATGTTAGTATACACACACACACACCACACATGTTAGTATACACCACACACTCACACACCACAATGTTAGTATACACACACACACATCCACATGTTAGTAGACCACACACACACACCAAACTTATTAGTATAACACACACACACACACACCACACATAGTTAGTATACACACACACCACACATGGTAGTATCACACACACACACACACGACACATGTTAGGATAACACACAAACACACACAACCACACATGTTAGTTATACACACACCACACACCACACGTGTTGTATTCAAACACTCACACCACACAAGTTAGTATACATCAATCACACATGTTAGTATACACACTCACACACATCCTCACATGTTTGTTTACACACACACACATGTTAGTTTACACACACACACACCCACACATGTTAGTTCTACACAACCCCCAAACCACACACACACACATGTTAGTATACACACACACACACACCACACATGTTAGTATACACACACATCACACATGTTAGTATACACACACCACACATGTTAGTTTACACACACCACACATGTTAGTTACTCACACCTTACTCATGTTAGTATACACACACATCACACATTTTAGTATACACACAACACACACATGTTAGTATACACACACACACACATGTTAGTATACACACACCCACACATGTTAGTATACACACACACACACCACACATGTTAGTATACACACACACACCACCACACATGTTAGTATACACACACACACACACACACATGTTAGTATACACACACACACACACACACCACACATGTTTGTATACACTCACACCACACTGATTGTATACACAACACACACATGTTAGTCTACGCACACACACTCATTGTTAGTATACACACACACCTCACCATGTGTGTATACACCACACACACACCACACATGTTAGTTTACACACACACACACCACCACATGTTAGTATACACACATTCACACATGTTAGTATACACACACACACACACACACATGTTAGTATACACACACATCACACATGTTAGGTATACACACACACACACACCACACATGTTAGTTTACACACACACACCCACACACACACACACACTAGTTAGTATACACACCACACTCACCACACTGTTTGTATACACACAACATCATCATGATAGTTTTTACACACACATAACACATGTTTAGTATACACACACACACACACCACACATGTTAGTATACACACACACACACCACACATGTTAGTATACACACACACACACACCACACATGTTAGTAGTACTCACTCCACACTCACACCCACACATTGTTAGTATACACCACACATCACACATGTTAGCATACACACACTCACACATGTTAGTTACACACACCACACAACCACACCTGTTAGTATACACACACACACACATGATAGTATTAACACAATCACACAGGTTAGTATGCACACACATCACACATATTAGTATTCACACACACCAACCACTGTTAGTATACACACATCTCACACATGTTTGTATTCACACACACCACTTCAAGGTTAGTATATACAAACACCACACATGCGTTCAGTATACACACACATCACACATGTTAGTATACACACACATCACACATGTTAGTATACACACACACCACACGTGGTTGTTACACACACATCACAACATGGTTAGTATACACACTCACCACACATGTGTAGTATACACACTCACACACACCCACACATGTTAGTATACACACACACACACACCACACATGTTAGTATACACACACACACACACCACACATGTTAGTATACACACACACACACCACACATGTTAGTATACACACTCACATCACACATTGTTAGTATACCAATCACACACACCACACATGTTAGTATACACACCACACACACCCACAATGTTAGTATTCACACAACACTACACATCACACATCGTTGTATACACTTCACCACACACATCACACATGTTATAATACACACACACACACCACACATGTTAGTATACACACACACACACATGTTAGTATACAGACACACACACACACACACACCACAACATGTTAGTATACACACAACAACCACACTGTTTAGTATACACCAACCTAACACTGGTTGTATACACACACAACACACACAACACTTGTTAGGATACACACACAACACCACACATGTTAGTATACACACACACAAACCTCTCATGTTAGTATACACACACAAACACACCTCACTTGTTAGTATACACTACACTACACACAAACACACAAGTTAGTATACACACACATCACACCACACATGTTAGTATACACACACATCACACATGTTAGTATACACACACATCACATCCATGTTAGTATACACTCACCACACACCAACACATGTTAGTATAACACACACACACCACATTGTTAGTTTACACACACTCACACACCACACATGATAGTTATAACGCACACACACCACACATGTTAGTATACACACACAACACACACACACACCACACATGTTAGTATACACACACATCACACATGTTAGTATACACACACACACACCACACATGTTAGTATACACACAACAACACACCACTCATGTAGTATACTACACACCACACATGTTAGGATACACCACACACACACACCACACATGTTAGTTCAAAACACCACAACCACAAATGGTTGTATAAACACACACACACACACACACCACACATGTAGGCTACACACACACCACACATGTTTAGTATAAACACACACACATCCACCATGGTTAGTATACACACACACACCTACTCACATGTTAGTATACACACTCACACCACACACCACTCATGTTGTTTCAACACACAATCCACATGTTAGTATCACTCACACACACACACAGGTTAGTATACTCACACACACACACACCCACAAGTTAGGTATACACACAACCACACCACTCATGTTAGTATACACACACACACACACACCCACACATGTTAGTATACACACACACACACCACACATGTTAGTATACACACACACACACACCACACATGTTAGTATACACACACACCACACATGTTAGTATACACACACACACACACCACACATGTTAGTATACACACACACACACCACACTGTTAGTAGAACACACACCACACATGTTTAGTATACACACACCCCACTCACCACACATGTTAGTATACACACACACACCACAAACACACACCACTATGTTAGTATACAAAACACATCCACACATGTTGGTTAGTTTACACCAACACACACAACACACACCTCCACATGCGTAGTTTACACACACCACACATGTTAGTATACACACACACACACACCACACATGTTAGTATACACACACACACACACCACACATGTTAGTATACACACACATCTACACATGGGATGTATACACACACCACTCTTGTTGTTTACATCACACCACACATGTTTGTTTACACACCACCACACTTGTTAGTATACTCACACCTCTCACATGTTTGTATTCACCACTACACACACATGTTAGTATAAACACCACACATGTTAGTATACACACTCACCATCAAACACCTTGTGAGTATACAACACCCACACACACCAACAATGTTAGTTTACACACTCACCACACCCAATGTTGTATACCAAACACACATCACCACATGTTAGTTTACACACACACACACCACATTGTTATATACCACACACCAACATCTCACATGTTAGTTTACACACACCCACACTCCCACATGTTTCGTATGCACACACACCACACACACATGCTAGTTTTTCACTCACCACACACAACTCATGTTAGTATACACACACACACTCATGTTAGTATACACACACAACACATTGTTAGATACCACACACCACACCACACATGTTTGTATACACCACACTCACACCACACATGTTAGTTATACAACACACCACTACACTTGTTAGTATACACACACACACACCACACATGTTAGTATACACACACAACACATGTTAGTATACACACACACACACCACACATGTTAGTATACACACACACACACACCACACATGTTAGTATACACACACACACACCACACATGTTAGTATACACACACACACACCACACATGTTAGTATACACACACACCACACATGTTAGTATACACACACACACACACACACATGTTAGTATACACACACCACACAACCACACATGTTTGTATACACTCACAACAAAACACCACAAATGTTAGTATACAATACACACACACTCATCACAGGGTTAGTTTACACACACACACACCACAACACGTGTTAGTATACACACACACCACACATGTTAGTATACACACACACACACATGTTAGTATACACACACACACACACCACACATGTTAGTTTACACACACCACACATGTTAGTATACACACACCACACATGTTAGTATACAAACACCACACATGTTAGTTTACACACACCGCATATGTTAGTATACACACACCACATTGTTAGTTACACACACACCACACATGTTAGTATACACACAACACTCAAACACCACTCTTGTTTCGTTTACCACACACACACACCACACAGGTTAGTATACACACACACACACATGTTAGTATACACACACACACACCACACATGTTAGTATAAACACACACACACACCACACATGTTAGTATACACACACACACCACACATGTTAGTATACACACACACACACATGTTAGTATACACACACACACACACCACACATGTTAGTATACACACACACACACATGTTAGAGACATCACACACACACATGGTAGTATACACACACACACACACCACACATGTTAGTATACACCACTCACAAACACAAATGTTAGTATACGCAACACACACATGTTAGTATACACACACAACACCACACTTGATTAGTATACATCACACACCACAACACTTGTTTTTAGTATACACCATCCACACATGTTAGTATACACACACACACACACCACACACGTTAGCTATACACACACACACACATGTTAGTATATCTCACACAACACCACACATGTTTGTAGTCACACTAACACCACACATGTTAGTATACACACACCCTCACTCCACACATGTTTGTATAACACACACACACCAACATGTAGTATTACACACACAACCACATGTTGTATACCACACACACACACCACAATTGTTAGTATACACACACTCACACTTGTTAGTCTACACACACACACACCACACTTTGTTAGTGTACACACACTCACACAACTCCACACATGTTAGTTATACACACACTACAACACCTCACATGTTCGTATACACACACACTCTACACCACACATGTTATGTATACACACAAACAACAACACAACCACACATGTTAGTTTACACACACATCTGCACATGTTAGTATACCACCACACACACCACACATGTTAGTAGAACACACAAAACACACACACACCACACATGTTAGTATACACACCCACACACACACCACACCATGTGAGTATACCCCATCATCACACATGTTATATACACACACACACACCATCACATGGTGTTTACACACACACTCACACACCAACACTTGTTAGGATACACTCCCACCTTACATGTTAGTATACACACACACTCACACCTACACATTGGTAGGATACACACAAGCACTCATCCACACAGGGTTAGTATACTCACTCATCACATCACCACACATTGTTAGTATACACACACAACATTGTATGTTTGACACACACATCACACATGGTTGTATACACACACCACACCCACACATCTTAGTATTCACACACACACAACCACACTGTTAGTATACACACAAAGCACAATGTTGTATACACACACACACACCACACATGTTAGTATACACACACACACACCACACATGTTAGTATACACACACACACACACCACACATGTTAGTATACACACACATCACACATGTTAGTATACACACACACACACACCACACATGTTAGTATACACAACCACACCACACATGTTAGTATACACACACACACACCACATATGTTAGTATACACACACACACACACCACACATGTTAGTATACACACACCACACATGTTAGTATACACACACACCACACATGTTAGTATACACACACACACACACAACATGTTAGTATACACACACACACACACCACACATGTTAGTATACACACACACACACACCACACATGTTAGTATACACAACACACACACCACACATGTTAGTATACACACACTCACACCACACATGTTGTATACAACACAACTCACATAACACAGGGTAGTATACAACACACCTCAATGTTAGTTTACACAACACCACACTTGTTAAAGCATCACCACAACACACACCCACCTGTTTAGTATACACACACACACACACTCCACATGATTAGTTTCACACAAACCACACATGTCTAGATACAACACCACACACATCAACACACACACACACATTGTTTGTATACACACACACCAACTGTTAGTTTTACCACAACCACACATATTAGCATACACACACACACACACACACCTACCTGTTGTATACAACACACACCACAACCTGTATAGTATTCACACACACACACACACACCACAAATGTTTGGTGACTCCACCACACTTGTTAGCATACACACACAAACACCCACTCATGTTAGTATACACAACACCTCACATGTTAGTTTCCCACACACCACCACACACACACCATGTTAGTTTACACAACACCAACTGTTAGTATACACACGCACCAACATGTATAGTAATACACACACCACACATTGTTAGGTACACATCACACCACAAATGTTAGTATACACACACAACACATGTTTAGTATACACACACACCACACATGTTAGTATACACACACCACACATGTTAGTATTACACACACCACACATGTTAGTATACACACACCACACATGTTAGTATACACACACAACACATGTTAGTATACACACACCACACATGTTAGTATACACACACACCACACATGTTAGTATACACACACACCACACATGTTAGGATAAAAACACCACACATGTTAGTATACACACACACCACACATGTTAGTATACACACACCACACATGGTTTGTATACAAACACCACACATGTTAGAGTTATCAACACACCACACCATGTTAGTTTACAAACCACCACACATGTTAGTTTACACACACCACACATGTTAGTATACACACACCACACATGTTAGTATACACACACCACACATGTTAGGATAAAAACACCACACATGTTAGTTATACACACGCTCCAACTTGTTAGTTTCGCACACCACACATGTTAGTATACACACACCACACATGTTAGTATACACACACCACACATGTTAGTATACACACACCACACATGTTAGTATACACACACCACACATGTTAGGATAAAAACACCACACATGTTAGTATACACACACACCACACATGTTAGTATACACACACCACACATGTTAGGATAAAAACACCACACATGACAGTATACACACACACCATACATGTTAGTATACACACACCACACATGTTAGGATAAAAACACCACACATGTAAGTATACACACACACCACACATGACAGTATACACACACACACCACACATGTCAATATACACACACCACACATGTCAGTATACACACACACACCACACATATCTGTATACACACACCACACATGACAGTATACACACACACCACACATGACAGTATAGACACACACCACACATGTTTAGTATACACACACCACCACACATGACGTATACACACACAGCACAGACAGTCTACCACACCCACACATGTTAGGTTACACACACACACCACACAAGTCAGTATAACACAATCACCACCACTCATGTTTAGTATACACAACACACCACACATGTTAGTATATACAACACACACACAATGTTCGTATACAAAACACACATCACACAGGTTAGTATACCCATCACACTGTTTGTAAACACACTAACCACACATGTTAGTATACACACACATCACACATGTTAGTATACACACACACCACACATGTTAGTATACACACACACACACACCACACATGTTAGTATACACACACACACACACACACCACACATGTTAGTATACACACACACACACATCACACATGTTAGTATACACACACACACACACCACACATGTTAGTATACACACACACACACCCACACATGTTAGTATACACACACACCACCACACACACACATGTTAGTATACACACACACACAATTCAACATATTAGTATACACAACGGTAAGCTTTTACCAATATTAAATTTCGTCCCGATGCTGAGGGAGAGGGGAGAGGACAGGGTAGAGTACAGGGGAGAGGACAGGTAGAGTCGGGGGAGGGTAGGTTTAAGGTGAGGGGAGAGGACAGGTAGAGGGAGAGGGCGAGGAGGAAGGTAGGAGGGAGAGGGGAGAGGACAGGGTAGAGGTAGAGGGGGAGGACAGGTATAAGGAGAGGGGAGAGGACAGGTGAGGGAGAGGGGAGAGGGACAGGTAGAGGGAGAGGGAAGGACAGGTAGAGGGAGTGGGAGAGGACAGTATAAGAGAGAGGGAGAGGACAGGTAGAGGGAGAGGGGAGAGGCAGGTAGAGGGAGAGGGGAGAGGCAGGTTAGAAGGGAGAGGAGGAGAGAGACAGGTATAGGGAGAGAGGGGAGAGGGAAGGTTAGAGGGAGAGAGAGGGGAACGACGACAGGCTGCGGGAGAGGGGAGAGGACAGGTTGAGGAGAGGGGAGAGGACGGTATAGGGAGAGGGGAGGGAGGACAGGTAGAGGGAGAGGGGAGAGGACTGGTAGAGGGAGAGGTGAGAGGACAGGTATAGGGAAAGGGGAGTGGACAGGTAGAGGGAGAGGGGAGAGAGGACAGGTAGAGGAGTGGTGAGAGGACAGGTATAGGGAAAGGGGGAGAGGACAGCTAGAGGGAGAGAAGGGGAAAGGGACAGGTAGAGGGAGAGGGGCGAGGCAGTTGAGGAGGAGAGGAGAGGGAGGAGAGGGACAGGTAAGGGAAGGGGGAGAGGACTGGTATAGGGAAAGGGAGAGAGGACAGGTAGAGGGAGAGGGGAGAGCCGACAGGTTAGAGGGAGAGGGAGAGAGGACAGGTTAGAGGGAGAGATGAGGGGACGAGGTCAGGTAGAGTGAGAGGGGAGAGAGGCATGTAGAGGGAGAGATAGGGGATGAGGACAGGTGAAGGGACGAGAGAGGGGAGTGGACCAGGTTGAGGGAGAGAGAGAGGAGTGAGGACAGGGTAGAGAGAGAGGGGGGAGAGGCATGTAGAGGGGAGAGAGAGGGGAGTAGGACAGGTAAAGGGGATGGAGAGAGGGGAAGAGGACAGGTGTAGAGGGAGAGAGAGGGGAGAGGACAGTAGAGGAAAAGAGTAGGGAGAGGACAGGTAAAGGAAGAGAGAGGGGAGGAGGACAGGTAGAGGGAGAGAGAGGGGAGAGGACAGGTAGAGAGTAGTAGAGAGAGAGGGAGGATATATAGAGGGGGAGGAGGGGAGAGGACAGGTAGAGGGAGAGGGGAGAGGACAGGTATAAGGAGAGGGGAGAGGACAGGTAGAGGGAGAGGGGAGAGGACAGTTGAAACAGAAGACAGGGAGAATAAGAGACATAGGAAGACCTGATAAAGTAGAAGGAGACAAGAGACATAAGAAGGATGGAGCAAAGAAGTGTTAAGGGAAAGATGTGGTGAAGAGAGGAGGTGAGATGAGCCACTCTCATCAAGAGTCAAGGTTATCATGAGCCACTCTCATCAAGAGTTCTCAAGTTATCAAGTGCCACTTCTTCAAGAGTCAATGTTATTATCAAGAGCCACTCTCATCAAGAGTCAAGGTTATCAAGAGGGCAATCTCATCAAAGAGTCATGTTATTAAGAGCCACTATCATCAAGAATTCAATGTTTTCAAGAGCCACTCTCATCATTGAGTCAATGTTTTTTCTGGAGCCACTCTCATCTAAGAGTCAATGTTTTCAAGAGCCACTCTCATCAACAGTCAATGTTATCAAGAGCCAATATCCAAACCAGTGTCAATGTTATCAAGAGGCCACTCTCTTCAAAGAGTCAATGTTTCATGTGCGAACAGTGAACTTCATCAAAGATCAATGTTATCAAGAGCCACGCTCATCAAGAGTCAATGTTATCAAGAGGCCACTCTCATCTAAGAGTCAATGTTATCAAAGAGCCACTTTCATCAAGGTCAATTGTTTAATTAAGAGCCACTCTCATCAAGAATCATGTTATCTGAGCCTCTCTCCCCAAGGGTCAAGTTATCAAGAGCACTCTCCATCAAGAGTCAATGGTATCAAAGTGCACTCTCATCAAGAGTCAATGTTATCAAGAGCCACTCTCATCAAGCGTCAATGTTATCAAGAGCCACTCTCATCAAGAGTCAATGTTATCAAGAGCCACTCTCATCAAGAGTCAATGTTATCAAGAGCCACTCTCATCAAGAGTCAATGTTATTAAGAGCCACTCTCATCAGAGTCTTGTTATCAAGTGCCACTCTCATCAAGAGTCATTTGTTATCAAGAGCCCTCTCGCATCAAGAGTCAATGTTATTATCAAGAGCCACTTCATCAAGATTCAATGTTATCATGAGCCTCTCTCTCAAGAGTCAATGTTGCAAGAGCCAATGCTCATCTAGAGTCAATGTTTTTAAGAGCCACTCTCATCAAGAATCAATTGATATCTATAGAGCCACTTCCCCAAGGGTCAATTGTTATCAAAGAGCCACTCTCATCTAGAGTCAATGTTATCATGAGCCACTATCAAGGGTCAATGTTCTCAAGAGCCACTTCAATCAAGATTTATGTTATTCAAGAGGACACTCTCATCATGTTTTAATGCTATCAAGAGCCTCTTCATCAGAGATTATGTTTCAAGGAGCCACTATCATCTAGTTTTTATGCTATCTAAGAGCCACTATCACCATATAGTCAATGTTATCAAGAGCCAATCTCATTCAAGGGTAATGTTATCATGAGTCACTCTCATCAAGAGTCAATGTTATCAAGAGATATTTTATCAAGTGTCAATGTTATCAAGAGCCACCTCTCAAAGAGTCATTGTTATTACAAGAGGCCACTGTCATCAAGAGTCAAAGTTATCAAGTAGTCAAAATTATCAATGCCACTGTCATCAGAGTCAATTTTTCATGAGCCACTGTCATACAGAGTCAAAGTTACCAATGAGTCAAAGGTATCCAAGAGCACTGTCATCATGAGTCAAAGTTATCAAGAACCACTGTCATAAATGAGTCAAGTTATCAAGTGCCACTGTCATCAAGAGTCAATGTTATCATTGGAGTCATTGTGATCGAGAACACTCTCATCAAGAATCAATGTTTTCATAGAGCCACTACTCAATCAGTGTCTATTGTGTTCATAGTTTATGGGGGCCCCCCCCACCCCCTCTCAGCAATGTGTGATTTGTTTTCATGAGCCACTGGCTTGTCATAGAGTCAATGTTATTCTAGAGGCCACTCATATCAAGGGTCAAGTTAGAAGTGGCCAATCTAAACAAGAGTCAACGTTATTCAAGTGCCACTTCATCAAGACGTCAATGTTATCGGAGCCACTCTCATCAAGATAGTCAATATTATCAAGAGCCACTTATATCCAAGGAGTCATGTTTTATCAAGAGCCCACTCATATCAAGGGTCAATGTTATAAGAGCCACTACACAACAAGAGTAATGTTATCAAGAGCCACTCTCATCAAGGGTCAATGTTATCAAGAGCGACTCTAGTCAAGAGTCAATGTTATCAAGAGCCACTCTCATCAAGAGTCAATGTTATCAAGAGCCACTCTCATCAAGGGTCAATGTTATCAAGAGAACTAGTCAAGAGTCAATGTTATCAAGAGCCACTCTCATCCATGAGTCAATGTTATCAAGTGCCATTCTCATCAAAGAGTCAATGTATCAAGAGCACTCTCTACAAGAGTTTATGTTATCAAGAGCCACTTCATCTAGGGTCAATGTTATCAAGAGCGACTCTAGTCAAGCGTCATAGTTATCAAGAGCCACTCTCATCAAGAGTTAATGTTATCAAGAGCCACTGTAATCAAGAGTCAATGTTATCAAGAGCCACTCTCATCAAGAGGCAATGTTATCAAGAGCCACTGTCATCAAAAGTTAAGTTATCCAGAGCTCTTCTCATCAGAGGCAAAGTTATCAAGAGCCACTGTCATTCAAGAAGTCTATGTCATCAAGAGTCAGTATATCAAGAAGCCACGTATTCTAGAGTTCAAAGTTATCAAGAGCTTTTGTCATAAGAGTCAAAGTTATCATGAGTCAAAAGTTATCAAGAGCCACTCTCATCAAGAGTAAAGTTATTCAAGTAGCAATGTTATCAAGAGTCAAATTATCATGAGCATTGTAATCAAGAGGCAACGTTAAGCAAAGAGCCACTCTCATCAAGTAGTCAAAGTTATCAAGAGCACTCTCATCAAAGATTCATTTATCATGAGCCACTCTCATCAAGAGGTCAAAAGTTATCAAGAGCACTTCATCAAAAGTTTAATGTTTTCAAGAGCACTCTCTTCAGAGTCACTGTGTTATCAAGAGCCTTGCATCAAGAGTCAATGTTATCAACAGCACAGGTCATCAAGAGTCAATGTTCATCCATGAGGTCAATGTCATAAGAGTCAGTATTATCAAGAGCCACTGTAATCAAGAGTCAAAGTTTCATGAAGCCACTGTCATCAAGAGTCAAAGTTATCAAGAATCAAAGTTATCAAGAGCCACTCTCATCAAGAGTCAATGTCATCAAGAGTCAATGTTATCAAGAGCCACTGTTATCAAGAGTCACTGTCATCAAGAGTCAAAGTTTCAAGAGTCAAAGTTATCTAGAGCCAATGTCAATTCAGAGTCAAAGTTATCAAGAGCCACTGTCATCAAGAGTCAAAGTTATCAAGAGCCACTTTCATCAAGAGTCAAAGTTATCAAGAGCCACTGTCATCAAGAGTCAAAGTTATCAGGGGCACATCTCTCTTCAAGAGTCAAAGTTATCAAGAACCACTGTCATCAAGGGTCAAAGTTATCAAGGGCCACTCTCATCAAGAGTCAAAGATATCAAGAGCCACTGTCATCAAGGGTCAAAGTTATCAAGGTCCACTCTCATCAAGAGTCAAATATATCAAGAGCCACTCTCATCAAGAGTCAATGTTATCAAGAATCGATACTGTTTAGAGATATGACCTCATAATAAATATATCCATCTTACATATGCTTTATACATCACACATGTTAGTATAACACACACATCACACATGTTAGTATTCCACACACCACAACATGTTAGTATACAACCACAACAATGTTAGTATACACACTCACACACTTGTTAGTATCACACACGCCACACTTCACACATGTTAGTATAACACACACCACACATGTTAGTATACAACACACACCACACATGTTTGTATACACTCCAAACCACTACATGTTAGTTTTAACACACTCACCACACATGGTACGTTTACACACCACACACTTGTTAGTATTACATCACAACACACACATGTTAGTTACACACACATCACAAATGTTAGGTATACCACACATCACAACATGTTTGTATACACACACACCACATGTTGTATTACCACACATCACACATGTTAGTATACCACCCACACTACCACACATGTTAAAGTATACACAACCTCACCCACACTTGTTAGTTATACACACACACAACCACACATGTTAGTAAACACACACAACCACACATGTTAGTAGACACTCACACACACACCCACACTTGTTAGTATACACATACATCAACATGTTAGTTTACACTCACACATCACTCACCACATGTTAGTATTACACACAACACACACCTTACATGTTAGTATACACCACACCACACACCCACACATGTTAGTATACACACACCACACACCACCAACTGTTAGTATTCACACACCATCAACATGTTAGGATACACTCACGATCTACATGTTAGATAACAACACACACACACACATGTTAGTTTACACACACATCACACATGTTGTTAGTATACACAACACATCCACATGTTTGTATACACACAATAACACATGTTAGGATACACACCACCACACATGTAGTATACACCACACATCACCACATGTTAGTATTACACACACACACAATGGTATTAGTTACACCACACACCACCACATGTTAGTATACACACAACATCACACATGTTTCGATATTACACACACATCACCAAGTTGGTATACACACACACACTATCCACACATGTTAGTATACACCACACACACCACAAACATGGTTGTTACACACACACACAACACACATGTTCGTATACACACACACCACACATGTTAGTATACTCACACACACAACACCACACATGTTAGTATGCACTCAATCACACATGCTTTAGTATACTCCACATCACACACACACCACACATGTTAGTATACACACACACACACACCACACATGTTAGTATACACACACACACACACCACACATGTTAGTATACACACACACACACACCACACATGTAGTATTACACACAATCCACACATGTTAGTATACACACAACTTCCACACAGTTAGTATACCACACACTCACACACCACACATGTTAGTATACACACACATCACACATGTTAGTATACACACACATCACACATGTTAGTATACACACACATCACACATGTTAGTATACACACACACCACACATGTTAGTATACACACACATCACACATGTTAGTATACACACACACCACACATGTTAGTATACACACACACCACACATGTTTGTATACACACACATCACACATGTTTTAGTTTACACACACATCACACATGTTTTAGTATACACACACACCACACTTGTTTGTATTAACACACATCACACAGGGTAGTATTTACACTCACCACCTTGTTAGTTTACTCACACACACACACACCACTACAGTTAGTATACACACACACCACAACACACATGTTATGTATACACACACACACACATCACACATTGTTAGTATACCACACACACTCACACCCAACATGTTTAGTATATCACAAACAAACAACAAGTTAGTTTACACACACACACACATCAACATGTTAGTATACACACTCAACACGTCACACATGTTGTTTAACACACAACAACACCCACACATGTTAGTTACACACCTCACACACATGTTAGTATACACCACACACACCACACACACACACCACACATGTTAGTTTTCACAACACACACATCACACAGGTTATTATACACAACACACACAACCACACATGTTAGTATACACACAAACACACAACGCATGTTAGTTTCACACACTCACACCACACTTGGTAGTATACACACACACACCACACATGGTTTGTATACACTCTCACACACCACACTTGTTAGTATACACACACAACACTTGTTTGTATACAACAACACACCCACACCAACATGTTTGTATACACACACACCACACAACACATGTTAGTTATACACACCAACACCACACATTTTAGTATAACAAACTACACACACACCACTCATGTTGTATTCACACACACCACTCACACCACACATATTAGTATACACAAACACAAACACCCACAATGTTTGTTTACACAAAACATCACACCCTGTTGTATACACTCAATCACTCATGTTTGTATACTCACTCACACACACCACACGTGTTAGTATACACACAACACACACACACAAATGTTAGGTTACACACACACACACCAACATGTTAGTATACACACACACACACACCACCACTTGTTAGTATGAACACACACACTCACACAGTTTGCTACACACACACACACCACACATGTTTGTATACACACACACACTCACCACACACATTGTTAGTATACACACAATCCATGTTAGTATCCACACACACACACACACCACACATGTTAGTATACACACACACACCACACATGTTAGTATACCACACACACACACCACACATGTTAGTATACACTCTAACACACACACACAATGTTATGTATACACACACTCCACACATGTTAGTTTTACAGCCACACACACACACACCACACATGTCGTATTCACACCCACACACCACATCATGTTAGTATTCACCACACACTCTACACCATCACATGTTAGTATACCACACACACATCACACATGTTTGTATACACAATACACACATCCAACATGTTAGTATACACACACACTCACACACACCAACTTGTTAGTATACACACACACCAACACATGTTAGTTAGTATACACAACACACACACACCACACATGTGTTGATACACACCACCACACACCACACATGTTAGTATACACACACACACACCACACATGTTAGTATACACCACACACACACACACCACACATGTTAGTATACACACACACACATCCACATGTTAGTAGACCACACACACACACCAAACTTATTAGTATAACACACACACACACACACCACACATAGTTAGTATACACACACACCACACATGGTAGTATCACACACACACACACACGACACATGTTAGGATAACACACAAACACACACAACCACACATGTTAGTTATACACACACCACACACCACACGTGTTGTATTCAAACACTCACACCACACAAGTTAGTATACATCAATCACACATGTTAGTATACACACTCACACACATCCTCACATGTTTGTTTACACACACACACATGTTAGTTTACACACACACACACCCACACATGTTAGTTCTACACAACCCCCAAACCACACACACACACATGTTTGTATACACACACCACACTACACCACACATGTTAGTATACACACACATCACACATGTTAGTATACAAACACCCACACATGTTTAGTTTAAACACACCACAATTGTTAGTTACTCACACCTTACTCATGTTAGTATACACACACATCACACATTTTAGTATACACACAACACACACACGTTAGATACACACACACACACATGTTAGTATACACACACACCACACATGTTAGTATACACACACCACACACCACACATGTTAGTATACACACACACACACCACACATGTTAGTATATACACACACACACACCACACATGTTAGTATTACACACCACACACAC
This sequence comes from Cherax quadricarinatus, assembly GCF_026875155.1. Classification (NCBI taxonomy): domain Eukaryota; kingdom Metazoa; phylum Arthropoda; class Malacostraca; order Decapoda; family Parastacidae; genus Cherax; species Cherax quadricarinatus. The sequence goes on along the minus strand of NC_069464.1, from coordinate 30,045,011 downwards.
ACACCACACATGTTTGTATACACTCACACCACACTGATTGTATACACAACACACACATGTTAGTCTACGCACACACACTCATTGTTAGTATACACACACACCTCACCATGTGTGTATACACCACACACACACCACACATGTTAGTTTACACACACACACACCACACATGTTAGTATACACACAACCACACATGTTAGTATACACACACACACACACACACATGTTAGTATACACACACATCACACATGTTAGTATACACACACACACACACCACACATGTTAGTATACACACACACACCCACACACACACACACACTAGTTAGTATACACACCACACTCACCACACTGTTTGTATACACACAACATCATCATGATAGTTTTTACACACACATAACACATGTTAGTATACACACACACACACCACACATGTTAGTATACACACACACACACCACACATGTTAGTATACACACACACACACACCACACATGTTAGTAGTACTCACTCCACACTCACACCCACACATTGTTAGTATACACCACACATCACACATGTTAGCATACACACACTCACACATGTTAGTTACACACACCACACAACCACACCTGTTAGTATACACACACACACACATGATAGTATTAACACAATCACACAGGTTAGTATGCACACACATCACACATATTAGTATACACACACACCACACATGTTAGTATACACACATCTCACACATGTTTGTATTCACACACACCACTTCAAGGTTAGTATATACAAACACCACACATGTTAGTATACACACACATCACACATGTTAGTATACACACACATCACACATGTTAGTATACACACACACCACACATGTTAGTATACACACACATCACACATGTTAGTATACACACACACCACACATGTTAGTATACACACACACACACACCACACATGTTAGTATACACACACACACACACCACACATGTTAGTATACACACACACACACACCACACATGTTAGTATACACACACACACACCACACATGTTAGTATACACACACACATCACACATGTTAGTATACACAATCACACACACCACACATGTTAGTATACACACCACACACACCCACAATGTTAGTATTCACACAACACTACACATCACACATCGTTGTATACACTTCACCACACACATCACACATGTTATATTACTCACACACACACCACACATGTTAGTATACACACACACACACATGTTAGTATACAGACACACACACACACACACACCACAACATGTTAGTATACACACAACAACCACACTGTTTAGTATACACCAACCTAACACTGGTTGTATACACACACAACACACACAACACTTGTTAGGATACACACACAACACCACACATGTTAGTATACACACACACAAACCTCTCATGTTAGTATACACACACAAAAACACCTCACTTGTTAGTATACACTACACTACACACAACACACAAGTTAGTATACACACACACTCACACCACACATGTTAGTATACACACACATCACACATGTTAGTATACACACACATCACACATGTTAGTATACACACACACACACACCACACATGTTAGTATAACACACACACACCACATTGTTAGTTTACACACACTCACACACCACACATGATAGTTATAACGCACACACACCACACATGTTAGTATACACACACACACACACACACCACACATGTTAGTATACACACACATCACACATGTTAGTATACACACACACACACCACACATGTTAGTATACTACACAACAACACACCACTCATGTAGTATACTACACACCACACATGTTAGGATACACCACACACACACACCACACATGTTAGTTCAAAACACCACAACCACAAATGGTTGTATAAACACACACACACACACACACCACACATGTAGGCTACACACACACCACACATGTTTAGTATAAACACACACACATCCACCATGGTTAGTATACACACACACACCTACTCACATGTTAGTATACACACTCACACCACACACCACTCATGTTGTTTCAACACACAATCCACATGTTAGTATCACTCACACACACACACAGGTTAGTATACTCACACACACACACACCCACAAGTTAGGTATACACACAACCACACCACTCATGTTGGTATACACACACACACACACACCCACACATGTTAGTATACACACACACACACACCACACATGTTAGTATACACACACACACACACCACACATGTTAGTATACACACACACCACACATGTTAGTATACACACACACACACACTCCACACATGTTAGTATACACACACACAACTGTTAGTAGAACACACACCACACATGTTTAGTATACACACACCCCACTCACCACACATGTTAGTATACACACACACACCACAAACACACACCACTATGTTAGTATACAAAACACATCCACACATGTTGGTTAGTTTACACCAACACACACAACACACACCTCCACATGCGTAGTTTACACACACCACACATGTTAGTATACACACACACACACACCACACATGTTAGTATACACACACACACACACCACACATGTTAGTATACAACACATCTACACATGGGATGTATACACACACCACTCTTGTTGTTTACATCACACCACACATGTTTGTTTACACACCACCACACTTGTTAGTATACTCACACCTCTCACATGTTTGTATTCACCACTACACACACATGTTAGTATAAACACCACACATGTTAGTATACACACTCACCATCAAACACCTTGTGAGTATACAACACCCACACACACCAACAATGTTAGTTTACACACTCACCACACCCAATGTTGTATACCAAACACACATCACCACATGTTAGT
>NC_069464.1:30027140-30037140 GCF_026875155.1 Cherax quadricarinatus | reverse complement strand
GGTGCAGGAAGAGCCCAATGATCCCCAATAGACCCCTGGTTGTCTTCAAGACCCCTGGCTGTCTTCAAGACCCCTGGCTGTCTTCAAGACCCCTGGTTGTCTTCAAGACCCCTGGTTGTCTTCAAGACCCCTGGTTGTCTTCAAGACCCCTGGCTGTCTTCAAGACTCCTGGTTGTCCTTCAAGACCCCTGGTTGTCTTCAAGACCCCTGTTTGTCTCAAGATCCTGGTTGTCTTCAAGACCCCTGGCTGTCTTCAAGACCCCTGGTTGTCTTCAAGACCCCTGGTTGTCTTCAAGACCCCTGGTTGTCTTCAAGACCCCTGGCTGTCTTCAAGACCCCTGGTTGTCTTCAAGACCCCTGGTTGTCTTCAAGACCCCTGGTTGTCTTCAAGATCCTGGTTGTCTTCAAGATCCTGGTTGTCTTCAAGATCCCTGGTTGTCTTCAAGACCCCTGGCTGTCTTCAAGACCCCTGGTTGTCTTCAAGATCCCTGGTTGTCTTCAAGACCCCCTGGTTGTCTCAAGACCCCTGTTTGTCTTCAAGACCCCTGGTTGTCTTCAAGACCCCTGGCTGTCTTCAAGACCCCTGGTTGTCTTCAAGACCCCTGGTTGTCTTCAAGACCCCTGGTTGTCTTCAAGATCCTGGTTGTCTTCAAGATCCTGGTTGTCTTCAAGACCCCTGGTTGTCTTCAAGATCCCTGGTTGTCTTCAAGATCCTGGCTGTCTTCAAGACCCCTGGTTGTCTTCAAGATCCCTGGTTGTCTTCAAGACCCCTGGCTGTCTTCAAGACCCCTGGTTGTCTTCAAGATCCTGGTTGTCTTCAAGATCCTGGTTGTCTTCAAGACCCCTGGTTGTCTTCAAGATCCTGGTTGTCTTCAAGATCCTGGTTGTCTTCAAGACCCCTGGTTGTCTTCAAGACCCCTGGCTGTCTTCAAGATCCTGGCTGTCTTCAAGACCCCTGGTTGTGTTCAAGATCCTGGTTGTCTTCAAGACCCCTGGCTGTCTTCGAGACCCCTGGTTGTCTTCAAGACCCCTAGCTGTCTTCAAGATCCCTGGTTGTCTTCAAGACCCCTGGTTGTCTTCAAGACCCCTGGCTGTCTTCAAGATCCCTGGTTGTCTTCAAGACCCCTGGCTGTCTTCAAGACCCCTGGTTGTCTTCAAGACCCCTGGCTGTCTTCAAGACCCCTGGCTGTCTTCAAGACCCCTGGTTGTCTTCAAGACCCCTGGCTGTCCTTCCCCGACCCCTGGGTGTCTTCCCAAAACCCCTGGTTGTCTTCAAGACCCCTGGCTGTCTTCAAGACCCCTGGCGTCTTCAAGACCCCTGGTTGTCTTCAAGACCCCTGGTTGTCTTCAAGACCCCTGCTGTCTTCAAGACCCCGGTTGTCTTTAAGACCCCTGCTGTCTTCAAGACCCTTGCTGTCTTCAAGACCCCTGGCTGTCTTCAAGACCCCGGGTGTCTTCAAGACCCTGGCTGTCTTCAAGACACCTGGCTGTCTTCAAGACCCCTGGTTGTCTTCAAAACCCCTGGCTGCTTCAAGACCCCTGGTGTCTTCAAGACCCCCGGTGTCTTCAAGACCCCCGGCTGTCTTCAAGACCCCTGGCTGTCTTCAAGACCCCTGGCTGTCTTCAAGACCCCTGGTTGTCTTCAAGACCCCTGGTTGTCTTCAAGACCCCTGGCTGTCTTCAAGACCCCTGGCTGTCTTCAAGACCCTGGCTGTCTTCAAGACCCCTGGCTGTCTTCAAGACCCCTGGCTGTCTTCAAGACCTCTGGCTGTCTTCAAGACCCCTGGCTGTCTTCAAGACCTCTGGCTGTCTTCAAGACCCCTGGCTGTCTTCAAGACCCCTGGCTGTCTTCAAGACCCCTGGCTGTCTTCAAGACCCCTCGCTGTCTTCAAGAAGGCACTGGAAAGCCACCTAAAGTCAGTACCTAACCAGCCAGGCTGTGCTTCCTACGTCAGTTTGCGTGGGGCCAGCAGTAGCAACCTGGTTGATCAGACCCTGATCCACCATGAGGCCTGGTCTCAGACCGAGCCGCGGGGGCGTTGACCCCCGAAACCCTCTCCAGGTATTCTCCAGTTATATTTCCAAGAATCAAGCTGTGGAGAGTTGTAACATGACAGACGACTGAATCAAAGGTTAAATTCACCAAGGATCTTCCACGAGACTTACAAACTGTTATTATAACCGTGAAGACAACAACAGCTAGTAGGCACATAATGAGTTTGTTGATGACTTTAACAATCCACTTTAGAGGTTCAGGATATGGTGCCAAACAAGGATATATACGAAATTAAATTTATAGCCAATCACTGAAAAAATACCTACGTACATGGGCATAAAATCCCCAAATTATCTGAAGTTTAATGAGTTTTTGCAATAACGAATGCATTACCGCATTCAATTCTGACAATAATAATAATAATAATAATAATAATAATAATAATAATAATAATAATAATATAAATAATAATAATAATAATAATAATAATAATAATAAATATTATTATTATTATTATTATTATTATTATTATTATTATTAATATCTAATTTCAGCATGATACAATGATCGTAGAGAGATAGTTGACATTTAGTGGAGTCTGCAGAAAGCCCATAGTTGTGCAGAGAATTTCGGTAATGGCCATAAAACTTACAGTCTCTGAAACAGAAAAAAACATTAAATCCTCCATATAATATGCTAAAACAATGGATCGTAATATTGGATGAAATATGAGATACAAGAATTACATTTGCATGTCACGAGATTCTGGCAGACAGCTACAGCTGCAGGGAATGTTATCCATTCTAGATAGAGTTTATTCCTTATTTGAGTCCAATACAGATAGAAATGGGTAAGGAGAGGAGGAGTTTAAGGTAATCAGTCCCTCAGCCTGGAATCAATATGTTCTGTCCATCACTCTCTACAAGAGTGATGGACAGAACATATCGAGCCAGGTTGAGGGACTGATTACCTCTAAGCCCTCCTCTCCTAACCCATTTCTATTCTATTCTGACCAATATGTTCAGCTTAAAAGAGAAGTAAAAAAGGCGATTAGAAAGGCTAAACGTGACTATGAAATTAGAGTTGCTAATGAATCAAAGACTAATCCAAAGGGGTTCTTTCAAGTGTATAGGACGAAGGTGAAGGAAAAAGTAGGACCTCTGAAATCTGGGAATGGACAGCTGACGGATAATGAACTGGAAATGTGTTCCTTATTTAATGACTATTTTTTGTCTTAATGTAGCCAGGTAGCCGAGTGCCTTACGCACTGTCCTGGAGCCATGGGTTCAAACCCCATCCTTTCCTTGGTATATATCACTGTTATTCGATGTTGGTATGAAAATAGCAATATTTATGATAGTTGTTTTCGTATGCTGCGCAGTTAGTTCGGCTGAGGTAGATGTGTACATGACAAAGGGGACATAACTAAGGTCTTGAGGATATCTCTCCAAGAGAGAACCCGCAATAATGGATTCCAATTAGACAAGTTTAGATTTAGAAAGGATATAGGAAAGTATTTGTTTGGAAATAGGGAAGTTGACGAGTGGAACAGTCTGCCTAGTAGGGTTATTGAGGCTAAAACCTTGGGTAGTTTCAAATTTAGGTTGGATAAATACATGAGTGAGAGGGGTTGGATCTGAATGGGACTTGTACATGAGTTAGTGGGTATATCAGAGCTTATTATTAGGATAAAACTCAAGTGGGTTGGGCAAATATTCTATTTAGGTTGATTTATAGGGTGAAGGAACCCTGCCTAGTGTGGGTCAACAGGATACTATAGCAGCGTTCCTCCTTTCTTAGGCATGTTTTCATCAAGGTGAAAGCTGCAGACTGTGTTCTCCCGTGCTCTATGTAATTAGCAAACGCCAAGGAGAGGACTCAGCGTCGTTACTTGTGTCGCAGTTACGCATCTTTATCCATTATATTTTATGCTATTTTCCTGTATTTTTGTGTGTAAGGGCTGCTTACTACTCTCTCGTTATAGCTCCTACTTTGTGGTACTGCTATCCTCGGCTGATTCTAAGTTTTTGTGTGTAAGGGTTGCTTACTACTCTCTCGTTATAGCTCCTACTTTGTGGTACTGCTATCCTCGGCTGATTCTAAGTTTTTGTGTGTAAGGGTTGCTTACTACTCTCTCGTTATAGCTCCTACTTTGTGGTACTGCTATCCTCGGCTGATTCTAAGTTTTTGTGTGTAAGGGTTGCCTACTACTCTCTCGTTATAGCTCCTACTTTGTGGTACTGCTATCCTCGGCTGATTCTACCCTACTCTTCGTTGCTGAGAATTTATTTTGCAGTTTTATACGTGTTTACACATCTCTGGTGATGGGGCCGAGAGTGCTGACGTGCTTGTAGACTTCACAAGGATCGTACTTAAGATAAGGTCAGCCATCGTGCAGGATGTTCTTCTCTTGACACCTTCCTGTCCATAATTTGGCTCTATATACTTGGAATTTGTTATGTATGTGCTGTCATAGTTTACTCACACGGTAATTATACTGCCTACCTTTGTACTTGGGACTTTGCTCTGGTATTGGTACCTTCTATGTATACCTTAGTAGCTGACGTCAGTAACATACCATACATAAAGCCCCTTGTTATGTAGAGTATTTCGAGTGAATTAGGTTAATTTTGTTCCCAGGATGCGACCCACACTAGTCGGCTAACACTCATGTGCCTACTTATTGTTAGACAGACAGAGACAGGTGTCTTAAGGAAATGCGCCTGAATATTTATATCCTTACCGGGAATCGAACCACTCGCCTAAATATGTGAGGTAAGTTCGCTACCAACAGTGTTACGGGACACACACACACACACACACACACACACACACACACACACACTCACACACACACACAAGCAGGGATAACAGGGAAGGCACTACAATGGATCAGGGAATACTTGTCAGGAAGACAGCAGCGAGTCATGGTACGTGGCGAGGTGTCAGAGTGGGCGCCTGTGACGAGTGGGGTTCCACAGGGTCAGTCCTAGGACCAGTGCTAATTTCTGGTATTTGTGAACATGACAGAAGGAATAGACGCCGAAGTGTGCCTGTTTGCAGATGACTAGGACCAGGCAGAACTACAAAGGGATCTGGACAGGCTGCAGACCTGGTCCAGCAATTGGTCCCTGGAGTTCAACCTCACCAAGTGCAAAGTCATGAAGATTGGGGAAGGGCAAAGAAGACCGCAGACGGAGTACAGTCTAGGGGCCAGGGATTACAAACCTCAGTCAAGGAAAAAGATCTTGGGGTTAGTATAACACCAGGCACATCTCCTGAGGCACACATCAACCAAATAACTGCTGCAGCATATGGGCTCCTAGCAAACCTCAGAACAGCATTCCGACATCTTAATAAGGAATCATTCAGGACCCTGTACACCGTGTACGTTAGGCCCATATTGGAGTATGCAGCACCAGTTTGGAACCCACACCTAGCCAAGCACGTAAAGAAACTAGAGAAAGTGCAAAGGTTTGCAACAAGACTAGTCCCAGAGCTAAGAGGTATGTCCTACGAGGAGAGGTTAAGGGAAATCAACCTGACGACACTGGAGGACAGTAGAGATACGGGGGACATGATAACGACATACAAAATACTGAGAGGAATTGACAAGGTGGACAAAGACAGGATGTTCCAGAGACTGGACACAGTAACAAGGGGACACAGTTGGAAGTTGAAGACACAGATGATTTACAGGGATGTTAGGAAGTATTTCTTCACAGAGTAGTCAGGAAGTGGAATAGTTTGGGAAGCGATGTAGTGGAGGCAGGATCCATACAAAGCTTCAAGCAGAGGTATGATAAAGCTCATGGTGCAGGAAGAGTGACCCAGTAGCGACCATTGAAGAGGCGAGGCCAGGAGCTAGGACTTGACCCCTGCATCCACAACTAGGTGAGTCCAACTTGGTAAGTACAACTAGGTGAGTACAACTAGGTTAGTACAACTAGGTGAGTACAACTAGGTGAGTACAACTAGGTGAGTACAACTAGGTGAGTACAACTAGGTGAGTACAACTAGGTGAGTACAACTAGGTGTAGTATACAACTAGGTGAGTACAACTAGGTGAGTACAACTAGGTGAGTACAACTAGGTTAGTACAACTAGGTGAGTACAACTAGGTTAGTACAACTAGGTGAGTACAACTAGGTGAGTACAACTAGGTGAGTACAACTAGGTGAGTACACACACACACCGGAGGGGGTAAGAGCATCATATTGGCCTCGTGAATCTTCACTGATTTTTGGTCAGGCTGGTTCCTGTTTATTTAGCCTCTAACGGTTAGTAGGCTGTGTGCGCATGTGTGTGTACATGCATGTGTGTATACATGCATGTGTGTGTACATGCATGTGTGTGTGTTTGTGTGAGTCACTTCGTATGCACACGCTTTGAGAGGCGATCTTATTGCATTTATGTGTACCATGTACGTTCTCACATTGTATGAATTTCCGAGTCGGTCTCAATAATTGTAACCTTAAATACGCATATGTAAGTATTTCAGTGTAAGAACAGTGTACGTGGAATTGGTAATTTGTTGAACGTTCTTGGGTACGTGTTTTTCCAGGACCTTCGAGACTTACCCGGGCCGCTGGCGTTCTTGGGGTGACTGATTTCCAGAGACGGCGGTCGCGAACCCAAAGCAAAAATAGGTTCGTATGCCGTTCGGATTTTTATGGGGGTGGTAAAGCCTAGCTGTACTGTGATCTACGTACATCGGTGAGGCTTCATTTTCTGTGTTCGTAGCTGCCAAAACCGAACACAGAAAGAAGCTTAACTTTGAATTTAGCTTCACTGTGCTCGCTCTCTCTGGCTTGTGCTCGTGTATTTGAGATCTGGAAACCCAGAAGATGGAAGATAAGATCAGATTTCGTTCGGATTTTTAACCCCGGAGGGTTAGCCACCCAGGATAAGTCAAGAAAGTCAGTGCGTCATCCAAGACTGTCTTATTTCCATTATGGTCCTCAATCTTGTCCCCCAGGATGCCACCCACACCAGTCCACTAACACCCAGGTACCTACTTGCTGCTAGGTGAACAGGACAACAGGTGTAAGGAAACGCGTCGAAAAGTTTCTACCCCACCGGGAATCGAACCCGGACACTCATTGTGTGAGGAGAGAGCTTTTCCAGCCAGGCCACGAGGTCAAAAATGTCTCTTTCTTTCCTCACTTTTCTGTTGTGTATTTACGATTTACCACCTAGACATTTTTGAAAGGTATGACAAATATAATTCAGTTTTTTTATGGCGTTGTGGTGAAAGCGACCATTCTCGAAAAAGGGACGCCACCTAAAGGACGTTACGACGCACTGTCTTATAATATTAATAGAATAATAATCTTAATTTCTAGAATTACATGTACAACGTAAACAAGATTAATTGACGCCAGTGACGTACTGTATACAGAACCCTTGGTTATGCAGAGCATTTCGGGCAAATTAGGTCAGTTTTGTTCCCAGCGTGCGACCCACACCAATCCACTAACACCCCGATACCTATTTTATGTCTAGGTGATCAGAGACAGCAGGTGTCTTGAGGAAACACGTCCTGATGGTTCCACGGGTACTGGGATCGAACCACGGAGCTGAAAGTGGGAAGTAAATGAGCTACCAACCGAGATAGGGGCACTAAACAGAGAAGTATTTTAAGTAAGTTATTATTCGGTGATGGTTGTGGTGGTGGTGGTGGTAGTGCTGGTGATGGTGGTAGTGCTGGTGATGGTGGTGATGGTGGTAGCTAGGATAACCCAAGAAAGTCAGTGCGCCTTCGAGGACTGTCTGTCTTTGTCTCCCAGGATGCCACCATACCAGTCAACTTACACCCAGGTACCTACTTACTGTTAGGTGAACTGGGACTGCAGGTGTAAGAAGCACTCCCAGCATTTCCTTCCGTGTTGGACATCGAACCACGGACACTCAGTGTATGAGGTGAAAGCGCTGCCAACCAAGGCACGGATACCGTAGTGTTCGTAAGGGAGTAGGTAGACTGGTATCAGTGTTGGTGGTGGTAGTTGTAGTTTCACTGGTTGTGGTGGTGGTGGTATAGTCAAGGAGTGGCTAATTGAGGTGGCAAACATTGGATGGGTGTAGTGTATAGTGACAATGGCGGTGTTGTGTAGTGATTAGATTGGTGACAGTGATAATGGTGTGACGAGGAAGGCGTGTATTGGCTGATGGCTGTTGTAGAAGATTACTGGAAGTAGAGGGCACCAAGGGCGGCTTGTGATTAGTAGGTCTTAGTTGTGGTAGATGGATGGGGTGGTGGTTGGTGCTAGTGGCAGATGGGGGATGATGGAGGTTAGAAATAGGTGATATAAGCTGTAGCTGGGGTATGTGGTAGGTGATGGGTAGTCGTAGCAGAAAAGGATGGTGGTAGGAATATGAAGTAGGAATTGGGAGATGTAGGCAGTGCTGGTTTTCGTTTGTGGGTGATGATGGTTGTGAAAAACTGCTTAGATTAGTACACTTTCCTGCATGAAACAATATATAGCCACCGTTACTTATCTGTTAACAGCATGATGTCCAGGAGCCTCTTCCTGGACTCCCCATCGGGGTGCCGTTCCAGGTCCCACTGGGACTAGCTTCCAGTTTGTCCCAAAGGAGCTTATATCTCAGCACTTCATAATTACATATATTACAGCCTGGTATAGGACAGCCCTAATCACCTTGTGTCTGCCTAACTGCAGTTTATTATGGCGTTACAAGTGAGATAAGACTTACCTTGCTCGTGTAATGTGAGCTTAAGGTGTTGACAGCGCCATTAAGGTTGATATTGGTGACTTGACTGAAGGTTCGGCAGTGTCGTGGACTGTTGCACTGATGTTCACCACTACGTCGGGAATGTTCATTGCAATCACTCGCAATACCACTTACACTCCACCATTTAGTACCATCACCTGTTCATAGTTTCGTGGTATTATCCACAGTAGGGAGAACATAGAAACGCAATAAATGCTGCATCATTAGTTCTACCGTGAATTTCCTGACTCGTATAAGGGAGTTAGGCTAACGTTCCTAGTTTCTTGAAATTGTCAGAATGAACAAGAGTCAAGAAAGCACTGACCACTACTTTTCCATTGTCTTTTAACTATAAGACACGTCCCATCTGTTCCTTGAAGCAATCTAAGGCCCAACACCCTCGCTGCTCTCCTCCTCATCATTCCCACAAAGGATATGTTGAACTCAGCTTCCTTGCTACACATTGCAACAGTATTCAATACATGAGGTAGCTTTCTTGTTATCTAGCTATAGACTAGAACTTCTAATAGCCACAACTTGTAGATAAAGTGAGCATAGGGTTTCCTTTAATTCCTGCTAAGGGCAAAAGAGTAATTACTCTTGTTTAGCTCTCATTGTGTAGCTGCAACAAGAACTCTAGCAAGGAGAGGAAAGTGTGCCTCCTGACGCTATAGTACACACAAGTGGGTTTAATCAAGCTGTTTGGGAGGAAGGAAGAGTCTACTAGCAACAGCAGTGGCAGCAGCAGCAGCAGTGGCAGCAGCAGCAGCAGTGGCAGCAGCAGCAGTGGCAGAAACAGCAGTGGCAGGAGCAGCAACAGCAGCAGCGGCAGCAGCAGTGGCAGCAGCAGCAGTGGCAGCAGCAGCAGTGGCAGCAGCAGCAATGGCAGGAGCAGCAATGGCAGGAGCTGCAATGGCAGCAGCAGCAGTGGCAGGAGCAGAAATGGCAGCAGCAGCAGTGGTAGCAGCAGCAGTGGCAGGAGCAGCAATGGCAGGAACAGCAATGGCAGGAGCAGCAGTGGCAGCAGCAGCAGTGGCAGGAACAGCAGTGGCAGGAGCAGCAGTGGCAGCAGTGGCAGCAGCAGCAATGGCAGGAGCAGCAATGGCAGGAGCAGCAATGGCAGCAGCAGCAGTGGCAGGAGCAGCAATGGCAGCAGCAGCAGTGGCAGGAGCAGAAATGGCAGCAGCAGAAGTGGCAGGAGCAGCAATGGCAGCAGCAGCAGTGGCAGCAGCAGCAATGGCAGGAGCAGCAATGGCAGCAGCAGCAATGGCA
>NC_069464.1:29989640-30022140 GCF_026875155.1 Cherax quadricarinatus | reverse complement strand
TCGTGATTTCTCTTTATCTAGAAACATTAAAATTAAAATATCAACAAACGCAATAAAATCTATTTTTTTTGTTAGGTTCAGAATGATTTTTGCGAAATTTCTGCATACACAAATTTTCACTTGCCTTGTTCGGCAAGAACAGCGTTGCTGTTTTACCTATTCAGCACGATTTATGTATAATGTCGTGTCTAGCAAGCCGAATTAATCACTTAGGCCAAAGTCTAAGTTAGTTCCAATCTGATTGGGAACTAGGAGAGAAGGGAGTGTGAGTTCAAGATGATTGGGTGGGGGTTTAGGAGAAGTTTTGGGGAATAATTGCGAAAGGAGTGAGAAAACAACAGTAAGAAAGAATGAGGTGAAGGAAATATAGTGAACAGGAATATCTCGGGCTAAAAATAGGAGGAAGGAGAAAGGAATGGGAATAGCTAGAAAGTTAAACAAGATAAGTGAAAAACACTTGGAGGGATTGGGCAGTTTTGGGGAAGGATTTGTATGATTGAAGGATTTAGGAGTGGATGATTTTGCAGGATTGGAACGGAAGGAACAGAAATGCATGGATACCTGGATGACTGAGAGGCAATAAGTCAGAAACACCTCGAGGGTCAAAAACTGGAATGAGAAAAAGAAAAACGAGAAAGTTAGAAACTAAAAGAGAAATGAGCAGAAATAAAGACAAATGAAATTTTTAAAGGGATGAAGGGGTAAGCCAGTGGAAGGCCTCGGTCAGATGACCAAAAACTCCAACGGCAGGTCATCATTTAAGACCAGCGTCAGGAAACACTTGTCCTGTTTCCTGACAAACCTTACCTAACCAAGGTTAAAGATTGTGCAGGGAGGAGGGCAGGTGACAAGGCCTGCAAGTGAATATTAGGATAATTGAAGATTAGCGACAACTGAGGGAAGATTAGAGGTAACAAAGTAGACCTGAAACATGTACAAAACTAGTCCAGCCCTGAGCCAGTGGCCTGGATCAGCCACTAAGTGCTGGGGGACTGACTTATTACGAGACGTCCCATGGAAATTACCTCTCCTGCTCTTTCCTAGGCGGGTGATGGGGGGTCGATACACTCTGTTGGTGATAGAGGATCAGAAAGGTGAGCTCACATTTCTGCAGTGCTGGATTATCAAGGTGTGAACACTCAGTTGGAATGTCAGAATGTGTTCCCTGCTGGGTTGTAACTCTATTTGTGGAGCTGATGTTGGCTCTGTTCCTGGCTACAAATGAGTGTCCAGTTGGCTTGCTGCAGTGTGTTCTAGAGTTAGCTCTAGGCTAAAGGTTTTTAGAGTCAGTTTTAAGTAGGGCGAAGATTTTGGAGGCTTTAAAAAGGAAAATAAAAATTCAACAAAGCTACCACCAGTTTAATGGTGCAAAGATTGGTGTAAATAAATAAATTAAAACTAAAATCAGTCATCAAAAGCCGCCACAATTTTTTCAAGGAGAAATTTCGTAAATAAATTAAATCAACATAATATTTTAGCAAGAAAATGGTAATTATACAGAATGGTAATCTTCAGGGCATCCATGAAGTGAGAGAGTATGGTAGTGGCATCCTTGAAGTGAGAGAGTATGGTAGTGGCTCCTTCAGGACCAGGGGATGGGAGGAAGACTAGCAGATATTAGTTGGTGTTAGATAGCGCATAATATGTTCTGGTTTGAGGGACCGTCCATCTTTCTGTACACATTAAAGTACAGGATAGTGAGTTCACTGACACGTCCTTTCCAAGTGCGTGGTTGGCGTGTGCCTACTGGTGCAGATCTGCCGTTTGTCCTCCCTCCTGGAAGTACAGGCCATTGATGCACCTGGAACAGAACAACGAACAAATATTTCCTTTATTGCAACACTGACACTCGCTCCAATCACCTCTGCTCGTTTACCTCCCATTTAAGTGAAGAATCGTGTTTCTGAGTGCGTGTAGGAGCCATTCCTCCATGAGCTATTTGTCTCCTAAAAGCGACTTATATGTCAGGAGCAAGTAGGTAGTAACCCCTTTTGAATAAATTACTGAATGTTTCCTTTTTTTCGGGTCCCGCTGACTCGGTGGTCAAAGGCGTCTCGCAATATTAGCCAGCTCGGGAGGCGTGCTAAAAATCAGATTTTCAAGCCCCGGCCAATTGCAGTATTATTATTATTTGCTTAAAACCACTTTCGTGGATGAATTAATATTTGTACGGCTCGTGAAGACGGTTTAAGAGAGTTGTGAGGAATGTAAAAGTAGAACAAATGAGAAAATGGGTGAGATGTTATTAGCAAATTTTGCTGAGGATAAGGAAATGTTTTGGAGTGAGATTAACGAGTTGAGGAAGCTTAGGAAGCGAATGGATTTGATACTTAAAAATAGGATGGAGAGTTAGAGGTATTGGGAAGACGGAGAGAATGTTTTGAAGAAATCTTAAATGTTGATGAAGATAGGGAAGCTGTCATTTCGTGTATTGGGCAGGGAGGTAGAACATCTTGTAGGAGTGGGGAAGAGCCAGTTGTGAGTGTGGGGGAAGTGCGTGGGGCAGTTGGTAGAAAAACAGGGTGTAAAGCAACTGGGATTGGTGGGATAAAGACAGAAATGTTAAAAGCAGGTGGGGATAAAGTTTTGGAGAGGTTGGTTCTTTTATTTAATAAATGTATGGAAGAGGGTATGTGTCTAGGGATTGGCAGAGAGAGTGTATAGTTCCTTTGTATAAAGGCAAAGAGGACAAAAGAGAGTGTAAATATTATAGAGGAATAAACATGTTGAGAATATCTGGTAAAGTGTATTTGGTGGAGTTATTACTGAAAGAATTAAGAGTAAGACGAACAGTATTTGGAGAGGCTAAAGAGATTTTTGTTGGATTTATGGATTTGGAAAAGCGTATGACAGGGTGGATAGGGGGGCATTGTGGCAGATGTTGCAAGTGTATGGTATAGGAGGTAGGTTACTGAAAGCAGTGAAGAGTTTTTACGAGGATAGTGAGGCTCAGGTTAGAGTATGTAGGAGAGAGGAAGATTATTTCCCAGTAAAAGTAGGCCTTAGACAAGGATGTGTGATGTCACCGTGGCTGTTCAATATATTTATAGATGGGGTTGTAAGAGAAGTGAATGCGAGGGTCTTGGCAAGAGGTGTGGGGTTAAAAGATAAAGAATCTAACACAGAGTGGAAGTTGTCGCAGTTGCTCTTTGCTGATGACACTGTACTTTTGGGAGATTCTGAAGAGAAGTTGCTGAGGTTGGTGGATGAGTTTGGTAGGGCATGTAAAAAAAATTAAAATTGAACATAGGAAAAAAGTAAGGTGATGAGTATAAAAAAATTAGGTAATGAAAGGTTGGATATCAGATATGAAGGAAGGAGTATAGAGGAAGTGAATGTATTCAGATATCTGGGAGATGGATCTGTGAGAGACCCATCTCCCAGGTGAGTGGTGCACGAATCTCCCACCAGCGGGAGATTCGTCTGTAAAAACTTGCATCTGTGGCCACAGTGGTGCCTATGCTAACCTTCCTATGGTGTAGAAATATACCTAGTAGAATGAATCTTATCATAGCTAGCTGGTCCAGTGGCTAACGCGTCGGTCTAAAGTTTTACGACTCTGACCACGGGTTCAAACCCAACCCATAGCATGCTTTGTTTCATGGTTCCTAGTTTGGTTGACTCCAGTAAATTTCTGGCATATCCTAATAGGTGCCTGATTACTGCTAAACCTAATAAGAATATTTCTGGTTGAGACACACGAATCACAACAAACACAACTGATCAAAAAAAAAAAAATCTAACAAAAATTAGAAGGTGACATAATCAGCAAAACATTAGTATACACTTATCACCTACGATAAAAAATAACATATCAAAAATAATTCACTAACAAATATTAGAGAAAAATAACCGAGGTTTTTACTAAGGTAATAAACAAGACAAAATTTAACAGTTATCAGGACTAAGATAAGAGACACAAGGAAAGTCATATAACTGAGATAGCAAAATAGATATAAAGCTACGATAGACTATAGCTACAAGACAGATTACAACAAAAACAGGAAACACTAAATGAAACAGCCTGGAGAAGTTGTTATAGATTAGAAACAGATATTGTTATAGATTACAGGTTGAAGACAAATTACCAGATAGACAGTTTTACTCCATATCTCTGATAAATAATAACATTGCTACTAGCCAAGGACTCGAACTCATGTTGTTTTGGCACGCCTCATGGTGAGCGAATATCACATGACGCTCTAACCCACTCGTGGTTACAGTAATCTCTGATAACTAACAGAAGAAGCTATCAGAGCACTACACATGTGAACGTAGATCTACGTTCAGAGCACTGCACATGTGAACGTAGATCTACGTTCAGAGCACTTCACATGTGAACGTAGATCTACGTTCAGAGCACTACACATGTGAACGTAGATCTACGTTCAGAGCACTGCACATGTGAACGTAGATCTACGTTCAGAGCACTGCACATGTGAACGTAGATCTACGTTCAGAGCACTTCACATGTGAACGTACATCTACGTTCAGAGCACTGCACATGTGAACGTAGATCTACGTTCAGAGCACTACACATGTGAACGTAGATCTACGTTCAGAACACTACACATGTGAACGTACATCTACGTTCAGAGCACTTCACATGTGAACGTACATCTACGTTCAGAGCACTACACATGTGAACGTACATCTACGTTCAGAACACTACACATGTGAACGTAGATCTACGTTCAGAACACTACACATGTGAACGTACATCTACGTTCAGAACACTACACATGTGAACGTACATCTACGTTCAGAGCACTTCACATGTGAACGTACATCTACGTTCAGAGCACTACACATGTGAACGTACATCTACGTTCAGAACACTACACATGTGAACGTAGATCTACGTTCAGAACACTACACATGTGAACGTACATCTACGTTCAGAACACTACACATGTGAACGTACATCTACGTTCAGAGCACTTCACATGTGAACGTACATCTACGTTCAGAGCACTACACATGTGAACGTAGATCTACGTTCAGAGCACTACACATGTGAACGTACATCTACGTTCAGAGCACTACACATGTGAACGTACATCTACATTCAGAGCACTTCACATGTGAACGTACATCTACGTTCAGAGCACTTCACATGTGAACGTACATCTACGTTCAGAGCACTTCACATGTGAACGTACATCTACGTTCAGAGCACTGCACATGTGAACGTACATCTACGTTCAGAGAACTACACACGTGAACGTACATCTACGTTCAGAGCACTACACACGTGAACGTACATCTACGTTCAGAGCACTGCACATGTGAACGTAGATCTACGTTCAGAGCACTTCACATGTGAACATACATCTACGTTCAGAGCACTGCACATGTGAACGTAGATCTACGTTCAGAGCACTACACATGTGAACGTAGATCTACGTTCAGAACACTACACATGTGAACGTACATCTACGTTCAGAGCACTTCACACATGTGAACGTACATCTACGTTCAGAGCACTACACATGTGAACGTACATCTACGTTCAGAACACTACACACGTGAACGTACATCTACGTTCAGAGCACTACACACGTGAACGTACATCTACGTTCAGAGCACTTCACATGTGAACGTACATTTACGTTCAGAGCACTACACATGTGAACGTAGATCTACGTTCAGAGCACTACACATGTGAACGTACATCTACGTTCAGAGCACTACACATGTGAACGTACATCTACATTCAGAGCACTACACATGTGAACGTAGATCTACGTTCAGAGCACTTCACATGTGAACGTACATCTACGTTCAGAGCACTACACATGTGAACGTACATCTACATTCAGAGCACTACACATGTGAACGTACATCTACGTTCAGAGCACTACACATGTGAACGTACATCTACGTTCAGAGCACTACACATGTGAACGTACATCTACATTCAGAGCACTACACATGTGAACGTAGATCTACGTTCAGAGCACTTCACATGTGAACGTACATCTACGTTCAGAGCACTTCACATGTGAACGTACATCTACGTTCAGAGCACTTCACATGTGAACGTACATCTACGTTCAGAGCACTGCACATGTGAACGTACATCTACGTTCAGAGAACTACACACGTGAACGTACATCTACGTTCAGAGCACTACACACGTGAACGTACATCTACGTTCAGAGCACTACACATGTGAACGTATATCTACGTCAGAGACTACACATGTGAATGTACATCTACTTCAGATCACTACACATGTGAACGTACATCTACGTTCAGAGCACTACACATGTGAACGTACATCTACGTTCAGAGCACTACACATGTGAACGTACATCTACGTTCAGAGCACTACACATGTGAACGTACATCTACGTTCAGAGCACTGCACATGTGAACGTACATCTACGTTCGGACAGTTTAAGGGTTTGGTTCCACATATAAATTATCGCTAATCTTGCAGTTGACTGTAATCATACAATATGCAAGTATTTCTGATTGTATAATAATGCAGGGTAGATGGTTCACATTTACTGGCCAGTCCACAGTGGTATAACAGTCCACAGTGGTATAACAGTCCACAGTGGTATAACAGTCCACAGTGGTATAACAGTCCACAGTGGTATAACAGTCCACAGTGGTATAACAGTCCACAGTGGTATAACAGTCCACAGTGGTATAACAGTCCACAGTGGTATAACAGTCCACAGTGGTATAACAGTCCACAGTGGTATAACAGTCCACAGTGGTATAACAGTCCACAGTGGTATAAGAGTCCACAGTGGTATAACAGTCCACAGTGGTATAACAGTCCACAGTGGTATAACAGTCCACAGTGGTATAACAGTCCACAGTGGTATAACAGTCCACAGTGGTATAACAGTCCACGTGGTATAACAGTCCACAGTGGTATAACAGGCCACAGTGGTATAACAGGCCACAGTGGTATAACAGTCCACAGTGGTATAACAGTCCACAGTGGTATAACAGTCCACAGTGGTATAACAGTCCACAGTGGTATAACAGTCCACAGTGGTATAACAGTCCACAGTGGTATAACAGTCCACAGTGGTATAACAGTCCACAGTGGTATAACAGTCCACAGTGGTATAACAGTCCACAGTGGTATAACAGTCACCGTGGTATAACAGTCCACAGTGGTATAACAGGCCACAGTGGTATAACAGGCCACAGTGGTATAACAGTCCACAGTGGTATAACAGTCCCCAGTGGTATAACAGTCCACAGTGGATAAAAGTCCACAGTGGTATAACAGTCCACAGTGTATAACAGTCCACAGTGGTATAACAGTCCACAGTGGTATAACAGTCCACAGTGGTATAACAGTCCACAGTGGTATAACAGTCCACCGTTGGTATAACAGTCCACAGTGGTATGACAGGCCACAGTGGTTATAACAGTCCACAGTGGTATAACAGTCCACAGTGGTATAACAGTCCACAGTGGTATAACAGTCCACAGTGGTATAACAGTCCACAGTGGTATAACAGTCCACAGTGGTATAACAGTCCACAGTGGTATAACAGTCCACAGTGGTATAACAGTCCACAGTGGTATAACAGTCCACAGTGGTATAACAGTCCACAGTGGTATAACAGTCCACAGTGGTATAACAGTCCACCGTGGTATAACAGTCCACAGTGGTATAACAGGCCACAGTGGTATAACAGGCCACAGTGGTATAACAGTCCACAGTGGTATAACAGTCCACAGTGGTATAACAGTCCACAGTGGTATAACAGTCCACAGTGGTATAACAGTCCACAGTGGTATAACAGTCCACAGTGGTATAACAGTCCACAGTGGTATAACAGTCCACAGTGGTATAACAGTCCACAGTGGTATAACAGTCCACCGTGGTATAACAGTCCACAGTGGTATGACAGGCCACAGTGGTATAACAGTCCACAGTGGTATAACAGTCCACAGTGGTATAACAGTCCACAGTGGTATAACAGGCCACAGTGGTATAACAGTCCACAGTGGTATAACAGTCCACAGTGGTATAACAGTCCACAGTGGTATAACAGTCCACGTGGTATAACAGTCCACAGTGGTATAACAGTCCACAGTGGTATAACAGTCCACAGTGGTATAACAGTCCACAGTGGTATAACAGTCCACAGTGGTATAACAGTCCACAGTGGTATAACAGTCCACAGTGGTATAACAGTTACCAGTGGTATAACAGTTCACAGTGGTATAACAGTCCACAGTGGTATAACAGTCCACAGTGGTATAACAGTCCACAGTGGTATAACAGTCCACAGTGGTATAACAGTCCACAGAGGTATAACAGTCCACAGTGGTATAACAGTCCACAGTTGTATAACAGTCCACAGTGGTATAACAGTTCACAGTGGTATAACAGTCCACAGTGGTATAACAGTCCACAGTGGTATAACAGTCCACTGTGGTATAACAGTCCACAGTGGTATAACAGTCCACAGTGGTATAACAGTCCACAGTGGTATAACAGTCCACAGTAGTATACATCCCATGGATAACCTCCACAGTGGTATAACAGTCCACAGTGGTATAACAGTCCACAGTGGTATAACAGTCCACAGTGTATAACTGTCCACAGTGGTATAACAGTCCACAGTGGTATAACAGTCCACAGTGGTATACCAGTCCACTGTGTATAACAGTCCACAATGGCATAAGTCCACCAGTGGATAACAGTCCACAGTGGTTTTAACAGTCCACAGTGGTATAACATCTACAGTGTATAACAGTCCACAGTGGTATAACAGTCACAGTGGTATAACAGTCCACAGTGGTATAACAGTCCACAGTGGTAAACAGTCCACAGTGGTATAACAGTCCACAGTGGTATAACAGTCCACGTGGTATAACAGTCCACAATGGCATAACATCCACAGTGGTATAACGTCACATGGTATAACAGTCCACAGTGGTATAACAGTCTTACATGTGGTTAACAGTCCACAGTGGTATAACAGTCCACAGTGGTATAACAGTCACAGTGTATAACATTCACAGTGGTATAACAGTCCACAGTGGTATAACAGTTCACAGTGGTATAACAGTCCACAGTGGTATAACAGTCCACAGTGGTTATAACAGTCCACAGTGGTATAACAGTCACAGTGGTATACAGTCCACAGTGGGATAACAGTCCACAGTGGTAAGCAATCCACAGTGGTATAACAGTCCACAGTGGTATAACAGTCCACAGTGGTATGACAGTCACAGTGTATAACAGTCCACAGTGGATAACAGTCCACAGTGGTATAACAGTCCACAGTGGTAAACAGTCCACAGTGGTATAACAGTCCACAGTGATATAACAGTCCACAGTGGTATATCAGTCCACAGTGGTATAACAGTCCACAGTGGTATAACGTCCACAGTGGTAAAGTCCACAGTGGTATAACAGTCCACAGTGGTATAACAGTCCACAGTTGTATAACAGTCCACAATGGTATAACAGTCCACAGTGGTATAACAGTCCACAGTGGTATACAGTCCACAGTGGTATAACAGTCCACAGTGGTTAACAGTCACAGTGGTATAACAGTCCACAGTGGTATAACAGTCCACAGTGGTATAACAGTCCACAGTGGTATAACAGTCCACAGGGTATAACAGTCCACAGTGGTATAACATCCACAGTGGTATAACAGTCCACAATGGTATAACAGTTCACATGGTATAACAGTGCCACAGTGGTAACATCCACAGTGGTATAACAGTCCACAGTGGTATAACATCCACAGTGGTATAACAGTCCACAGTAGTATAACAGTCCACAGTGGTATAACAGTCCACAGTGGTATAACAGTCCACAGTGGTATAACAGTTCACAGTGGTATAACAGTCCACAGTGGTATAACAGTCCACAGTGGTATAACAGTCCACAGTGGTATAACAGTCCACAGTGGTATAACAGTCCACAGTGGTATAACAGTCACACAGTGGTATAACAGTCCACAGTGGTATAACAGTCCACAGTGGTATAACAGTCCACAGTGGTATAACAGTCCACAGTGGTATAACGGTCCACAGTGGTATAACAGTCCACAGTGGTATAACAGTCCACAGTGGTTATAACAGTCTACCGTGGTAAAAACAGTCCACAAGTGGTATAACAGTCCACAGTGGTATAACAGTCCACAGTGGTATAACAGTCCACAGTGGTATAACAGTCCACAGTGGTATAACAGTCCACAGTGGTATAACAGTCCACAGTGGTATAACAGTCCACAGTGGTATAACAGTCCACAGTGGTATAACAGTCCACAGTGGTATAACAGTCCACAGTGGTATAACAGTCCACAGTGGTATAACAGTCTACCGTGGTATAATAGCCCACAGTGGTATAACAGTCCACAGTGGTATAACAGTCTACCGTGGTATAACAGTCCACAGTGGTATAACAGTCCACAGTGGTTATAACAGTCCACAGTGGTATAACAGTCCACAGTGGTATAACAGTCCACAGTGGTATAACAGTCCACAGTGGTATAACAGTCCACAGTGGTATAACAGTCCACAGTGGTATAACAGTCCACAGTGGTATAACAGTCCACAGTGGTTAACAGTCCACAGTGGTATTAACATCCACAGTGGTATAACAGTCCACCGTGGTATAACAGTCCACAGTGGTATTAACAGTCCACAGTGGTATATACAGTCTACCGTGGTATAACAGTCCACAGTGGTATAACAGTCCACAGTGGTATAACAGTCTACCGTGTATAACAGTCCACAGTGGTATAACAGTCCACAGTGGTATAACAGTCCACAGTGGTATAACAGTCCACAGTGGTATAACAGTCCACAGTGGTATAACAGTCCACAGTGGTATAACAGTCCACAGTGGTATAACAGTCCACAGTGGTATAACAGTCCACTGTGGTATAACAGTCCACAGTGGTATAACAGTCCACAGTGGTATAACAGTCCACAGTGGTATAACAGTCCACAGTGGTATAACAGTCTACCGTGGTATAACAGTCCACAGTGGTATAACAGTCCACAGTGGTATAACAGTCTACCGTGGTATAACAGTCCACAGTGGTATAACAGGTCCACAGTGGTATAACAGTCCACAGTGGTATAACAGTCCACAGTGTATAACAGTCCACAGTGGTATAACAGTCCACAGTGGTATAACAGTCCACAGTGGTTAAACAGTCCACAGTGGTATAACAGTCCACAGTGGTATAACAGTCCACAGTGGTATAACAGTCCACAGTGGTATAACAGTCCACAGTGGTATAACAGTCCACAGTGGTATAACAGTCCACAGTGGTATAACAGTCTACCGTGGTATAACAGTCCACAGTGGTATAACAGTCCACAGTGGTATAACAGTCCACAGTGGTATAACAGTCCACAGTGGTATAACAGTCCACAGTGGTATAACAGTCTACCGTGGTATAACAGTCCACAGTGGTATAACTGTCCACAGTGGTTATAACAGTCCACAGTGGTATAACAGTCCACAGTGGTATAACAGTCCACAGTGGTATAACAGTCCACAGTGGTATAACAGTCCACAGTGGTATAACAGTCCACAGTGGTATAACAGTCCACAGTGGTATAACAGTCCACAGTGGTATAACAGTCCACAGTGGTATAACAGTCCACAGTGGTATAACAGTCCACAGTGGTATAACAGTCCACAGTGGTATAACAGTCCACAGTGGTATAACAGTCCACAGTGGTATAACAGTCCACAGTGGTATAACAGTCCACAGTGGTATAACAGTCCACAGTGGTATAACAGTCCACAGTGGTATAACAGTCCACAGTGGTATAACAGTCTACCGTGGTATAACAGTCCACAGTGGTATAACAGTCCACAGTGGTATAACAGTCCACAGTGGTATAACAGTCCACAGTGGTATAACAGTCCACAGTGGTATAACAGTCTACCGTGGTATAACACAGTGGTATAACTGTCCACAGTGGTATAACAGTCCACAGTGGTATAACAGTCCACAGTGGTATAACAGTCCACAGTGGTATAACAGTCCACAGTGGTATAACAGTCCACAGTGGTATAACAGTCCACAGTGGTATAACAGTCCACAGTGGTATAACAGTCCACAGTGGTATAACAGTCCACAGTGGTATAACAGTCCACAGTGGTATAACAGTCCACAGTGGTATAACTGTCCACAGTGGTATAACAGTCCACAGTGGTTAAACAGTCCACAGTGGTATAACTGTCCACAGTGGTATAACTGTCCACAGTGGTATAACAGTCCACAGTGGTATAACAGTCCACAGTGGTATAACAGTCCACAGTGGTATAACAGTCTACCGTGGTATAACAGTCCACAGTGGTATAACAGTCCACAGTGGTATAACAGTCCACAGTGGTATAACAGTCCACAGTGGTATAACAGTCCACAGTGGTATAACAGTCCACAGTGGTATAACAGTCCACAGTGGTATAACAGTCCACAGTGGTATAACAGTCCACAGTGGTATAACAGTCCACAGTGGTATAACAGTCCACAGTGGTATAACAGTCCACAGTGGTATAAACAGTCCACAGTGGTATAACAGTCCACAGTGGTATAACAGTCCACAGTGGTATAACAGTGCACAGTGGTATAACAGTCCACAATGGCATAACAGTCCACAGTGGTATAACAGTCCACAGTGGTATAACAGTCCACAGTGGTATAACAGTCCACAGTGGTATAACAGTCTACCGTGGTATAACAGTCCACAGTGGTATAACAGTCCACAGTGGTATAACAGTCCACAGTGGTATAACAGTCCACAGTGGTATAACAGTCCACAGTGGTATAACAGTCCACATGTGATATAAACAGTCCACAGTGGTATATCAGTCCACAGTGGTATAACAGTCCACAGTGGTATAACAGTCCACAGTGGTATAACAGTCCACAGTGGTATAACAGTCCACAGTGGTATAACAGTCCACAGTGGTATAACAGTCCACAGTGGTATAACAGTCCACAGTGGTATAACAGTCCACAGTGGTATAACAGTCCACAGTGGTATAACAGTCCACAATGGCATAACAGTCCACAGTGGTATAACAGTCCACAGTGGTATAACAGTCCACAGTGGTATAACAGTCCACAGTGGTATAACAGTCCACAGTGGTATAACAGTCCACAGTGGTATAACAGTCCACAGTGGTATAACAGTCCACAGTGGTATAACAGTCCACAGTGGTATAACAGTCCACAGAGGTATAACAGTCCACAGTGGTATAACAGTCCACAGTGGTTATAACAGTCCACAGTGGTTAACAGTCCACAGTGGTATAACAGTCCACAGTGGTATAACAGTCCACAGTGGTATAACAGTCCACAGTGGTATAACAGTCCACAGAGGTATAACAGTCCACAGTGGTATTACAGTCCACAGTGGTATAACAGTCCACAGTGGTATAACAGTCCACAGTGGTATAACAGTCCACAGTGGTATAACAGTCCACAGTGGTATAACAGTCCACAGTGGTATAACAGTCCACAGTGGTTATAACAGTCCACAGTGGTATAACAGTCCACAGTGGTATAACAGTCCACAGTGGTTATAACAGTCCACAGTGGTATAACAGTCCACAGTGGTATAACAGTCCACAGTGGTATAACAGTCCACAGTGGTTATAACAGTCCACAGTGGTATAACAGTCCACAGAGGTATAACAGTCCACAGTGGTATAACAGTCCACAGTGGTATAACAGTCCACAGTGGTATAACAGTCCACAGTGGTATAACAGTCCACAGTGGTATAACAGTCCACAGTGGTATAACAGTCCACAGTAGTATAACAGTCCACAGAGGTATAACAGTCCACAGTGGTATAACAGTCCACAGTGGTATAACAGTCCACAGTGGTATAACAGTCCACAGTGGTATAACAGTCCACAGTGGTATAACAGTCCACAGTGGTATAACAGTCCACAGTGGTATAACAGTCCACAGTGGTATAACAGTCTACCGTGGTATAACAGTCCACAGTGGTATAACAGTCCACAGTGGTATAACAGTCCACAGTGGTATAACAGTCCACAGTGGTATAACAGTCCACAGTGGTATAACAGTCCACAGTGGTATAACAGTCCACAGTGGTATAACAGTCTACCGTAGTATAACAGTCCACAGTGGTATAACAGTCCACAGTGGTTATAACAGTCCACAGTGGTATAACAGTCCACAGTGGTATAACAGTCCACAGTGGTATAACAGTCCACAGTGGTATAACAAGTCCACAGTGGTATAACAGTCTACCGTGGTATAACAGTCCACAGTGTATAACAGTCCACAGTGGTATAACAGTCCACAGTGGTATAACAGTCCACAGTGGTATAACAGTCCACAGTGGTATAAACAGTCCACAGTGGTATAACAGTCCACAGTGGTATAAACAGTCCACAGTGGTTATAACAGTCCACAGTGGTATAACAGTCCACAGTGATATAACAGTCCACAGTGATTATAACAGTCCACAGTGGTATAACAGTCCACAGTGGTATAACAGTCCACAGTGGTTATAAACAGTCCACAGTGATATAACAGTCCACAGTGGTATAACAGTCCACAGTGGTATAACAGTCCACAGTGGTATAACAGTCCACAGTGGTATAACAGTCCACAGTGGTATAACAGTCCACAGTGTTATAACTGTGCCGGCACGAGACTGTATCATACCCAGTACCTATTACAACATGCCTTTATACCAATACCTGGTTTTTTTAACTTAAACCCACATTAACAGATACTAACAGTGGTAAATGGCTGTTGTTAACACTGGAACAACGGCCTCTGTAGTAATAATAATAATAATAGGAATGATAATTTCTTGATAATTTGTGGATCTTGTCACCAAAATTATTTATCCACCACCATTGACCAGTTTAATTAAGGACGGCTTTCTGTATTTCAATTAATCACAGATTTCTCCAGTAATTCCTTTGTTTACCTGGAGTTTACCTGGAGAGAGTTCCGGGGGTCTACGCCCCCGCGGCCCGGTCTGTGACCAGGCCTCTTGGTGGATCAGAGCCTGATCAACCAGGCTGCTACTGCTGGCTGCACGCAAACCAACGTACGAGCCACAGCCCGGCTGGTCAGGAACTGACTTTAGGTGCTTGTCCAGTGCCAGCTTGAAGACTGCCAGGGGTCTATTGGTAATCCCCCTTATGTATGCTAGGAGGCAGTTGAACAGTCTCGGGCCCCTGACACTTACTGTATGGTCTCTTAATGTAGAATAGAATGCATCAAGTTTCGGGGATTAGCAAAATCAAACAACCTTAACAAATAAACATTCTGGATCAATCTTTACTGTGATTCGTATCAGTAAATACATAAATCGTTATATGTAGGTCGAAAAATGCAAATTACCTTCAGTAAAAATTCGTTTTAGGCCGAAGAGTTCTGAGAGAAACTCGTGTGGAACACAAAGTGAAGAAAATTGTTATATAAAGATGGAGGCAGGATAAAGACAGGATAAAAGGCAGCTGGTAGAGTGCCAACACACAGCTGGTAGAGTGCCAACACACAGCTGGTAGAGTGCCAACACACAGCTGGTAGAGTGCCAACACACAGCTGGTAGAGTGCCAACACACAGCTGGTAGAGTGCCAACACACAGCTGGTAGAGAGCCAACACACAGCTGGTAGAGTGCCAACACACGGGGTTAGGTGCCAACACACAGCTGTAGAGGGGCCAAACACAACAAAAGCGGGTAGAGTGCCAACAACAACTTGGGAGTCCCCAACACAGCTGTAGAGTGCCAACACACAGCTGCTAGAGTGCCAACACACAGCTGCTAGAGTGCCAACACACAGCTGCTAGAGTGCCAACACACAGCTGGAGTGCCAACACACAGCTGCTAGAGTGCCAACACACAGCTGCTAGAGTGCCAACACACAGCTGCTAGAGTGCCAACACACAGCTGGTAGAGTGCCAACACACAGCTGGTAGAGTGCCAACACACAGCTGCTAGAGTGCCAACACACAGCTGCTAGAGTGCCAACACACAGCTGCTAGAGTGCCAACACACAGCTGCTAGAGTGCCAACACACACGAGAAAAACAAGTTTTAAACCAAACCAGGGGAAAAGTACAACAAAATTTGGGTCCCAAACCATACAGTGGTTGGAGGAACAACAGGTAATTTCCCAAACAAAAACACCTGGAGAGTACCCAAACCCGTTTTCCACACAACTGGGGGAAGAACACCACGGGTGAGGCCAACACCACTGGAGGTCCAAACACCACTGTAGGTCCAACACACCTGGTGAGGCAAACCCATCGGGTGAAGTCCAACACACACTGTGAGGTAGTAACACCACTGTGGGGTAGTAACACCACTGGAGGTCCAAACACCATCTGTGAGGTCCAACACCCCACTGTGAGTCCAACACCACTGTGAGGCCCAACACCACTGTGAGGCAACACCACTGTGGGGTCATACAACAACTGTGAGTCCAAACACCATCTGGAGGCAACACCACTGTGAGGTCCAAACCACTGTGAGGCCAACACCATCTAGAGGTCAAACCACATGAGGTCGAAACCATCTGTGAGGCCAGAACACCACGGGTGAGTGCCATAACCCCACTTTTGGGAGTCCACCACTGTGGGTAGTACACCACGGGTGAGGTCAACACCACTGGAGATGCCACCCCACTGTGAGTGCAAACACCACGGGTGAGGCCAAACCACTGTAGGTCAAACACCACTGTAGGTCAACACCACTGTAGGTGAACACCACGTGAGGCCAACACCACTTGAAGGTCCAACACCACTGCTAAGTCAACACCCCACTGTAGAGTCCCAAACACGTGGTAGATCAACACCCCACCTGTAAAAGGCCAACAAAACACCTGCCAAGTTAGGTCAACACACAGGATGCCAAACGTGTAAGTCCAACACACCACGGTAGGTCAACACATCACCTGTGAGTGCAACACCGCTAGTAAGTAACCAAAACCCCGTGAAAGAGTCCAAACACACACTGGAGAGTGCCAAAACCCTTTTTAAAATGCCAACACACACTTAAGAGTTCAACACACACCGGGTGATTTGGCCACAACCACCTATAGAGGCCAAACCCCACCTGTGAGTGGGCAACACCCCACCTTAGAGGAAAAAGGTCAATCACCACCTGTAGAGTCAACACCCCACCTTAAGTAACACCCCACTGTGATTTGGGCCAACACCCCCTCAGATGTCAACAACACACCTGTAGTGTCAAACACCACCTGTAGAGGTCCAACAACCATTTTAAAGTAGTCAACACCCCACCTTGAGGGGTCAACACCCCACCTCAAAGTCCAACACCCCACTGTGAGAATGCAACACCCCACTGTAGGGGTCAACACAAAACCTGTAAAAGTCCAACACCCCCCGTAAAGAAAATTTTACAACAAAAAAACCAAAAAAGGTCCACCCAAATGGGGTTTTAGGTAACCACACCCCCTTAAAAAAAGTATGCAACACCCAACCTTCTTTAATAGTAAACTACACCTTGTGAGTCGTAATTTTTTACACACCCCTGTGAGGCCAACACCCTGTGAGGTGGGTAACCCCAAAACCTGTGAGGGTCAAACCACTGTGAGGGTCAAACCCCAAAACTGTAAAAAGGTCAAACACCACCTGTGAGTGGGTCAAACCCCACCTTTAAGTTTAACACCACCTGTGAGGTCAACACCCCCTGTGAGGCAACACCCCACCTGTGAGGTCAACACCACCTGTGAAAGGCAACACACCACTGTAAGAGGAAACAACCCCCTTGTAGTGGGTCAACACACCACCTGTGAGAAGGCCAACAAAACACCTGAAGTAGGTCAACACACCACCTGTAAAAAGGTCAACACCCCACCGGTGAGTGTCAACACCCCACCTGTGGTAGGTCAAAAACCCTTGACAACCACCCTTTTGAAAGGCAACAAAACCACTTTTGAGTAGGTCAACACCCCATCTGTAAATAGGTCAAACACCACCTTAAGTGGGTTTCAAAACACCTTAGTATCAACAAAACACCTTAAGTAGGTCAACACACACCCTGTAAGTAGGTCAACACACCACCTTAAAAAGGTCAACACACCCTTTGTAGGTCAAACCCCACCTGAGGTCACACACCACCTTAAGTAGGTCACACACCACCCTGGAAAAGGGTCAACACACACCTTTGAAAGGTCAACACACCCACTGTGAGTAGGTCAACACACACCTTAAAAGGTCAACACACCACTGTGAGAGGTCAACCACCACCTATAAGTAGGCCCAACACACCCCCTGTGAGAAGGTCAACACACACTATAAAGTAGCCAACCACCACCTTAGTAGGTAAAACACACCACCTGTGAGAGGTAAAACACACCACCTGTGAGTAGGTCAACCACCACCTTAAAAAAAAGGCAACAAAACCACCTTGAGTGGGTCAACACACCACCTATAAGTAGGTCAACACACCACCTGTGAGTAGGTCAACACACCACCTATAAGTAGGTCAACACACCACCTGTGAGAAGGTCAACACACCACCTGTGAGTAGGTCAACACACCACCTGTAAGAAGGTCAACACACCACCTGTGAGTAGGTCAACACACCACCTATAAGTAGGTCAACACACCACCTGTGAGTAGGTCAACACACCACCTATAAGTAGGTCAACACACCACCTGTGAGAAGGTCAACACACCACCTGTGAGTAGGTCAACACACCACCTTAAGTAGGCAACAACCACCTTAAGTTATCAAAAACACCACCTGTAAGTAGGTAAAAAACACCCAACACACTATTAATAGGTCAACACACCACCTGTGAGGGGGTCAACACACCACCTGGATAGTAACACACCACTGTGAGTGGTCAACACCCACCTTAAGTAGGTCAACACACCATTTAAAAATAGGTAAACACACCACCTGTGAGTAGGTCAACACACCACCTGTAAGTAGGTCAACACACCACCTGTGAGTAGGTCAACACACCACCTGTGAGTAGGTCAACACACCACCTGTGAGAAGGTCAACACCCCACCTGTGAAAGGTAAACTCACCACTGTGAGTGGTCAACACACCACCTGTAAGTAGGTAAACATCACCTGTGAGTAGGTAAAACACAACCCCTTTTATAAAGGTCAACACCCCACCTGTAAAAGGTCAACACCACCTGTGAGTGGAACACAACCCCCATAAGTAGGTCAACACCACAAAACCCCCCTTAAGTAGGTCAACACTCCACCTGTGAGTAGGAAAACACACCACCTATAAGTAGGTCAACACACCACCTGTGAGTAGGTCAACACCCTTCTGCTGGTCTGTACCCCCTAAGCGTACCTCTCACAGGAAGGTATGCAAACAGGAGGAGGCTGAAATTAAGTGTCCTCGCAACATGAAACAAGTCTAGTGCGCTTGGCTCATGTTGTTTGCAGGATCGATGGCTCGGACGGTAGGGTGACAGGTGACTGTAAGCCAGTGAACACAACTTCTGAAATCTAATCAACAATTTATTTTCGAGAATAGCTATTGTATGCTGCTCAAGGTACCGTCTCTGTACCGGTTAACACATCACCTGTCTAGTGGTTGTTAAAAATATAAAAACAACAGACGGTACAATTTAACTAAGACAAGCAGAAAGTCAGCCCAGGTTAATGGTCTGGCTGCCAGGTTAAGTCTCACTTCTTAAAGATTAGTGGAAGAATCCGATACTTCGATTCATATATTTGACCATAACTTACTGCCTCGGTCTCAGGGCATTTTAAGTACAGCATAAAGTGAGGAGAATGAATACTTACGTAAAGTTATGAATTCTAAAGTGTGTGTGTGTGTGTGGGGTGGTGGGGGGGTGTGTGTGTGTGTGTGTGTGTGTGTGTATGCGCGCGTGTGCGTGTGATTATGTATATATATATATATATAATACAAATATCGCAATCCAAGCGATACAGAATGCGAAACAACCACGGGTGGAGTGTAATGATAGCTCTAGGCCTTTCATGTTGCAATCAACACATCATCAGGAGCTTGCAAAATCGCAGAAAAAATGGGAGGATGTCCGAGCTAACAAGATCCCAGAGGATGTATTCCCTGGAGTGAGGGAGGAAGAGAAGGGAACAGAAAGTGTCCCTAGGCACACCAGTACCCATAGCCAGAAAGGTTGCATATTACAGCATTAGAATAAATCCCACAAGCCCTGAAAGCGATACCAACACTACCTAAGTGGTCGACAACTAATCCTACAAAAAAACCAAATTTCTGAAGCTATGTACAGGAATTTCCGAATCCCTTCTGCAACAGTGTGCAGATATTGATCTGAGACCGACCTCAAGCGTAGGAATCCCTCTCCACACAACCAGGTGTCAGGGCAAACTATTAGACATTAAATTCTGAGAACATAGTTCCATAATGAAGATGTATATCTCAGCTGACCACTGAGAATATTACCAAAATGATTCTACATCAAACATACGCAGGGCGAGAAGCGCAGAAGAACAAGGTGCGTCATGCTACGACCAAGGCTGTGCAGAGAGAGAGGGGAAAGAGAGAGAGAGAGAGAAAAGAGAGAGAGGGGAGGAGAAAGAGAGAGAAGGGGAAAAGAGAGAGAGAGAGAGGGGAGAGAGAGAGAGAGAGAGGGAAGAGGGGAAATAAGAGGGGGAAGGGGGTGGGGTGCAAAGTATGCAGAGGATAAAAACAAGAGATAGATCCTTAAATGGGGGGAGCTAAAAGCAGAGGGGGTTTAGAAAGGAAGATTTCGAGTTTTGACAGAACGAAAGAACAAAGAGCCTAATGAAGAGGGAAAGAAGGGAGGAAGATAAAAAAAAACGCTAGGTTGCATGGTAGCACAACAAAACCCTTTTCAGGAGCAAATGTGCAGGGGAGTAACACAGTGTATGTGAGTACACAAATGTGTCATGGTGAACAAAACCCGTGTCATGGAAGAGTAAAACTTTGGTGTCAGGTAGCACACCACCTTTGGTCCATGGTGGAGCACACCACCTGTGTCATGGTGAGCACACCACCTTTGTCATGTGAGCACACTAACCTGTGTCATGGTGAGCACCACCCGTGTTCATTGTGAGCCACACCTTGTCATGGTGAGCAACCACCTGTTTCATGGTAGCAAAACACCTTGTGTCATGGTGAGCACACCACCTGTGTCATGGGTGAGCACACCACCTGTGTCATGGTGACACACCACCTGTGTCATGGTGAGCCCCCCACCTGTGTCATGGTGAGCCCCCACCGACCTGTGTCATGGGAGTACACCACCTGTGTCATGGTGAGTACACCACCTGTGTCATGGTGAGCACACCACCTGTGTCATGGTGAGCACAAACCCCCTGTGTCATGGTGAGCACACCCCCCTGTGTCATGGTGACCACACCACCTGTGTCATGGTGAGACACCTACCTGTGTCATGGTGAGCACACCACCTGTTCATGGTGAAGCACACCACCTGTGTCATGGTGAGCACACACCTGTGTCATGGTGAGCACACCACCTGTGTCATGGTGAGCACACCACCTGTGTGATGGTGAGCACACCACCTGTGTCATGGTGAGCACACCACCTGTGTCATGGTGAGCACACCACCTGTGTCATGGTGAGCACACCACCTGTGTCATGGTGAGCACACCAAACCCGTGTCATGGGGAGCACACCACCTGTGTCATGGTGAGCACACCACCTGTGTCCATGGTGAGCACACCACCTGTGTCATGGTGAGCACACCACCTGTGTCATGGTGAGCACACCACCTGTGTCATGGTGAGCACACCACCTGTGTCATGGTGAGCACACCACCTGTGTCATGGTGAGCACACTACCTGTGTCATGGTGAGCACACCACCTGTGTCATGGTGAGCACACCACCTGTGTCATGGTGAGCACACCACCTGTGTCATGGTGAGGGACACTACCTGTGTCATGGTGAGCACACCACCTGTGTGATGGTGAGCACACCACCTGTGTCATGGTGAGCACACCACCTGTGTCATGGTGAGCACACCACCTGTGTCATGGTGAGCACACCACCTGTGTCATGGTGAGCACACTAACTTGTCATGGGACAACCACCGGTCATGGTGAGCACTTCCACCTGTGTCATGGTGGCAACCACCTGTGTCATGGAAGCACGCCACCTGTGTCATGGTGAGCACACTACCTGTGACATGGTCAACACACCACCTGTATCATGGTCAACACACCACCTGTGTGATGGTCAACACACCACCTGTGTCATGGTCAACACACCACCTTTGGTCATGGTCAACACGCTGTGATGTCAACACACCACCTGGTCATTGGGCAAACACACCACCTGTGTCATGGTCAACACCCACCTGGTATGGTCAAAACACCACCTGTGTGATGGTCAACACACCACCTTGTAAAGTAAAAACCACCTGTTAATGGTCAACACACCACCTGTGTGTGGGCAACACACCACCTGTTTTGATGGTCCCAAACCACCACCTGGTAATGTCAACACACTACCTGTGTAAAGGTCAAAACCACTGTGTAATGGTCAACACACACTGTGTGATGGTCAAAAAACACCACCGTGTAATGGTCAACACATCACCTGTGTGAGGTCAACACACACCTGTCGATGGTCAAACACACAACTGTGTGATGGTCCAACATAACCCCCTGTGTGATGGTCAACACAACCACCTGTTGATGGTCAAACCCCACCACCTGTGTGGTCAAACACACCACCTGTGTGATGGTCAACACACCACTTTTTGATGGTCAACATACCATCTGTGTGATGGTCAACACAAACCACCTGGTGAAAGGTCAACACACACTTGTGATGGTCAACACACCACCTGTGTGATGGTTTAACACACCAGGGTTTTGATGGTCAACCACCACCTGTGTGATGGCAACTACCCTCTGTGTGATGGTCAACACACCACCTGTGGATGGTCAACACACCACCTGTGTTTTGGTCAACACACCACCTGTGTGATGGTCAAAACAACCCGTGTGATGTCAACACACCACCCGTGTGATGGGTCAACACACCCCCTGTGTGATGGTCAGCACCCCCACCTGTGTGATGGTCCCAAAACCCCATCTGTGTGATGGTCAACACACCACCTGTGTGATGGTCAAACACACCACCTGTGTGATGGTCAAACACAAACCCCCTGTGTGATGGTCAACACACCACCTGTGTGATGGTCAACAACCCCCTGTGTGATGGTCAAAACACCACCTGTGTGATGGTCACCACACCCCTGTGTGGTCAAACACACCACCTGTGTGATGGTCAACACACCACCTGTGTGATGGTCACCACACCACCTGTGTGGTCAACACACCACCTGTGTGATGGTCAACACACCACCTGTGTGATGGTCAACACACTACCTGTGTGATGGTCAACACACCACCTGTGTGATGGTCAACACACCACCTGTGTGATGGTCAACACACCACCTGTGTGATGGTCAACACACCACCTGTGTGATGGTCAACACACCACCTGTGTGATGGTCAACATACCACCTGAGTGATGGTCAACACACCACCTGTGTCATGGTCAACACACCACCTGTGTGATGGTCAACACACCACCTGTATTCCGGTCAACACACCACCTGTGTGATGGTCAACACACCACCTGTGTGATGGTCAACACACCACCTGTGTGATGGTCAACACACCACTTGTGTGATGGTCAACACACCACCTGTGTGATGGTCAACATACCACCTGTGTGATGGTCAACGTACCACCTGTGTGATGGTCAACACACCACCTGTGTGATGGTTCAACACACCCACCTGTGTGATGGTCAACACACCACCTGTGTGATGGTCAACACACCACCTGTGTGATGGGCAACACCCACTTTTGTTGATGGTCAACACACCACCTGTGTGATGGTCAACATACCACCTGTGTGATGGTCAACACACCACCTGTGTGATTTGGTCAACACACCACCTGTGTGATGGGCAACGTACCACCTGTGTGATGGTCAACATACCACCTGTGTGATGGTCAACATACCACCTGTGTGATGGTCAACACACCACCTGTGTGATGGTCAACACACCACCTGTGTGATGGTCAACGTACCACCTGTGTGATGGTCAACATACCCCTGTGTATGGTCAACACACCACCTGTGTGATGGTCCCAAAATCCACCTGTGTCATGGTCAACACACCACCTGTGTGATGGTCAACACACCACCTGTGTGATGGTCAACACACCACCTGTGTGATGGTCAACACACCACCTGTGTGATGGTCAACATACCACCTGTGTGATGGTCAACACACCACCTGTGATGGTCAACACACCACCTGTGTGATGGTCAACACACCACTTGTGTGATGGTCAACACACCACCTGTGTGATGGTTAACGCACCACCTGTGTGATGGTCAACATACCACCTGTGTGATGGTCAACACACCACCTGTGTGATGGTTAACGCACCACCTGTGTGATGGTCAACACACCACCTGTGTGATGGTCAACATACCACCTGTGTGATGGTCAACACACCACCTGTGTGATGGTCAACACACCACCTGTGTGATGGTCAACATACCACCTGTGTGATGGTCAACACACCACCTGTGTGATGGTCAACACACCACCTGTGTGATGGTCAACACACCACCTGTGTGGGTGCTCAACACACCACCTGTGTGATGGGTCAACACACCACCTGTGTGATGGTCAACACACCACCTGTGTGATGGTCAACACACCACCTGTGTGATGGTCAACATACCACCTGTGTGATGGTCAACACACCACCTTTGTATGGTCAACATACCCTGTGTGATGGTCAACACACCACCTGTGTGATGGTCAACACACCCCTGTTTTGATGGTCAAACACACACCTGTGTGATGGTCAACACACCACCTGTGTGATGGTCAACACACCCCTGTGGGGATGGTCAACACACCACCTGTGTGATGGTCAAAACCCCCATCTGTGTGATGGTCAACACACCACCTGTGTGATGGTCAACAAACCACCTGTGTGGGTGGTCAACACCCACCTGTGTGATGGTCAACATACCACCTGTGGGATGGTCAACACCCACCTGTGTGATGGTCACCACAAACCCCCTGTGTGATGGTCAACACACCACCCGTGTGATGGTCAACATACCACCTGTGTGATGGTCAACACACCACGTGTGTGATGGTCAACACACCACCTGTGTGATGGTCAACACACCACCTGTGTGATGGTCAACACACCACCTGTGTGATGGTCAACACACCACCTGTGTGATGGGCGAAAACACCACCCGTGTGATGGTCAACACACCACCTGTGTGTTTGGGCAAAAATACCACCTGAGTGATGGTCAACACACCACCTGTGTCATGGTCAACACACCACCTGTGTGATGGTCAACACACCACCTGTATTCCGGTCAACACACCACCTGTGTGATGGTCAACACACCACCTGTGTGATGGTCAACACACCACCTGTGTGATGGTCAACACACCACCTGTGTGATGGTCAACACACCACCTGTGTGATGGTCAACATACCACCTGTGTGATGGTCAACGTACCACCTGTGTGATGGTCAACACACCACCTGTGTGATGGTCAACACACCACCTGTGTGATGGTCAACACACCACCTGTGTGATGGTCAACACACCACCTGTGTGTGTTCAACACACCACCTGTTGGGTGGTCAACACACCACCTGTGTGATGGTCCACATACCCCCTGTGTGATGGTCAACACACCACCCCGTGTGATGGTCAACACACCACCGTGTGATGGTTTAACGTACCACCTGTGTGATGGTCAACATACCACCTGTGTGATGGTCAACAACCACCTGTGTATGGTCAACACACCACCTGTGTGATGGTTTAACACACCACCTGTGTGATGGCAACACACCACCTGTGTGATGGTCAACATACCACCTGTGTGATGGTCAACACACCACCTGTGTGATGGTCACCACACCACCTGTGTGATGGTCAACACACCACCTGTGTGATGGTCAACATACCACCTGTGTGATGGTCAACACACCACCTGTGTGATGGTCAACACACCACCTGTGTGATGGTCAACACACCACCTGTGTGATGGTCAACACACCACCTGTGTGATGGTCAACCCACCACCTGTGTGATGGTCACACACCACCCGTGTGATGGTCAACACACCCACTGTGTGATGGACAACATACCACCTGAGTGATGGTCAACACACCACCCGTTTTCATGGTCAACACACCACCTGTGTGATGGTCAACAACCACCTGTATTCCGGTCAACAACCACCTGTGTGATGGTCAACACACCACCTGTGTGATGGTCAACACACCACCTGTGTGATGGTCAACACACCACCTGTGTGATGGTCAACACACCACCTGTGTGATGGTCAACATACCACCTGTGTGATGGTCAAACGTAAACCCCCTGTGTGATGGTCAACACACCACCTGTGTGATGGTCAACACACCACCTGTGTGATGGTCAACACACCACCTGTGTGATGGTCAACACACCACCTGTGTGATGTTCAACACACCACCTGTTTGATGGTCAACACACCACCTGTGTGATGGTCAACATACCACCTGTGTGATGGTCAACACACCACCTGTGTGATGGTCAACACACCACCTGTGTGATGGTCAACGTACCACCTGTGTGATGGTCAACATACCACCTGTGTGATGGTCAACATACCACCTGTGTGATGGTCAACACACCACCTGTGTGATGGTCAACACACCACCTGTGTGATGGTCAACGTACCACCTGTGTGATGGTCAACATACCACCTGTGTGATGGTCAACACACCACCTGTGTGATGGTCAACATACCACCTGTGTGATGGTCAACATACCACCTGTTTTGATGGTCAACAACACCACCTGTGTGATGGTCAACACCCCCTGTTGTGATGGTCAACAACCACCTGTTGATGGTCAACACCCCCTGTGTGATTTGGGCAACACACCACCTGTGTGATGGTCAAAAAAACCACCTGGTTGTGGTTCAAACACAACCACCTGTGTGATGGTCAACCCCACCACCTGTGTTTATGGTCAACCCACCTGTGTGATGGTCAACACACCACCTGTGTGATGGTCAATACACCACCTGTGTGATGGTCAACACACCACCTGTGTAATGGTCACACACCACCTGTGTGAAGGGCCCCACTGCCGGGGTTCTGTAACCAGCCCCCATGGAGGATCAGGGCCTGACCAACCGGCTGTTAAATACTGGCGCAAAGCAAACCAACCGTACGAACCCCAGCCCGGTGGTCATGTACTACTCTAGATGCTTGTCCTAGTGCCTGCTTGAAGACAGCCATAGTCTTTAGAAAAAGCTGATGGGTGGTCAAACATCACATGTGTACTAGGGCAAATATTCTACACACTGTTGGGCGAACGTAACACCTGCGTAAATTTGGGCACATACTAAAGAAGGCTTTTAAACTACTTTTGAACTGGTAACATTAATTTTAAGTGGGGTGTTTACCTATGATGGTCATACCTGTGGATGATCATGACCCTGGGATGGTCATGACCTGTGGATGGTCATGACCTGTGGATGGTCATGACCTGTGGATGGTCATGCCTGTGGATGGTCATGAACCCCGTAGAAGGTATTTACTATGAAGGCATGACCTGTGAGGTCAGACCTGGGATGGTCATGACCTGTTGATGTCAAGGCCGTGAAGGAACATTTCGAAATGCTCTGCATCCCCGGTAAAAACTCTCACATGGATTATTAAAATAAACCCAAGTCTCAAAACTAAGCTATGTTTGGAGCGACACCACAAACTGAAACTCAGTTTCGTTTTTAGCCATGTCGTGGCATTTCCAAGAGTATACGTAACCTTTATTCGGCGCATGGGACACAACCTCATGAAAGGGGTATCTCCCAACAGCGAACCGTACTAAGGGTCGAACGATGGGGCCCCATCGTTCATAGGTTCACAAACCTGTTGAAAGATTGACAGGAATTGTCAAAGTTGATGTGATAGGTATTGTTATTGTTAATGGGGAAAAGTTGGTGTTTGAATTACTATGAATGTGAGTAGTATACAGGTATACAGACAAGGTATACAGATCATAGCTGACATTAGCGACACAATACCGTGATTGGAACGATACACAAATAACCCGCACATAAAAGAGAGAAGCTTTCTTTTTCTTCTCCCTCTTCCCCTTTCCTCTTTCGTTTTCTCCTCTGGGTTGTCTTTCTCTCTTCTGTCTCATGCTTCTGTTCCTTCTTCATTTATTTCACCACTTCCCATTTCACGCACCTCAGTGCGCTTGCTCTCCCTCTGTGGGCATCTAGCTCTCTTGCAGTGCTTCCCTTCCTTTGTATTTGTCTGGCTCGTCTTCCTTATTCCCCACTTCTACCACTACCACTACTACTACCTCTTCTACTACTACTACTACTACAACTACTGACGAAATTAAGACACATGTGCGGCGTCTGGTTGTCTTTGTTGTGGACGTTTCGCCATCCAGTGGCTGGCTGGATGGCGAAACGTCTACGATAGGGATGCCCGGGTGTTGCGCATGTGTCTTAATTTCATCTTGTCGGTATTATATACCATTCTTGTACTACTACTACTACTACTACTACTACCACCACCTCTTCCTGCCTATATATAGCCGTCCTGCTCCACTTCTGGTTAGTGTGACTTTGTAAATGGTCCAAGTCAGACCGAAACGTCGTCGTAAGCTTCTCTCTTTTATGTGCGGGTTATTTGTGTAACATACTTCTATATAGAAAGTCGCTTGTTATGCTAAGCATTTCACCCAAATTTGGTTAGTTTTGTCCCAGGATGCGACCCACACCAATCGACTAACACCCAGGTACCCACTTTATTGATGGGTGAACATGGATAACCGATGTAAGGAAAAACTCCCAATGTTTCTACCCTCGCCGGGAACGGAATCCGGACATTCACCGTGTGAAGCAATTTCTTGTCTTGAAAAGGGTTGTTAGTGTACACAAGTTCTCCAGCCTAGAGAGAACAAGTGATCTGAAGAGAAACACCATTAGCTTGGCATCCCTAGTTTTGAAGGTTTGCATTATCCATCTTGTCATTTTCTAGATGTCGTGGAAATACTGTTGGAGATCATAGCCTGTACCTGCTCATTCTTGCTGCCTTCAGGGCGCATCAGGGACATATAATACGCAGTTATTAGTCATACATGCTTCCACTTTGGTCGAGTTTCCTTCTCTGAGCACTGGAAGGCCGGGTTCGTTACGGTGTATGCTCTCAGTGGCCCTATAAACCCCAACAACAACAACTACTGTTGTGATCTTAGAAGGTGAGACTTTCTGACATCATTTATCACCTAAAGTTTATTGGCATGTTTACCATGAGAGCAAATTATTCGTTGCAAAAACTACTATGTCTGTTTGCCAAAATTTTGCAAAACATTCGCATTAATCGGATTACAATTGAAATCTTTGTTACGTTGATCAACTGAGCTTAAAGTCTATCGATTTCACGACGGTCATAAAAGCTACAATTCCCCTTAACAAAAAATTTTCTCTAAAATAGACAAATGAA
Organism: Cherax quadricarinatus; assembly: GCF_026875155.1. NCBI lineage: Eukaryota > Metazoa > Arthropoda > Malacostraca > Decapoda > Parastacidae > Cherax > Cherax quadricarinatus. The sequence continues at coordinate 29,992,592 of NC_069464.1, read as the reverse complement.
ACTCTCGATGTATATACACTTAGAGTTATACATCTCTTACTGTATATACTAGTGATGTATCGGATATCTGCATCCGCATCCGCATTTGCGGAACATCCGAATTTTACTGTAAGCAGGTATCCGCATATGCATCCGCATCCGAATCCGCAAAACATCCGCATCGACATCCAAGGAACATCCGCACAATTTCTTACATCCGCATTGACATCCATGGAACATCTGCACAATTTCTTACATCCGCATTGACATCCATGGAACATCCGCACAATTTCTTACATCCGCATTGACATCCATGGAACATCCGCACAATTTCTTACATCCACATCGACATCCATGGAACATCCGCACAATTTCTCACATCTGCATCGACATCCATGGAACATCCGCACAATTTCTTACATCCGCATCAACATCCATGGAACATCCGCACAATTTCTCACATCCGCATCAACATCCATGGAACATCCTCACAATTTCTTACATCTGCATAGACATCCATGGAACATCCGCACAATTTCTCACATCCGCATCAACATCCATGGAACATCCGCACAATTTCTTACATCCGCATCGACATCCATGGAACATCCACACAATTTCTCACATCCGCATCAACATCCATGGAACATCCGCACAATTTCTTACATCCGCATCGACATCCATGGAACATCCACACAATTTCTCACATCCGCATCGACATCCATGGAACATCCGCACAATTTCTTGCATCCGCATCGACATCCAAGGAACATCCGCACAATTTCTCACATCCGCATCGACATCCATGGAACATCCGCACAATTTCTTGCATCCGCATCGACGTCCATGGAACATCCGCACAATTTCTTGCATCCGCATTGACATCCATGGAACATCCGCACAATTTCTCACATCCGCATCGACATCCATGGAACATCCGCACAATTTCTTGCATCCGCATTGACATCCATGGAACATCCGCACAATTTCTTACATCCGCATCGACATCCATGGAACATCCGCACAATTTCTCACATCCGCATTGACATCCATGGAACATCCGCACAATTTCTTACATCCGCATTGACATCCATGGAACATCCGCACAATTTCTCACATCCGCATCGACATCCATGGAACATCCGCACAATTTCTCACATCCGCATCGACATCCATGGAACATCCGCACAATTTCTCACATCCGCATCAACATCCATGGAACATCCGCACAATTTCTTGCATCCGCATCGACATCCATGGAACATCCGCACAATTTCTTGCATCCGCATTGACATCCATGGAACATCCGCACAATTTCTCACATCCGCATCGACATCCATGGAACATCCGCACAATTTCTAACAACCGCATCTGCGAAATAAGTAGGACATCATGATACACATCCGCGGATACCTAAATTTTCACATCCGATACATCATTAGTATATACGTTTCGCCTGTGACTTGCATGACACGTATATCAACAAACATTTAATAAGAATCTGTCAGGCTGGGAATAGTTGTAATCAACTTCAAGTTGGAAGCATCGCTGTTCTTGTATAATACACAACTTAAGGAACTTACCAAGTCTTGTTTAAACATAAGAACGTTGAACTTGGAGCTAAATACATACACAGTTTACCACTTCCAGATAATAATGGTCAGTATAAGCCGAGAGACAAGGAACTTTCTCCTTTACGGGATGCTTACTGCATGGGAAACCGGCTGCCTCTCCACCACATGTCTGGTGCTCGGCTGTATTGCTCCAGTTCTCAAGTGACTAGACTCCAGAAGGTAAATATTGCTCCACTTCTCAACAAAGTGACTAGACTCCAGAAGGTAAATATTGCTCCACTTCTCAACAAAGTGACTAGACTCCAGAAGGTAAATATTGCTCCACTTCTCAACAAAGTGACTAGACTCCAGAAGGTAAATATTGCTCCACTTCTTAATAAAGTGACTAGACTCCAGAAGGTAAATATTGCTCCACTTCTTAACAAAGTGACTAGACTCCAGAAGGTAAATATTACTCCACTTCTTAACAAAGTGACTAGACTCCAGAAGGTAAATATTGCTCCACTTCTCAACAAAGTGACTAGACTCCAGAAGGTAAATATTGCTCCACTTCTCAACAAAGTGACTAGACTCCAGAAGGTAAATATTGCTCCACTTCTCAACAAAGTGACTAGACTCCAGAAGGTAAATATTGCTCCACTTCTTAATAAAGTGACTAGACTCCAGAAGGTAAATATTGCTCCACTTCTTAACAAAGTGACTAGACTCCAGAAGGTAAATATTACTCCACTTCTTAACAAAGTGACTAGACTCCAGAAGGTAAATATTGCTCCACTTCTTAACAAAGTGACTAGACTCCAGAAGGTAAATATTGCTCCACTTCTTAACAAAGTGACTAGACTCCAGAAGGTAAATATTACTCCACTTCTTAACAAAGTGACTAGACTCCAGAAAGTAAATATTGCTCCACTTCTTAACAAAGTGACTAGACTCCAGAAGGTAAGTATTACTCCACTTCTTAACAAAGTGACTAGACTCCAGAAGGTAAATATTACTCCACTTCTTAACAAAGTGACTAGACTCCAGAAGGTAAATATTACTCCACTTCTTAACAAAGTGACTAGACTCCAGAAGGTAAATATTGTTCCACTTCTCAACAAAGTGACTAGACTCCAGAAGGTAAATATTACTCCACTTCTTAACAAAGTGACTAGACTCCAGAAGGTAAATATTACTCCACTTCTTAACCAAGTGACTTGACTCCAGAGGTAATTACTCCCTTCTCAAAAAAGTGACGACTCCAGAAGGGAAATTTGCTCCACTTTTCAACAAAGTGATAGACCCAAAAAGGGAAATATTGCTCCATTTTTACAAAGTGACAGACCCAGAAGGTAAATATTGCTCCACTTTAACAAAGTGACTAGACTCCAGAAGTAAATATTACTCCCTTCTTAACAAA
>NC_069464.1:29987788-29989140 GCF_026875155.1 Cherax quadricarinatus | reverse complement strand
GGTTTATTCAGAATTACCCATAAATAATTTATGGAATGAAGAGAAATTGATGGTCAAAATTGATTAACGTTGAGAAGAATGTTCTTGAAGACGTATTAATTCGCTGAGGCTGGAAAAATTCCGGTTCAGGAAGGATATAGGAAAGAACTGCTTTGGTAATAGAGTTGTAGATAAGTGGAACAAATTCCCGAGTACCGTCATAGAAGCTAAGTCGTTGTGTAGTTTTAAAAATAGGTTAGATAAGTACATGAGTGGGTGTGAGTTGGACCTGACAAGCTTGTGCTACTATGTCAGATGCCGTGCTACTCCCTTAAGTGAATGTGACCTGACCTGACTAGGCTAAGGCATTGGTTTAAGCTGGTAGGAGAATTGGACCTGCCTCCCATTGGCAAGCAGGCCTGCTGTAGTGCTCCTTGCAGTGGGTCCCTCACCTGTTATAACTTCTCAATGTTTACAAACCAGACGCTATGAAAAAAATCGTATCTCAATAGTCTAATTTTACAGTAATTCGGTAGTTGAGACTTATTTCCAACCTAAGAGTTGGGAATTACTTAATATCCAGTAAAACATCCAGTAAAACACCTGTTTGTAGTCATATGTTAAAGCAGGTATTAGATAACTGCTCCGCCTTGTATTTTTAGTAACCCATACAAACGGCTCTTTTAAGGCCATAAGACATATTATGCTCTAATTGGTCTTATTAAACAGCCATATCTTACTAAGATAACACTTGTGTCCTCTGTGTAAAACCCACCAAGAATACTGTTAAAAATTAAACCTTTTTTTCTCTCTCTCTCACTAAGCTGTCCTCAGTAAATTTCCAGTTGATCCAACCTGGATTCTCCTCTGACTTTAATTTCATAGACTCGTTTTTCTTTACATATATTACAACCCAGGCCTGTTATCCTGGGTGTAAAGGGAGAAAAATAAACAGAGCAGAAAAACTTTTGACTTGTATTATCCTTCACCAAGTAAGAACAGAAGTATGTACACTATGTACATTATGTACGACAATAGGTAACAGTGCACTCCACGGTAAGCAAGGCAGAATAGAAGCTACTAGAGAGCAGACCATGCTTCAACCAGCTCTAGAAAGGGAATGACAAGGGCAGACAGGTGTGTGGTGACCACAACACCTCTGCGATTGCCACAACCATCTTCTCATTGGCTTGAACCTGGGTACTGATCGAACGACGTGGCCCCATCGTTCAACCCTTAGTACCTGGTTTGCTGGTTGAGGGAGATAACCTTTCAATGAGGGTGTGTACATGCGCCGAATAAAGGTTACATACTCTTTCCATGCCACCGCAAATACCTTTTCGACTATTCTTCTGAGCTTTTTCGATTCGGTA
>NC_069464.1:29972788-29982788 GCF_026875155.1 Cherax quadricarinatus | reverse complement strand
TTCGATACCCGGCGGGGTGGAAACATTTCGACGTGTTTCCTGACACCTGTTGTCCTGTTCACCTAGCAGCAAGTAGGTACCTGGGTGTTAGTGGACTGGTGTGAGTGGCATCCTGGGTGTTAGTGGAGTAGTGTGGGTGGCATCCTGGGTGTTAGTGGACTGGTGAGGGTGTCATCCTGGGTGTTAGTGGACTGGTGAGGGTGGAATCCTGGGTGTTAGTGGACTGGTGAGGGTGGCATCCTGGGTGTTAGTGGACTGGTGTGGGTGGCATCCTGGATGTTAGTGGACTGGTGAGGGTGGAATCCTGGGTGTTAGTGGACTGGTGTGGGTAGCATCCTGGGTGTTAGTGGACTGGTGTGGGTGGCATCCTGGGTGTTAGTGGACTGGTGTGGGTGGCATCCTGGGTGTTAGTGGACTGGTGTGGGTGGCATCCTGGGTGTTAGTGGACTGGTGTGGGTTGCATCCTGGGTGTTAGTGGACTGGTGTGGGTGGCATCCTGGGTGTTAGTGGACTGGTGAGGGTGGCATCCTGGGTGTTAGTGGACTGGTGTGGGTGGCATCCTGGGGGACAAGATTGAGGACCACAAGGCAAATAAGACAGCCAGTCCTGGATAACGCATTGACTTTCTTGGATTATCCTGGATGGCTAACCCTCTGGGGTTAAAAATCCAAAGAAAATCTTACTAACAGAACATTTACCCAACTCATTGATGAGTTAGACACTTGCAACATTTAGGATGAGTGAATAGGATAATGGGATACAGTCTTCAGTACTTTTCTCAAGACTGATGACGGGGCCTAAGGGACTGTTTACCTCATCTTCCACAGGACACTTGACAAGATAATCTCAACCTCATGGAAGTCCATGTACTCTGGTTTCTCATTTAATGTGTTCCGGTTAAATTAACTAAAAATAAAATCTAAGATTTATTCTATTTTCTTGTCACAAAGGTTGGCGTTCCCACAGTATAATTTATTCTATTTTCTTGTCACAAAGGTTGGCGTTCCCACAGTATAATTTATTCTATTTTCTTGTCACGAAGGTTGGCGTTCCCACAGTATAATTTATTCTATTTTCTTGTCACAAAGGCTGGCGTTCCCACAGTATAATTTATTCTATTTTCTTGTCACAAAGGCTGGCGTTCCCACAGTATAATTTATTCTATTTTCTTGTCACGAAGGTTGGCGTTCCCACAGTATAATTTATTCTATTTTCTTGTCACAAAGGTTGGCGTTCCCACAGTATAATTTATTCTATTTTCTTGTCACAAAGGTTGGCGTTCCCACAGTATAATTTATTCTATTTTCTTGTCACAAAGGTTGGCGTTCCCACAGTATAATTTATTCTATTTTCTTGTCACAAAGGCTGGCGTTCCCACAGTATAATTTATTCTATTTTCTTGTCACAAAGGCTGGCGTTCCCACAGTATAATTTATTCTATTTTCTTGTCACAAAGGTTGGCGTTCCCACAGTATAATTATCATTTTCTTGTACAGGCTGCGTTCCACAGTATAATTTATCTAATTTCTTGTCACAAAGGTTGGCGTTCCACGTATATTACATTTACTCGACTTTAATGACAAAACTACGTGGCTTGTCTACTCGACCAGTTAACTGGCATTCTAGAGTGAAGCAATTCTCGCGCTCCACTGTTGCGCTTATTGTCCAGTTTTGTCCAATAATCACGTGGAAGCTGTCTACTTCAGCCAGGTTGACGTTACTCCTGACCACCTGGTTGAGTGGCAGACTTTTTCAAACACTGGTCGTGGCCTCTCATTGTCTAGAGTGACTCCAAGTTGTGCTATTAATAATCTGATGTATCCAAATTTTAACATTGCACATAGAGTAAATATAGTGCGATTGTGACTTAAATAGCAAAGCAATTCTTGCCGAATAGGGCAAGCAATAATTTCGCAAAAACCATTAAGAACCTAACGAGAAAAATATATTTCATTGTGTTTGTTTATTATTAAATTATTGTAAACTTATCTAAAATATATTTAGTTGAATTACGCTAAATTAAATTGCGCTTGTTATAAGGTCAGGTAAGTTTTCTAAGGTTCTTTTGGTACAAAATTATTAATTTTTACATTAACATAAATGAAAAAAAAAATCTTTAAGTGTATAAGAGAAAATTTTAGAAAGAACTCAATTACAAATGAGTTCTTGTTAATTGACCAGCTTTACCTATTCGGCACGACATAAATAAATCATCATGGAATACATTCGTTAAGAAATCCGCCCCTGTTGTGTTTGTCTTACCATTGTCCTGCTCTGTTGATTGTTTTCCTGACTTAGACAACCAGGTACGGTAGGGTCCTTAACTACCACCTGTGCTCGTAATTCCTTTATATAATAACCAACAATCAGACTATATTGTGATGCAAAATCACTCATTTCAGATAAGAACATGAATAAGAAGCACTGCAGCAGGCCTACTGACCCATGCCAGGCAGGTTCAAGTCACTTCCTAGCTTAAACAAATGACCCACTTAGTCAGGTCAGATCACATCCACTTAAGGAGCACGGCATCAGACCTAGTAGCACAAGCTAGTCAAGTTCAACTCACACCCACCCACACCCACTCATGTATTTATCCAACCTATTTTTAAAACTACACAACGTTTTAGCTTCTATGACGGTACTCGGCAGTTTGTTCCACTCGTCCAAAAGTGGTTTCCTGTATCCTTCCTAAACCTGATTTTTTTCCAACTTAAAACCATTGCTTCGTTAATATTTTCAGCACACTATTTACATCCCCTTTATTTATTCCTGTTTTCCATTTATACACCTCGATCATATCCCCCCTAATTCTACGCCTTTTGAGAGAGTGCAGATTCAGGGCCTCAGTCTATCCTCATAGGGAAGATTTCTGATACATGGGATCATCTTTGTCATCCTCCTTTGTACGTTTTCCAGAGCATTTATATCCATTCTGTAATACGGTGACCAGAACTGAGCAGCATAGTCTAAATGAGGCCTAACCAAGGATGTATAGAGTTGAAGAACAACCTGAGGACTTCTATTATTTATACTTCTTGATATGAAACAAGAATTCTGTTAGCTTTATTGCGAACACTACTGCACTGTTGTCTTGGTTTTAGATTACTGCTAACCAGAACTCCTAAATCCTTTTCGCAATCAGTAGTATTAAGATCTACATTATTTAGTTTATATGTGGCATGGTTATTTAACTGTCCAACATTTAGAACTTTGCATTTGCCAATATTAAACTGCATCTGCCACTTCTCCGACCATTGCATCAGTCTATTCAAATCATCCTGGAGTGCTCTAGTGTCCTCATTAGAATGAATTGGACGGCCTATTTTGGTGTCATCAACAAATTTGCTTATGTCGCTATTTATTCCCTCATCTATGTCGTTTATGTAAATTGTGAACAACAACGGGCCCAACACTGACCCCTGAGGAACACCGCTTGTGACGTGCCCCCATTGTGATTTCTCCCCATTTATGCAAACTCTCTGCTGCCTATTTGTCAGCCATGCCTCTACCCAGGAAAAAAATTCTTCTCCTATTCCGTGTGCCTTAAGTTTCCTCAATAGTCTCTGATGTGGGACTCTGTCAAAAGCCTTACTGAAGTCCATATACACAATATCATATTCATTACCATGATCAACCTCCTCAAACACCTTAGTGAAAAAAGTTAGTAAATTCGGAACGTCCCTTTGTAAAACCATGTTGAGATCCATTAATCAATTTATGCCTTTCAAGATGGCTACGAATTGCCTCGGTAATTATTGATTCCATAAATTTTTCCACTACGGAGGTAAGGCTTATTGGTCTATAGTTCGAAGCTAAGGACCTGTCACCTGCCTTGTAAATAGGTATTACATTTGCCATTTTCCACTTATCAGGCACTATGCCAGTTGGTAGTGATATGTTGAAAAAAATAGCCATAGGTTTGCTAAGTTCCTCTTTACATTCCTTTAAAACCTTGCAAACAGTTCTTCAGGGCCTGGGGAATGGTTCGTTTCACACTTACAAGGTGACCAGGCACTTAGAATGTGACCAGGCACTCACAACAAGTTGACCAAGCACTCACAACTTGACCAAGCACTCACAACTTGACCAAGCACTCACAACTTGACCAAGCACTCACAACAGGTTGACAAGGCACTTACCAGTCAAGACTTTGATAGGACAAGAATTGAAGAGTATTAGAATTCCCAAGTTCTGGCAACGTTTATTATTAATTTTGGGTAAACTTAATTAGACTATAACATGAGATTACCAAATATAATGATAAATTTACTCTATTCTTCAATACTAACATTACGAAGCAGTTGACTGATCAATGGGTTTCAAGACTACAGACTACACGAGGCTCATTAAGGCTGCATGTAGCCTCTTCGCCACCAGACGAGAATGCTTAAATCCCTAGGATCCGAAGTGCTACGAAGCTCCAGTAAATATTCATCCTGTGAGAAGCATTTCATTATTTCTCCTGTATAGAAAAAACATATATATCTATGGAATAGGTTCATAGCACCTATTGCTTCAAATTATCTCAACAAAACCCAAAGAAAATATTTGACTCGTCCCTCTACGGCTATCCTAGTTTACATTAACGTTTACTTAGCCTCATATATATGGTGTGAATGTCTTCTCTTAAGTGTTCATTAACTCATAAATAGAGTCATGATCAATATAATCTCCAAACACCGTCACCTCAGATTACACATAGAGTAAGCAAATGATCGACGTAAATGGTAAATTTTCACACGTTTTGAAAGACTCATAAACTACCAGACGACCATTAAGAGACGTCGAGATAGCCTATAAAAGTTACGATAGGCATGACAACTGCAAATCCCATCACGTTTAAACGATAAACCAGCCACTAATACCATCATTACCTACATCCATGACACCACTACCATAATTAGCAGCACCACCACCACGACCACTGCCATAACCACTACTTCAGACTCGACCACTATAACCATTAATACCACCAACGTAATTATTAAAACAACACTAGTAATGGGGCGTGTGTGGATGGTGTTGAGAGGTAAAGTAAGACTGAAGGTAAATGGTAAACATACACATTACATACAGTATATATTACTATACACTGACGTGTATAGTATGCAAAGTCATGGAGGAGATTATCAGGAGAGTGCTGGAGCACCTATCATGTGGTCACATGTCCCAACATGTGTCCACATGATAGGTGCTCCAGCACTCTCCTGATAATCTTCTCCATGACTTTGGACAGGCTGCGCAGTAGCTCCCGAATCATCTGGTTTTCTGCGCAGTTTTCCTGTTTTGAACAATCAAAATGGCGGACAGACATGGACGCAGGGTAAATACTGTCTGTGTGGAGCTGGTACGTGGTACCCTGAGTAGTTCTACAATGCAGGTGCTGCTGCCAAGTATCATCCGCGATGTGTACGGTATACCGAACGACGAGTTGTATGGTGTAGCAGTGAATGGAGTGTCCAGGATCTTTATCAAGTTCAAGAGTGCTGGGTTTTACTCCAGCATAGTCGACGCGTTCCAAGAAAAGAGGATGACCGTTAATTCTGCAGTGGAGGTCTGCCTACATGACGTATCAAGCTATGTAACGTGGGTAAAGGTGAGAAATGTCGCCTTTGAGGCCTTGGAATATGGTAATGAGGAGGTATTCCGTAGGTATGGCAAGATCCATTCAGCAGAGTTGGGAGTGTGGAAGGATGGGCCTTATATGGGGCTGCCAGAGGGGTCTTTCACATTGAAGATGACATTGAGACAACCTATACCATCGTACGTTCTGATGGAAGAGTTCAGAAGACAGGTTTATGTATATTATGCAGGACAACGTCGGACATGTAGGCTGTGTGGGTCTTATGATCATATGGCGGCCCAATGTCATCAAAGGCAGGGACGGAGGGAACAGGCGCCAACAACTGTGGAACGACATCTGGGCTCCTTGGCACCTGGGACAGGTGAAGCTGCAAGACAGGCGTCTGGAAGTTGGAGTGAAGAAGTAGACAGAGCGGAGTCGGAGTTGGGAGCGTGCGCCACGTTACCTGTGGGAACTGTGTCTGAGCGACCATCTACGGATGAGACTGTTGACAGAAGTGACTTACAACAGGACGATCTATCTGTTGGACGAGGTCTTGAAAGACTTCTTGGGGGAGGTGGAAGACAGTCAGGAAGGGGAGAAGGACGGGAGGGCATTGGAGGGGGAAGCAGCTGCACAGGAGTGTGAGAACACCTTGTGCAACGAGAGTAAGCAGCACACGGTGGTGGTTGAGGTGCACCAGGAGGACACGGATGCTGAGGCAACGTGTGGTGGCGGCACACGTAAGCGAGCAGCTGGGACGTCTGATGTGGAAGATGTCATAACGCCAGGGCAGAGATCTGGAAAGAAACCTTGGAAGACCGTGCTAGATCTCCCAGGGAATGGTGGCACCGGTTTTGTGGTGCTGCAAGGGTCGAAGGAAAAGGGGGGGATCGGAGGTCTGGATAGACCAAGTGACAAACGTGTCTATAGTCAAGAGCCACGTCTTTCGAGCAACCTTCAAAAGCGGTGGGGGAAACCGCCTTTATTGTAATAATTCAAGGAGGTCACCATTAATGTTAACGGCCTGAGAGCTGAGGTTAAGAGAGTGTGGATGGAATGGTTTTTGAGATTTGATTTGGATATATGTTTCATACAGGAGCATAATTACAAGTTTGGATGTGAGTTGCGCTTGAAGGGTTATAAGTTATATGTGAGTGGATCGGTGAGGTTAAAAGGGGAGGTTGCTGTGGCTGTGAAGGAAACCAGTCCCTTGCGTGTGTTGGGGTGGGAGGAGGGTGGGGGTGGAAGGGTGGTACGGGTAGAGGGAGAGTGGGGTGAGACAAGGGTTTGTTTTATAGGAGTATACATGCCGGCGGATGGAAATGCAACAGTTAAGGTAACTTTCGTGAGGGATGTTTTGCTTTTTTTATTTGAGGGGATTGCCTTTAGTCACTCTGATAGGAGGAGATTGGAATTGTGTCATACGACAGGGTGATATGGAACCGAGGGGGGCGGAGTGTGTGTTGGGGTTTTTACGCAATGTATTGGGGGATGTTGGAGTTTTAGATGTAGTGGGGAGGGGTGGTTGGAGGGTTGAGTATACATTTGTACGAAGGGGTTATGCTGCACGACTGGATAGGCTCTATGCTACGGAGGCAATATGCGTTTTGGGAGTTAGGACCTTCGATGTGGGGTTTTCTGACCACAGGGCGGTTATTGTGGATCTTGATTGGGAGGGTATGGTTAGGATACACACTGGTTATTGGAAATTAAATGCGAGACTTGTGAATGGGGAGGGATGTGTGAGGCTTTTGGGGATTGGTGGCACTCTTTTTGGGGATCAAGGGATGTGGGGTCGTGTGTCTTGGAATGGTGGGAGAAGCGAGCTAAGCCGGGTATTGCTGGATTCTTCAAAATAAGGGATGGGAAGAGGCCAGGTGGAGGCATTGGTTACAGAATTATTTGGAATGTCAGCTGAACGAGTGTTATGAGGAGGAAGTGGGGAAGCAGTAAGGGACCGTGGAGCAACTTCGAGGTAGACTGGCGGAGATACACAATGACAGATTTGATGCCGTGCATGTGAGGGCAGGATTGGAGGCTGTATTGTGGGGGGATAATCCTTCAGGAAGTGTTTTAAGACGTTTTAGGGTAAGGCAGAAGGAGTCAACTATTTTGCAATTAGAGGTGAGCGAGGATATGGGTGGATATCATAAGGGTCAGGTGCTTACTACTACAGAAGGCATGAGTAATTATACTGATTTCTGGTTTCGAGAGAAATGGAGAAAGGGGGGGGGAGGGCAATGCCTTTGAGGAAGTGTTGGAGGGGGGTGGTGTGGGTTAGGGCAGAAAGAAGTGGAGGGGATGGAGATGGGAGGAGCGATTAGTGTGGGGGAAGTTGAGGAGGCAGTGTTTAACATGAGTACTGGAAAAGCACCAGGCATCGATGGGATTTCAAATGATTTTTACAGAGTTCATTGGGAGCATATTAAGAGTTGTCTGGTGGAGGTCATGAATTGTATGCTGCGGGAGGGCAAGCTAAGTCAGACACAAAGTATTGGAGTGGTTGTGTTGGTTTGCAAAAAGCAAGTGGGGAGTGTTTTAAGTGTGTATAGAGCTATTTCACTAAAGTGTTCTGACTACAAGATTTCTGCAAATATATTAGGTAATAGGATGAAAAAGGTAATTGGCGAGGTTGTACATAGGGGTCAGATGGGTATACCGGGACGAAGTATGAGAGTTGGGCATGGGCACATAAGGGACTTTTTGGAGGGTTGCGAGGGGGGGAGGACTTTTGGGTATTGATTGGGAGAATGCATATGACTGTGTGAATAGAAAATTTTTGAGGGCTTGTTGCGTCTGGGGTTTGGACTGGGAGTGGCGCGGTGGGTCGATACGCTATACTCATCGGCCATGGTACGGGTCCAAGTTAATGGCAGATTGGGAAGGCAGGTTAAAATGGAGAGGGGATTACGGCAGGGGTGCCCTCTTTCACAAATTCTGTTTGCGTGCATGCAACATCCGTTCTATGGGCTCGTTGATGGGGTGGGAGCTTTAAATGGGGAGAGGGAAGGGCGCTCAGGCATTGTGGGGAATGTGGATGATACCACTATCCTGATAGAAGGGGTGGAGGGATTGTGTATGGTGGGGAGGGTGTTGGGGATTTTTGGGGAGGCGTCTGGCATGAGAGTAAATAGGGCGAAATCGTGTTTACTGGAGGTGGGTGCTTGGGTGGGGGGGGACTTGGGGCTGGAGTTTGTGTGGGCAGTGGTGGATAATTTAAAGATTTGTGGAGTTTTATACATGGCGAATGCACAGGAGGCTAGGCAGGTAAATTCAGAGAGGGTAGTGGAGAAAGTAGTGAGTAGATTAAGGGGTTTACAGGCAGGAGATGTCACATTACAGCAGAGGGCGGTAATAGTTAATTCGCTGGTTTACAGTAAGGTTTGCGGTATAGCGGAAGTGTATCCTTTGAGAACACAGGGAGGGCATGGCTGAGCAAGGAAGTGGTGATGTCGAATGTGCGCAGAGGGGAAGTGGGTCTTTTAGCACTGGGGCCGAGGGTGAAAGCCATTTATGTAAAACAGTCATTCGTCAGGGCTGGAGGGGAAAGAGGGGTAAGAGTGGGGAAGGTGATGGGGGATGTGCGTAGATGGTGGGGAGGTAAAGAGTTAATTGAATATGAGGATATGCTGAGGGTTTTGTTATTGGTTAAAGATGTTGAGCGACTTAAAGTGGGGCGTTTGGTATCATTGAGTGGGAGGACGGAAATCCTGCAGGGCGTATCGGTCTATCCATTGTATGATTGGGGGACGATATGGGAAGACTTCAGGAGGCTCAGGTTAATGCCTAGGGTACGTGAGTTGGTATACAGATTCATGATGGGGATCCTAGCTTCAAAAGCAGTTTTGAGTTTAATGGGTTTGGTGAGGGAACCGTCCTGCAGTCAGTGTGGTGAGCTGGAAACGGCATTTCATGCGGTTTATTTTTGTGAAGAATTGAGGGAGGTACGGATGTGGTTGGCGAGGGTTTTTTGTCTTCTAGATGGAGGTAATGTAGAGACCCTGCGAGCTTTAACATTAGAGGTAAAAGGGGTATCACGGGAGGTAAAAAGGGCGATTATGTATGTGGTAGTGGATTTTCTGTATATTTCCTGGGGAATGAGAGATGCTGGGGGTAGGATTCGAATTAAGGCAATTGCGGCGGGTATATACAGGACTGCTGGTAGGAACAAACTTATTTATGGGAGTCAGTGGGGAGCTTGTTTTCCAGAGAACTACAGAGAGCTTACAGTCAGTCGTCTCCTGCAATTGGTACAGTGATAACCATGTAGGGGACTGGTTTTCTTCGGTAGTCGGGTTTTCACGGGTTTTCAGTGGTGGTGGCGTGTATGGAAATGGTTTTAGCGAATGACATGGGTGGATGGTATGTAGTGTAACGGATTATGGTTGGGTGGTAACTAGTCTGATTCCGGTTGCTGTTGCAGGAATGGAA
>NC_069464.1:29960288-29967788 GCF_026875155.1 Cherax quadricarinatus | reverse complement strand
GGTTACCCCTTTGTGAATGAACCCGTTATGGGACCCCTTTGTGATGAACCCCGTGATGGGGACCCTTTTTGATTTAACCCTGTGTAGGTGACCCTTTGTGAATGAACCCTGTGTAATGGGGACCCTTTGTGAGGAACCCTTGTTGGGGACCCCTTTTGAACCCGTGTTGGGGACCCTTTTTGAGTGAACCCGTTATGGTGACCCTTATGCCCTGTTTTTGACCCTTTTGGTGAACCCTGTGTTGGTACCCTTAGTGAACCTGTTAGGGGACCCTTATGAACCCCGTGTATGGTGACCCTTAGTGGGGAACCCGTGTAGGTGACCCCCTTTTAACCCTGTGTATGGGACCCTTATGATGAACCCTGGTATGGTGCCCTTAGTGGGTTACCCTGGATTGGGGGTTCCTAGTGAACCCGTGTATGGGACCCTTTGGAACCCCGGGGGTTTTGGGGACCCCTTAGTGAGTGAACCCGTGTAGGTACCCTTAGTGAACCCTTGTATGGGGACCCTTATAACCCTGTGTATGGTGACCCTTAGTGAGTGAACCCTTGTATGGTGACCCTTTGAGGAACCTTGGTATGGTGACCTTAGTGAGTAACCTGTGTATGGTGACCTTTTGTGAACCCTGTGTATGGTGAACCCTTTTGGGTGAACCTTGTGTAGGTGACCCTAGTGAACCCTGTTATGGTGACCCTAGTAACCCTGTGTAGGTGACCCTTATGAACCCTGGTTGGTACCCTTATGAGGAACCCTGTGTAGGTGACCCCTTTGTGAACCCTGTGATGGACCCTTTGTGAGTGAACCCTGTTATGGTAGCCTTAGGAAAAACCCCCTTTAAAGGTGTCCTTGTGAAAAACCCGTGTATGTGACCTTATGAAGAACCCTGTGTTTTTGACCCTTTAAAATGAACCCGTGTAGGGTGCCCCCTTTTGGGAACCCCGTGTATGGGACCTTAGTAACCCTGTATTTTACCCTTAGTAACCCTGTGAGGGATCCTTAGTGATGAACCCTGTGTATGTGACCTTATGAACCCCCGTGTATTTTGCCCCTTTGTAACCCCGTGAGGGATCCTTAGGAACCCTGTGTTGGTGACCCTTTGTAAACCCCATGGTGGGATCCTTAGTGAACCCTGGTAGGTTATCCCTTTGTGAACCCTGTGATGGGGACCTTAGTGAACCCTGGATGGTGATCCCTTAGGAACCCCGTTTGGTGATCCTTAGTGAACCCTGTGTATGGTGACCCTTAGTGAACCCTGTGTATGGTGATCCTTAGTGAACCCTGTGTATGGTGATCCTTAGTGAACCCTGTGTATGGTGATCCTTATGAACCTTGATGGGACCCTTTGGAACCCTTTATGGTATCCAAATGAACCCTTGATGGGGTCCTTTTTTGTGAACCCCGTTAGGGGTCCTTTTGAACCCCCGTAGGTGACCCTTAGTGAACCTGTGAAAGGTGACCTTAGTGAACCCTGTTATGGGGATCCTTAGGAAACCCCGTGTTGGTTTTCCTTATGAACCGGTTGGGGGATCCTTATGAACCCTGTGTATGGTGACCTTTTGAAACCCTGGGTATGGGGGATCCCTTTTAACCCCCGTGTAGGTGACCCCTTTGTGAACCCTGAAAAGGGACCCTTTTGGAAACCCCGTGAAAGGGGACCCCGTGAACCCCGTGTATGGTGACCCTTATGAATGAAACCGGTATGGTACCTTAGTGAACCCTGTTTTGGTTTTACCCTTTTTGGAATGAAACCTGTTATGGGGATCCTTAGGATGAAACCCTGTGTATGGGGACCCTTAGTGAGTGAACCCTGTGTAGGTGACCCTTAGTGAAAGAATCCCTTTTATGGTGATCCTTTGGAGTGAACCCGGGATGGTGACCCTTATGAATAACCCTGGTATGGTGACCCCTTAGGAACCCCCTGTAGGTGCCCTTTGGAACCCGTGTATGGAACCCTTTGTGAACCCCTGTGATGGTAACCCTAGTGAACCCTGTGTATGGTGCCCTTATGAATGAATCCTGTTTTGGCCCCCTTTGTGAGTGAAACCCCGGAAAGGTCCCTAATAACCCTTGTAGGTGACCCTTAGTGAACCCTGTGTTGGTGACCCTTTGTGAAAATGTAATGTGAACCCTAGTAACCCGTGTATGGGCCCTTGTGAACCCGGTAGGTGATCCTTATGAGTGAAACCCCGTGTATGGGATCTTTTGAACCCTGGTATGGGATCCTTAGTGAACCCCGTTATGGTACCCTTAGTGAACCCTGTTAGGGGACCCTTTTGAACCCCGTGTATGGGGGACCCCTTGTGAACCCGGTATGGTGACCCTTAGGAACCCGGGAAGTACCCTTAGTAAAACCCTTTATGGTGACCCCCTTGTGAAAACCCCGTGTATGGTATCCTTTGTTTATGAACCCGTGTTGGGTTTTCCCTTTGTGAACCCCGGGTATGGTGATCCTTATGAACCCCCGTGTTGGGGGCCCTTATGAACCCCCGTGTAGGGCCCCCCTTTTTAACCCCGTGTATGGTGACCCTTTTGAACCTTGTATGGTGACCCCTTAGTGAACCCGTGTATGGGGACCCTTGTGAACCTGGGTTTGTGACCCTTAGTAAAACCCTTTTTTGGTGCCTTAGGAATGAATCCCGTTATTGGGGGACCTTATGAAACCCCGTGATGGTGACCCTTAGGAATGAAACCCCGTTTTATGGTGAGCCTTATGAAAACCCGTTATGGTGTCCTTAGTGAAAGCCCCGTGTATGGTGGCCTTGTGAAGAACCCTGTGAGGGGGACCTTATGAACCCTGTTTTGGGATCCTTAGTGAACCCGTGACGGTGCCCTAAATGAATGAAACCCCTGAATGGGGCCCCCTTTTGATGAAACCCGTTTGGTACCCTTTTGTGAGTGAACCCCTTGGGTTTGGGGACCCCTTTGTGAACCCTGTGTTTAAGGTGACCCTTAGTGAACCCTGTTATGGGGACCCCTTTGTGAGTAACCTGTTAGGTGACCCTTAGTAAAACCCCGTGATGGTGGCCTTAGTGAACCCCGTTATGGTACCCTTGTGAACCCTGTTATTGTGACCCCTTTTGAACCCCCTTTATTGGGGCCCTTGTGAACCCTGTTATGGTGACCTTAGTGAACCTGTGAAATTTATCCTTATGAACCCTGTGTATGGTGACCTTTTTGGGAACCCGTGTAGGTGACCCTAGGAACCCGTGTAGGTGACCCTTGTTTAACCGTTAGGGATCCTTTGTGAACCCGTTATGGGAGCCTTAGTTTAACCCTGTGAGGTGACCCTTAGGGAAAACCCTGTGTAGGTAACCTTTTTGAACCCCGTGTAGGGACCCCCCAGTGAACCCCGGTATGGTGACCTTAGTGAACCCGGATGGGCCCCCTTTTGAACCCTGTGTTGGGACCCTTAGTGAGTGAACCCCGGATGGGACCCTTATTGAGTAAACCCGTGATGGGCCCTTAGTGAAAACCCGTTATGGTACCCTTATGAACCCTTGTATGGTGACCCTTATGACCCTGTGTATGGACCCCTTTTAAAACCCGGGTATGGTGATCCTTAGTAACCCTGTGTATGGGACCCCTTTGGAACCCTTTGGGATGGGACCCTTAGTAACCCTTGGGATTGTGACCCTTAGTGAACCCTGTGATGGTGACCCTTTGTAACCCTGTGTATGGTACCTTAGTGAACCCTTGTATGGTACGAGAGAACCCTGTGTATGGTGATCCTTTTAACCCCGTTATGGGGATCCTTTGAACCCGTGTATGGGATCCTTTGAACCCTGTGTAGGTGTCCTTAGTGAACCCTGTTAGGTGATCCTTAGTGAACCCTGTTTGGGGATCCTTAGTGAACCCGTGTTGGGACTTTGTGAACCCTGTTATGGTGATCCTTAGTGAACCCGGTATGGTGACCTTTGTGAAAACCCCGTGTTGGTGATCCTTAGTGAACCCTGTGTATGGTGACCCTTAGTGAACCCTGGATTGGTGACCCTTTGTGAACCCCTTTATGGTGACCCTTATGTACCCCGTGAGGTGACCCTTTTAACCCTTGAGGTACCTTAGTAACCCTTATATGGTGATCCTTTTGAGTGAACCCTGTGTAGGGATCCTTATAATGAATCCTTTTATGGTGACTTAGGAAACCGTGATGGTGCCCCCTTTGTGAAAACCCCTTTTATGGGGAGCCCTTTGTGAATGAACCTGTGTTTGGTACCCCTAGTGAGTGAAACCCCGTTATGGGACCCTTGTGAAACCCCTTTTATGGTGACCCCTTTGTGAACCCGTGTATGGTGACCCTTATGAACCCCGTGTAAGGTGATCCTTAGTTGAATCCGTGTATGGTGAGCCTTTGTGACCCTTTATGGGACCCCTTTTAACCCCGTGTATGGTGACCCCCTTTGTGAACCCCGTGTTGGGGTCCTTAGTGAATAATCCTGTGTATGGAGCCTTTGTGAACCTTGATTTGACCCTTTGTGAAACCCTGTATGGGGGACCCTTTGTGAAAACCCCGGTATGTACCCTTAGTGAACCCCGTTATGGATCCTTAGTGAATTTAATCCGTGATGGTTGCCTTAGTAACCCGTTTAGGTGCCCCTTTGTGAATGAACCCTGTGATGGTGCCTTGTGAACCCCTGTTTGGTATCCTTAGGAATGAACCTGTGTATGGTGACCTTTGTGAAAAGAAACCCGGTAGGTGAGCCTTTGTGAACCCCTTTTATGGTGCCTTTGAACCCGTGTCGGTGACCCTTAGTGAATAACCCGTTTAGGTGACCCTTAGGAGTGAAACCCCGTTATGGTGACCCCTTAGGAGTGAACCCTGTTAGGTCCCTTTGTGAACCCTTGTATGGTGACCCCTTTTGAACCCTGTTCAGGGTGACCCCTTGTGATGAACCCTGTGTATGGTGACCCCTTTGTGAACCCTGTTATGGGGGCCTTTTGAACCCGGAAAGGTACCCCTTTTGAACCCTGTGTATGGTGACCCTTAGTGAACCCTGTGTATGGTGACCCTTAGTGAACCCTGTGTATGGTGACCCTTAGTGAACCCTGTGTATGGTGATCCTTAGTGAACCCTGTGTATGGTGAGCCTTAGTGAACCCTGTGTATGGTGACCCTTAGTGAACCCCGTGATTTTTGACCCCTTTTGAACCCTGTGTTGGGCCCCCTTGTGAACCCTGTGTAGGTGACCCTTATGAACCCTGTTATGGTGATCCTTTGTAAACCCCCTTTATGGTGAGCCTTATGAACCCGGTATGGTGACCCTTTGTGAACCCTGTTAAGGTGACCCTTGTGAACCCTGTTATGTGACCCCTTTGTGAACCCGTGTAGGGACCCTTATGAACCCTGTGGGATGGTGATCCTTTTGATGAACCCCTTAGGTGATCCTTTGTGAATTAAAACCTGTGGTATGGTGAGCCAAAGGGAACCCGTGTATGTGACCCTTAGTAATGAACCCTGGTATGGTGAGCCTAGTGAACCCTGTGTATGGTGATCCTTAGGAATGAACCCGTGTATGTGAGCCTTAGTGAATGAACCCCGTTATGGGAGCCTTAGGAACCCTTTAGGTGATCCTTAGTAACCCCCGTGTAAAGGTGACCCTTGTAAAAACCCTGTGTATTTGGGGCCCAAAAGGGGTGAACCCTGGTAGGGGACCCTTTGTGAGGAAAACCCGTGTTGGTGACCCCTTTGTGAACCCTGGTAGGTGACCCTTTGTTAACCCTTTTTGGTGCCCTTGTGAGTGAACCCTGGTAGGGACCCCTTAGTGAACCCCCGTGTATGGGAGCCTTAGTGAAAACCCCGTTATGGGGACCCCTTAGTGAACCCTTTTGTAGGTGACCCCTTTGGAACCCTTTTATGGTGACCCTTTTGAACCCTGTGTATGGTACCCTTAGTGAACCCCCGTGTATGGTGACCTTATAACCCCCCTTAGGTGAGCCTTAAACCCTGTGTATGGTGACCCTTAGTGAACCCTTGTGGGACCCTTATGAAACCCCCTTGTAAGGTATCCCTTAGTAACCTGGTTTATGGGACCTTAGTGAAACCCTGTGTATGGGGACCCTTAGGGCCCGTGTTGGGATCCCCTTGTGAACCCTGTGTAAGGGGACCCTTTTGTGAACCTTGTAGGTGATCCTTAGTAAAAACCCCGTGTATGGTGCCCTTTTGAACCCGGTATGGGAGCCTTTTGAACCCGTGTATGTGATCCTTATGAACCCTGTGTTGGGATCCTTAGGAACCCTTGTTGGTGTCCTAGTGAAACCCCGTGTAGGGCCCTTATGAACCCCGTGTATGGGGAGCCTTTGTGAACCCTGGTTGGTGATCCTTTTGAACCCGTGTATGGTACCCTTTGTGAAAACCCCGTGTTTTGGACCCTTTGGAAACCCGTGTAAAGGGAGCCTTAGTAACCCTTTTTTTGGTACCCTTAGTGAAAACCCCGTGTATGGTAGCCTTAGTGAACCCTTTTATGGTAGCCCTTTTGAACCCTGTGTATGGGAGCCCTTTTGAACCCTGGTAGGTTGCCCTTAGTGAACCCGTTAGGGACCCTTTTGAACCCCGTGTATGGTGAGCCTTAGTGAACCCCCTTGATGGGGACCTTATGAACCCTGGTATGGTGACCCCTTTGTGAACCCTTGTATGTGACCCCTTAGTGAACCCCCGTGTATGGTGATCCTTTTTGAACCCCCGTGATGGTGGCCTTATGAACCCCCTTATGGTGACCTTATGAACCCGGTATGGGCCCTTAGGAAACCCCCTTAGGTGATCCTTAGTGAACCCTGTGATGGTACCTTAGTGAACCCTTGATGGTACCCTTTTGAACCCGTTAGGGGTCCTTAGTGAACCCCGTTATGGTGACCTTTGTGAAACCCGTTATGTGATCCTTATGAACCCGTTCGGTGACCCTTATGAATGAACCCGGGAGGTGACCCTTATTTAGTGAACCCCGTGTATGGTGAGCCTTAGTGAACCCTGTGTATGGTGAGCCTTAGTGAACCCTGTGTATGGTGGCTGTTCTTTTTATATATCTGTTACGATAGCCACTCTAACAAAGTGATCTACAGCTGTGTTCGTAACAGATATTTCTGGATGTGGAACTATTTGCAGAGTGATATAGTGGAGGCAGGATCCATACATAGCTTTAAGAAGAGGTATGATAAAGCTCATGGAGCAGAGAGTGGACCTAGTAGCGATCAATGAAGAGACGGGACCAGGAGCTAACATTCGACCCCCTGCAACCACAATTAGGTGAGTACACACTTATTATTAACGAAACAATGACTGGCCGAGTTTCGATCCTACGTCACCTTGTACAGCCCCGTGAGAAGTCACAGGACGTTCGCATCGCTCTAACCATTGCACCACCAATCCTACAAACAACATGAGCCTAGCGAACTAGACTTGCTTCATGTTGCGAGGACATATGTGGTAATGGTAAGCCCAGAGCTAATTTCAAAGTACTCCCGTTTCAATACCAGCCTCCACAAGCAGTCTACCCCGGGACTTCACAAT
>NC_069464.1:29922788-29957788 GCF_026875155.1 Cherax quadricarinatus | reverse complement strand
CGTATTGTATACAAAGCTGAAGGTTACGCACAGTATTTCCCATAACTTAGGTTAAAGTTACGGTACGGGTGGGGATTGAACTCGCGGTGAGTCGTAAAACTCACCAGGAGTTCAAGCCCCGCCCGTTCAGTAGTTTGTTTTCAATCGTGTAATTACGATTTCTTGAGACAACTTGGATTAATTTTTTGTCCCCCAGGATGTCACCCACACCAGTCCACTAACACCCAGGATGTGACCCACACCAGTCCACTAACACCCAGGATGTCACCCACACCAGTCCACTAACACCCAGGATGTGACCCACACCAGTCCACTAACACCCAGGATGTGACCCACACCAGTCCACTAACACCCAGGATGTCACCCACACCAGTCCACTAACACCCAGGATGTGACCCACACCAGTCCACTAACACCCAGGATGTGACCCACACCAGTCCACTAACACCCAGGATGTCACCCACACCAGTCCACTAACACCCAGGATGTGACCCACACCAGTCCACTAACACCCAGGATGTGACCCACACCAGTCCACTAACACCCAGGATGTGACTCACACCAGTCCACTAACACCCAGGATGTGACCCACACCAGTCCACTAACACCCAGGATGTGACCCACACCAGTAGACTAACACCCAGGATGTGACTCACACCAGTCGACTAACACCCAGGTACTTACTTTCTGTTCAGTGAATAGGGACAGCAGGTGTAAGGTAACACTCCCAATATTTCCACTCTTACCGGTGATCGAACCACTGACACTGAATGAGTGAGCTGAAAGCGCTACCAACCGAACTACGGGTTACTAGTGATCCGAGAATAGGATAAATAACTGTGGAGGTAGTAGATTGTATTCAGCTCACACAATGTGGTCCGGGATCGATCCCCAGGTACGGCTGGAAAACATTAGGACGTGCTTCCATAAGTCACCTGCTGTCCAGTGTTCACCCGTCAGTAAAATGAGTACCTGGGTGTTAGTGGACTGGTGTGGGTGGCATCCTGGGTGTTAGTGGACAGGTGTGGGTCACATCCTGGGTGTTAGTGGACTGGTGTGGGTCACATCTTGGGTGTTAGTGGACTGGTGTGGGTGACATCCTGGGTGTTAGTGGACTGGTGTGGGTGGCATCCTGGGTGTTAGTGGACTGGTGTGGGTGACATCCTGGGTGTTAGTGGACTGGTGTGGGTCACATCCTGGGTGTTAGTGGACTGGTGTGGGTGACATCCTGGGTGTTAGTGGACTGGTGTGGGTCACATCCTGGGTGTTAGTGGACTGGTGTGGGTGACATCCTGGGTGTTAGTGGACTGGTGTGGGTGGCATCCTGGGTGTTAGTGGACTGGTGTGGGTGACATCCTGGGTGTTAGTGGACTGGTGCAGGTCACATCCTGGGTGTTAGTGGACTGGTGTGGGTCACATCCTGGGTGTTAGTGGACTGGTGTGGGTCACAACCTGGGTGTTAGTGGACTGGTGTGGGTCACATCCTGGGTGTTAGTGGACTGGTGTGGGTCACATCCTGGGTGTTAGTGGACTGGTGTGGGTCACATCCTGGGTGTTAGTGGACTGGTGTGGGTGGCATCCTGGGTGTTAGTGGACTGGTGTGGGTCACATCCTGGGTGTTAGTGGACTGGTGTGGGTCACATCCTGGTGTTAGTGGACTGGTGTGGGTGACATCCTGGGTGTTAGTGGACTGGTGTGGGTGACATCCTGGGTGTTAGTGGACTGGTGTGGGTCACATCCTGGGTGTTAGTGGACTGGTGTGGGTCACATCCTGGGTGTTAGTGGACTGGTGTGGGTGACATCCTGGGTGTTAGTGGACTGGTGTGGGTCACATCCTGGGTGTTAGTGGACTGGTGTGGGTGACATCCTGGGTGTTAGTGGACTGGTGTGGGTCACATCCTGGGTGTTAGTGGACTGGTGTGGGTCACATCCTGCGTGTTAGTGGACTGGTGTGGGTGACATCCTGGGTGTTAGTGGACTGGTGTGGGTCACATCCTGGGTGTTAGTGGACTGGTGTGGGTCACATCCTGGGTGTTAGTGAACTGGTGTGGGTCACATCCTGGGTGTTAGTGGACTGGTGTGGGTCACATCCTGGGTGTTAGTGGACTGGTGTGGGTCACATCCTGGGACAAAATTGACCAAATTTCTCTGAAATATATATATATATATATATATATATTTTATATATATATATATATATATATATATATATATATATATATATATATATATTAATAATAAATATATATATATATATATAATATATATATATTTATATATATATATATATATATATATATATTTATATATATATATATATATATTATATATATATATATATATATATCTTAATGATTTTTAGGTATAAAGAATTTGGGAGTTATGAGGAAGTGGATTGATTTTGTTAATTCATGGTTTTAGAAAGTTAGTGTCTCGGGAAAGGGAACAATGGTTTGTAAAGGACAGTTTATGTGAAGAGTAATTAAAGACAGAAATGTTTGTGAGGGGATTTCCTACAGAACATGGTTCTTGAAGTGTTTTCCCTACAGGAAATTGGTTCTTGAAGCTGGGTTCCTACAGGAACATTGGTTCTTGAAGCTGTGGTTCCTACAGGAACATTGGTTCTTGAAGCTGTGGTTCCTACAGGAACATTGGTTCTTGAAGCTGTGGTTCCTACAGGAACATTGGTTCTTGTCTGTGGGTTCTAAAAGGTGTATGCTGCTGGGTTCAGGTGGAATGCTGCTGGTTCTCAGGTGGTATTCAGCTTGAGTTCTCAAGGTGGTATGTCTGGGTTCTACAGGTGGTATGTCTGCGGGGTTTCTCAAGGTGGTATGTCTGCTGGGTTCTCAAGGTGGTATGTCTGCTGGGTTCTCAAGGTGGTATGTCTGCTGGGTTCTCAAGGTGGTATGTCTGCTGGGTTCTCAAGGTGGTATGTCTGCTGAGACCGAAATTATTTGCATAGATGATGTTGATTCTTAGATATTGTGGTGATCTTAACATGATTTGTGTAGGTAACTTGGGTAAAGTAGAGGTGGGTTAGGAATATGTGGGTGGTGAAGAATATGTGGGTTATTAGGAATATGTGGGTGGTGAAGAATATGTTGGTTATTAGGAAATGTGGGTGGTGAAAAATATGTGGGTTATTAGGATATGTGGTGGTGAAGAATAAGTGTGGTTATTAGGAAATGTGGGTGGTGAAGAATATGTGGGTTATTAGGAATATGTGGGTGGTGAAGAATATGTGGGTTATTAGGAATATGTGGGTGGTGAAGAATATGTGGGTTTTTAGGAATTTTGTGGGTGGTGAAGAATATGTGGGTTATTAGGAATATGTGGGTGGGGGAAGAATATGTGGGTTATTAGGAATATGTGGGTGGTGAAGAATATGTGGGTTATTAGGATATGTGGTGGTGAAGAATATGTGGGTTATTGGGAAATTTATGTGGGTGGTGAAGATATGTGGGTTATTAGGAATATGTGGGTGGTGAAGAATATGTGGGTTATTAGGAATATGTTGGTGGTGAAAAATTTACGTGGGTTATCAGGAATATGTAGGTGGGGGAAGAATATGTGGGTTATTAGGAATATGTGGTGGTGAAGAATATGTGGGTTATTAGGAATATGTGGGTGGTGAAGAATATGTGGGTTATTAGGAATATGTGGGTGGTGAAGAATATGTGGGTTATTAGGAATATGTGGGTGGTGAAGAATATGTGCGTTATTAGGAATATGTGGCTGGTGAAGAATATGTGGGTTATCAGGAATATGTAGGTGGTGAAGAATATGTGGGTTATTAGGAATATGTGGGTGGTGAAGAATATGTGGGTTATTAGGAATATGTGGGTGGTGAAGAATATGTGGGTTATTAGGAATATGTGGGTGGTGAAGAATATGTGGGTTATTAGGAATATGTGGGTGGTGAAGAATATGTGGGTTATTAGGAATATGTGGGTGGTTGAAGAATATGTGGGTTATTAGGAATATGTGGGTGGTGAAGAATATGTGGGTTATTAGGAATATGTGGGTGGTGAAGAATATGTGGGTTATAGGAATATGTGGGTGGTGAAGAATATGTGGGTTATTAGGAATATGTGGGTGGTGAAGAATATGTGGGTTATTAGGAATATGTGGGTGGTGAAGAATATGTGGGTTATTAGGAATATGTGGGTGGTGAAGAACATGTGGGTTTTTAGGAATATGTGGGTGGTGAAGAATATGTGGGTTATTAGGAATATGTGGGTGGTGAAGAATATGTGGGTTATTAGGAATATGTGGTGGTGAAGAATATGGGGGTTTATCAGGAATATGTGGGTGGTGAAGAATATGTGGTTATTAGGAATATGTGGGTGGTGAAAAATATGTGGGTTATTGGGAATATGGGGGTGGTGAAGAATATTGGGTTATTAGGAATATGTGGGTGGTGAAGAATATGTGGGTTTTTGGGGGAATATGTGGGTGGTGAAGAATATGTGCGTTATTAGGAATATGTGGGGGGTGAAGAATATGTGGGTTTCAGGAATATGTAGGTGGTGAAGAATATGTGGGTTATTAGGAATATTGTGGGGGGTGAAAAATATGTGGGTTATTAGGAATATGTGGGTGGTGAAGAATATGTGGGTTATTAGGAATATGTGGTGGTGAAGAATATGTGGGTTTTTAAAGGAATATGTGGGTGGTGAAGAATATGTGGGTTATTAGGAATATGTGGGTGGTAAAGAAATATGTGGGTTATTAGGAATATGTGGGTGGGAAGAATATGTGGTTTATTAGGAATATGTGGGCGGTGAAGAATATGTGGGTTATTAGGAATATGTGAGTGGTGAAGAATATGTGGGTTATTAGGAATATGTGGGGGTGAAGAATATGTGGGTTATTAGGAAAATGTGGGTGGTGAAGAATATGTGGGTTATCAGGAATATGGGGGGTGGTGAGAATATGGGGGGTTATTAGGAATATGTGGGTGGTGAAGAACATGTGGGTTATTAGGAATATGTGGGTGGGTAAAGGGAATATGTGGGTTATTAGGAATATGTGGGTGGTAAAGAATATGTGGGTTATGGGAATATGTGGGTGGTAAAGAATATGTGGGTTATTAGGAATATGTGGGTGGTGAAAAATTTATGTGGGTTTTTTAGGAATATGTGGTGGTGAAAAATATGTGGGTTATTAGGAATATGTGGGTGGTGAAGAATAGTGGGTTATCAGGAATAGGGTTGTGGTGAAGAATATGTGAGTTATTAGGAATGGGTTGGGTGGTGAAAAATATGTGGGTTATTAGGAATATGTGGGGGGGTGAAGAATATGTGGTTATTAGGAATATGTGGGTGGTGAAGAATGTGTGGGTTATTAGGAATATGTGGGTGGTAGAGAATATGTGGGTTATTTAGGAATATGTGGGTGGTGAAGAATATGGGGTTATTAGGAATATGTTGGTGGTAAAGAATATGTGGGTTATCAGGAATATGTAGGTGGTGAAGAATATGTGGGTTATTAGGAATATGTGGGTGGTGAAGAATTGTGGGTTATTAGGAATATGTGGGGGGTGAAGAATATGTGGGTTATTAGGAATATGTGGGTGGTGAAGATATGTGGGTTATTAGGAATATGTGGGGGTGAAAAATATGGCGTTATTGGGAAATATGTGGCTGGTAAAGGGAATATGTGGGTTATCAGGAATATGTAGGGGTTAAAAATTATGGGGGGTTATTAGGAATATGTGGGTGGTGAAGAATATGTGGGTTATTGGGAAATATGTGGGTGGTGAAGAATATGTGGGTTATTAGGAATATGTGGGTGGTGAAGAATATGTGGGTTATTAGGAATATGTGGGTGGTGAAGAATATGTGGGTTATTAGGAATATGTGGGTGGTGAAGAATATGTGGGTTATTAGGAATATGTGGGTGGTGAAGAATATGTGGGTTATCAGGAATATGTGGGTGGTGAAGAATTGTGGGTTATTAGGAATATGTGGGTGGTGAAGAATATGTGGGTTATTAGGAATAGGGTGGGTGGTGAAAAATATGTGGGTTATTAGGAATATGTGTGTGGTGAAAAATATGTGGGTTATTAGGAATATGTGGGTGGTGAAGAATATGTGGGTTATTGGGAATATGTGGGTGGTGAAGAATATGTGGGTTATAGGAATATGTGGGGGGTTTGAAGAATATGTGGGTTATTAGGAATATGTGGGTGGGGGAAGAATATGTGGGTTATCAGGAATATGTAGGTGGTGAAGAATATGTGGGTTATTAGGAATGGGTGGGTGGTTGAAGAAATTGTGGGTTATTAGGAATATTGTGGGTGGTGAAGAATATGGGGGGTTATTAGGAATTGTGGGTGGTGAAGAATATTGCGTTATTAGGAATATGTGGGTGGTGAAGAATATGTGGGTTATCAGGAAATATTAGGTGGTGAAGAATATGTGGGTTATTAGGAATGTGTGGGTGGTGAAGAATATGTGGTTATTAGGTATGTGGGTGGTGAAAAAATATGTGGGTTATTAGAATATGTGGGTGGGTGAAGAATATGGGGGTTTATTAGGAATATGTGGGTGGGAAAAATATGGGGTTATTAGGAATATGTGGGTGGTGAAGAAATATGTGGGTTATTAGGAATGTGGGTGGTGAAGAATATGTGGTTTATTAGGAATATGTGGGCGGTGAAGAATTGTGGGTTATTAGGAATATGTGGGTGGGGGGAAGAAATTGTGGGTATTAGGAATTTGTGGGTGGTGAAGAATATGTGGGTTATTAGGAATATGTGGGTGGTGAAGAATATGTGGGTTATTAGGAATATGTGGGTGGTGAAGAATATGTGGGTTATTAGGAATATGTGGGTGGTGAAGAATGTGGGTTATTGGGAATATGTGGGTGGTGAAGAAATATGGGGGTTTTATTAGGAATATGTGGGTGGTGAGAATAGTGGGTCAATTAGGAATATGTGGGTGGTGAAGATATGTGGGTTATTAGAATTTGTGGGTGGTGAAGAAATATGTGGGTTATTAGGAATATGGGGTGGTGAAGAATATTGTGGGTTATTAGGAATATGTGGGTGGTGAAGAATATGTG
Source organism: Cherax quadricarinatus (assembly GCF_026875155.1). Classification (NCBI taxonomy): domain Eukaryota; kingdom Metazoa; phylum Arthropoda; class Malacostraca; order Decapoda; family Parastacidae; genus Cherax; species Cherax quadricarinatus. The sequence continues at coordinate 29,950,720 of NC_069464.1, read as the reverse complement.
GGTTATTAGGAATATGTGGGTGGTAAAGAATATGTGGGTTATTAGGAATATGTGGGTGGTAAAGAACATGTGGGTTAGGAATATGTGGGTGGTGAAGAATATGTGGGTTATTAGGAATATGTGGGTGGTGATGAATATGGGGGTTATTAGGAATATGTGGGGTGGTGAAGAATATGTGGGTTATTAGGAATATCTGGGTGTGAAGAATATGTGGGTTATTAGGATATCTGGGTTATAGGAATATGTGGGTGGTAAAGAATATGTGGGTTATTAGGAATATGTGGGTGGTGAAAAATATGTGGTTATTAGGAATATGTGGGGTGGTGAATAATATGTGGGTTATTAGGAATATGTGGGTGGTGAAGAATATGTGGGTTATTAGGAATATGTGGGGGGGTGAAGAATATGTGGGTTATTAGGAATATGTGGGTGGTTGAAGAATATGTGGGTTATTAGGAATATGTGGTTGTAAGGAACATGAGGGTTATTAGGAATATGTGGGTGGTAGAGAACATGTGGGTTATTAGGAATATGGGGTTTTGGTGAATAATATGTGGGTTATTAGGAACATGTGGGTGGTGAAGAATATGTGGGTTATTAGGAACATGTGGGTGGTGAAGAATATGTGGGTTATTAGGAATATGTGGGTGGTAAAGAACATGTGGGTTATTAGGAATATATGGGTGGTGAAGAATATGTGGGTTATTAGGAATATGTGGGTGGTAAAGAACATGGGGGTTAGGAATATGTGGAGGGTTTAAAAAATTTATGTGGGTTATTGGGAAATATGTGGGTGGTGGAAGAACATGTGGGTTATTAGGAATATGTGGGTGGTAAAGAACATGTGGGTTAGGAATATGTGGGTGGTGAAGTATATGTGGGTTATTAGGAATATGTGGGTGGTAAAGAACATGTGGGTTAGGAATATGTGGGTGGTAAAGAATTTGTGGGTTATTAGGAATATGTGGGTGGTGAAGAATATGTGGATTATTAGGAATATGTGGGTGGTAAAGAACATGTGGGTGTGTTTGGAATATGTGGTTGGTAAAGAATATGTGGGTTATTAGGAATATGTGGGTGGTGAAGAATATGTGGGTTATTAGGAATATGTGGGTGGTAAGGTACATATGGGTTAGGAATATGTGGGTGGTGAAGAATATGTGGGTTATTAGGAATATGTGGGTGGTAAAGTATATGTGGGTTATTAGGAATATGTGGATGGTGAAAACATGTGGTTATTAGGAATATGTGGGTGGTGAAGAATATATGGTTATAGGAATATGTGGGTGGTAAAGAAATGTGGGTTATAGGAATAGGTGGGTGGTGAAGAATATGTGGGTTATTAGGAACTTTGTGGGTGGTGAAAAATATGTCGGTTTTAGGAATATTGTGGGTGGTGAAGAATACGTGGGTTATTAGGAATATGTGGGGGTGTAAAGACATGTGGGTAATTGGAATATATGGGTGGTGAAGAATATGTGGGTTATTAGGAATATGTGAGTGGTAAAGAACATGTGGGTTATTAGGAATATGTAGGTGGTAAAAAAACTTTGTGGGTTAGGAATATGTGGGTGGTGAAAGAATATGTGGGTTATTAGGAATATGTGGGGGGGTGAACGACATGGGGTTATTAGGAATATGTGGGCCGTAAAGAACATGTGGGTTAGGAATATGTGGGTGGTGAAGAATATGTGGGTTATTAGGAATATGTTGGTGGTAAAGAACATGTGAGTGGTAAAGAATATGTGGGTTATTAGGAATATGTGGGTGGTGAAGAATATGTGGGTTATTAGGAATATGTGGGTGGTGAAGAATATGTGGGTTATTAGGAATATGTGGGTGGTGAAGAATATGTGGGTTATTAGGAATATGTGGGTGGTGAAGAATATGTGGGTTATTAAGAATATGTGGGTGGTGAAGAATATGGGGGGTTTATTGGGAAATATGTGGGTGGTGAAGAATATGTGGTTATTAAAAAATATGTTGGGTTGGGTGAAGAATATGTGGGTTATTAGGAATATGTGGGTGGTGAAGAATATGTGGGTTATTAAGAATATGTGTTCTTATATTCTTACGTAGTATTACTGCTACTCTGCAGTTGTTACTTGTGTTAATATTGTAAAGTAAAAGGACACAAGTGCAACTAATGTGACATTTATTGTGGCAACGTTTCGCTCTCCAGGAGCTTTATCAAGCCATTACAAACAATACATGGACACAGAGGGTATATAAAGGCTCAGAGTGAGGTGAATACTAGTGAGGTACCATTTCTATGTTCACTAGTGGAGGTAGTAGTAGTAGTAGTAGTAGTAGTAGTGGTAGTAGTAGTAGTAGTAGTAGTAGTAGTAGTAGTAGTAGTAGTAGTAGTAGTAGTAGTAGTAGTAGTAGTAGTAGTAGTAGTGGTAGTGACAAAAGTAATACAATATGGTAGAGCAATTAATTCGTACATGAGTAAAATGATATAAAAGCTATTACTTGGGTAACATAAAAATAGGTTGGACAAATATAAACTGGATGAGGCAGCTTGTTTCAGTGTTGATTTCCTTGTGCTTTGTGTAGTATAACAGGAGAGCTAGTGAGGGCCCAGGGTTTACTGTTTTCAGGAGGATTCTTGCAAAGACTTCAGAGATGGTGAAGCTACCGTTGTTTTGTTTAATTGTATTCGAAACAGCGATCAGTGCTGATTCAAGGCACTTGCGTCTGCGGATATTAGTTTCTTTGATCACTAATTGGGCGTCTCTGAATTTCATGAGATGTTTGGGTGGAATTTCGGTGTTGTACACAGGCGTTGTTCAAGTTATCGTTCCTACATGCGTAAATGTGTTCATTGAGGCGGGTGTCGAGGTTTCTAGCTGTTTCACCTACGTAAATCTTGTCACAGCCTCCACAGGGTATAGTGTAAATCCCTGCATTGACTGGTTCGTGATGCTTGGAATTTGTCCTGGTTAGATCCTTTATTGAAGTGCTAGAAGCGATGGCGACTCTGGTGTTAGCTTGTGAAAGTACTTTTAAGACGTTCAGTGCAACCTGGTTGTTGGGAAGAATTATAACTTTGCTGGGAGTGGTGTTGATGCGTGGAGAATTTATGATCTGAAGAGCTCTTTTCTTGCAGTCTTTGATGAAAAAAGGAGGAAAATGTAACTCTGTGATTGTTTGGTGAATGTATGTACACTCCTCGTCAAGAAACTCAGGACTACAAATTCGGTATGCTCTTAGGAAAGAAGGCAGGAAAGATGTTTGGCAAGAACTCCGGCTAGTTTGTGTGGAGCACTGCCTATTCCTGACGTGATTGGTCTGAGTGGAATATTGTGTTTATGGGTCTTGGGTAAACCATACATGTGTGCTGGTTTAGGGTTGCTTGGTAACAAGTACAGAAGTTTCTTCCCTAAACCAGCACACATGTATGGTTTACCCAAGACCCATAAACACAATATTCCTCTCAGACCAATCACGTCAGGAATAGGCAGTGCTCCACACAAACTAGCCGGAGTTCTTGCCAAACATCTTTCCTGCCTTCTGGGGACCATCAGCCCCGCTCATCTTAAACACTCAGGCGACCTTCTCAACCGCATCCGTAACCTGTCCATCCGTAACAAGAAACTAAGCAGTTTGGATGTGACTTCCCTCTTCACAAAAGTACCTACCAAAAAAGCATCGAGGTTCTACGACGTAAAGTCAATCAGGACCTTAATCTTCCTTACCTCCCGGAGATTTTGTTGACTTAATTGAACTCTGTGTTAAATTTTAACTGTTTTCTTTCAATAACAAGCTCTACAAACAAACCTACGGCATGGGAATGGGGTTTTCCATAAGTGGGCCGTCCTAGCCAACTTATACATGGAAAAACCTAGAGTCAGAAAAACTTCGCCCAAAATCATCCCTTCAAGCGTCACTTGGTTACGTTACGTGGACGATGGCCTCGTAATAACTCCAAACGTTTTGATGTACGGGATCTTCAGGCAAGGCTCAACGCAGTTGGGAACCCGGGGATCCAGTTTACACTAGAAGAAGAGTCCAGTGACAAGCTACCTTTCCTCAACGTCCTCATTCACAAAGTAGACAACAACTTAAGATTTCAAAATTTATCGGAAAACCCACCAATAAAAATGATCTCACACACTTCTATTCCAGTCAAGATACCAAGACCAAAAAAGGGATCTCATCGGGTTTTTTTCCCAAGGCATAACCCAATTTGCAGTCCTGAGTTCTTGACGAGGAGTGTACTACATTCACCAAACATTCACAGAGTTACATTTTTTCCTCCTTTTTTCATCAACGACTGCAAGAAAAGAGCTCTTCAGATCATAAATTTTCCAGCATCAACACCACTCCAGCAAAAATTATAATTCTTCCCCAAAAGCCAGGTTGCATGAACGTCTCAAAAGTACTTTCACAAGCTAACACAGAGTCGCCATCGCTTCTCGCACTTCATAAAGGAATCTAACCAGGGGCAAAATCCAAGCACCCCGAAAACCGTCAATGCAGGAGTTTACACTATACCCTGTGGAGGGTGTGACAAAATTTACGTAGGTGAAACAGCTAGAAACCTCGGACACCGCCTCAATGAACACATTTACGCATGTAGGAACGATAAATTGAAAACGCCTGTGTTACAACACCGAAATTTCCACAATCATCTATGAAATTCAGAGACGCCCAATTAGTGATTAAAGAAACTAATTTCCGCAGACGCAAGTGCCTCGAATCAGCACTGATCGCTGTTTCGAATACAATTAAACAAAACAACGGCAGCTTCACCATCTCCGAAGGCTTAGCAAGAATCCTCCTGAAAACAGTAAACCCTGCCATCACATAGTCTCTCCTGTTATACTACACAAGCACAGAGAGTGAACACTGAAACAAGCTGCCTCTTTCCAGTCTATTTTTTGTCCAACCTATTTTTATGTTACCCAAGTAATAGCTTTTATATCCTTTTACTCATGTACGAATTAATTGCTCTAGCATATTGTATTACTTTTGTCACTACCACTACTACTACTACTACTACTACTACTACTACTACTACTACTACCACTAGTGAACATCGAAATGGTACCTCACTAGTATTCACCTCACTCTGAGCCTTTATATACCCTCTGTGTCCATGTATTGTTTGTAATGGCTTGATAAAGCTCCTGGAGAGCGAAACGTTGCCACAATAAATGTCACATTAGTTGCACTTGTGTCCTTTTACTTTACATATTGTCGGTAATTCTACCAACTTTATTGTGTTAATGTTGTTGTTACTACTGCTAGTATTACTGCTACTCTGCAGTTGTTACTAGTGTTAATGTTGTTGTTACTACTGCTAGTATTACTGCTACTCTGCAGTTGTTACTGTGTTAATGTTGTTGTTACTACTGCTAGTATTACTGCTACTCTGCAGTTGTTACTGTGTTAATGTTGTTGTTACTACTGCTAGTATTACTGCTACTCTGCAGTTGTTATTTTTGTTAATGTTGTTGTTCACTGCTAGTATTACTGCTACTCTGCAGTTGTTACTGTGTTAATGTTGTTGTTACTACTGCTGTATTACTGCTACTCTCCCGTTGTTACTTGTGTTAATGTTGTTGTTACTACTGCTAGTATTACTACTACTCTGCAGTTGTTACTGTGTTAATGTTGTTGTTACTACTGCTAGTATTACTGCTACTCTGCTGTTGTTATAGTGTTAATGTTGTTGTTATACTGCTAGTATTACTGCTACTCTGCAGTTGTTACTGTGTTTTGTTTTTGTTACATGGTAGTATTACTGCTACTCTGCTGTTGTTACTTGTGTTAATGTTGTTGTTACTACTGCTAGTTTTACTGTTTACTCTGCAGTTTTTTTACTTGTGTTAATGTTGTGTTACTACTGCTAGTATTACTGCTACTCGGCTTTTGTTACTGTGTTAATGTTGTTGTTATACTGCTAGTATTACTGCTACTTTGCAGTTGTTACTTGTGTTAATGTTGTTGTTATACTGCTAGTTTACTGCTACTCTGCTGTTGTTACTGTGTATAATGTTGTTGTTACTACGCTAGTATTACTGCTACTCTGCTGTTGTTACTGTGTTAATGTTGTTGTTACTACTGCTAGTATTACTGCTACTCTGCTGTTGTTACTGTGTTAATGTTGTTGTTACTACTGCTAGTATTACTGCTACTCTGCTGTTGTTACTTGTGTTAATGTTGTTGTTACTACTGCTAGTATTACTGCTACTCTGCTGTTGTTACTTGTGTTAATGTTGTTGTTACTACTGCTAGTATTACTGCTACTCTGCTGTTGTTACTTGTGTTAATGTTGTTGTTACTACTGCTATTTATTACTGCTACTCTGCGTGTTACTGTGTTAATGTTGTTGTTACTACTGCTAGTATTACTGCTACTCTGCTGTTGTTACTAGTGTTAATGTTGTTGTTACTACTGCTAGTATTACTGCTACTCTGCAGTTGTTACTGTTTTAAATGTTGTTGTTACTACTGCTAGTTTTTACTGCTACTTGCTGTTGTTTACTAGTGTTAATGTTGTTGTTACTACTGCTAGTTTTTACTGCTACTCTGCTGTTGTTACTTGTGTTAATGTTGTTGTTACTACTGCTAGTATTACTGCTACTCTGCAGTTGTTACTGTGTTAATGTTGTTGTTACTACTGCTAGTATTACTGCTACTCTGCTGTTGTTACTAGTGTTAATGTTGTTGTACTACTGTTTAGTATTACTGCTACTCTGCAGTTGTTACTAGTGTAATGTTGTTTTTAAACTACTGCTAGTATTATGCTACTCTGCTGTTGTTATAGTGTTAAGGTTGTTGTTACTACTGCTAGTATTACTGTACTCTGCAGTTGTTACTAGTGTTAATGTTGTTGTTACTAATGCTGTATTACTGCTACTCTGCAGTTTGTTACTGTGTTTAATGTTGTTGTTACTACTGCTAGTATTACTGCTACTCTGCTGTTGTTACTATGTTATGTTGTTGTTACTAACTGTTTGTATTACTGCTACCTTCTGCATGTTGTTACTATGTTAATGTTGTTGTTACTACTGCTAGTATTACTGCTACTCTGCTGTTGTTATTGTGGTAAATTTGTTGTTACTATGCTAGTATTACTGCTACTCTGCTGTTGTTACTTGTGTTAATGTTGTTGTTATTTACTGCTAGTATTACGCTACTCTGCTGTTGTTACTTGTTAAGTTGTTGTTACTATGCTAGTATTACTGCTACTCTGCTGTTGTTATTGTGGTAATTTTGTTGTTACTACTGCAAAGTTTTACTGCTACTCTGCTGTTGTTACTTGGGGTTAATGTTGCTGTTACTACTGCTAGTATTACTGTACTCTGCAGTTTTTTACTGTGTTAATGTTGCTGTTACTACTGCTAGTATTACTGCTACTCTGCTGTTGTTACTGTGTTAATGTTGTTGTTACTACTGCTAGTATTACTGCTATCGCTGTTGTTACTTGGTTAATGTTGCTGTTATACTGCTAGTATTTAGTACTCTGCAGTTGTTACTATGTTAATGTTGTTGTTATTTACTGCTAGTATTACTGCTACTCTGCTGTTGTTACTTGTTTTAAATGTTGTGTTACTACTGCTAGTATTACTGCTACTCTGCAGGTTGTTACTTGTGTTAATGTTGCTGTTACTACTGCTAGTATTACTGCTACTCTGCTGTTGTTACTTGTGTTAATGTTGCTGTTACTACTGCTAGTATTACTGCTACTTGTGTTGTTACTTGTTTTAAATTTGTTGCGTTACTAACTGCTAGTATTACTGCTACTCTGCTGTTGTTATTTGTGTTAATGTTGCTTTTTACTACTGCTAGTATTACTGCTACTTTTGCTGTTGTTACTTGTGTTAATGTTGCTGTTACTACTGCTAGTATTACTGCTACTCTGCTGTTTTTTATTTGTTTTAAAATGTTGTTGTTACTATGCTAGTATTACTGCTACTCTGCTGTTGTTACTGTGTTAATGTTGCTGTTACTACTGCTAGTATTACTGCTACTCTGCTGTTGTTACTTGTGTTAATGTTGCTGTTACTACTGCTAGTATTACTGCTACTCTGCTGTTGTTACTTGTGTTAATGTTGCTGTTTACTACTGTTTAGTATTACTGCTACTCTGCTGTTGTTACTTGTGTTAATGTTGTTGTTACTACTGCTAGTATTACTGCTACTCTGCTGTTGTTACTGTGTTAATGTTGCTGTTACTACTGCTAGTATTACTGCTACTCTGCTGTTGTTACTTGTGTTAATGTTGTTGTTACTACTGCTAGTATTACTGCTACTCTGCAGTTGTTACTTGTGTTAATGTTTTTGTTATTTTACTGCTAGTATTACTGCTACTCTGCTGTTGTTACTGTGTTAATGTTGTTGTTACTACTGTAGTATTACTGCTACTCTGCTGTTGTTACTGTGTTAATGTGTTGTTACTACTGCTGGGTATTACTGCTACTCTGTGTTGTTACTAGTGTTAATGTTGTTGTTATACTGCTAGTATTACTGCTACTTGCTGTTGTTACTATGTTAATGTTGTTGTTACTACTGTAGTATTACTGCTACTCTGTTGTTGTTACTAGTGTTAATGTTGTTGTACTACTGCTAGTATTACTGCTACTCTGCTGTTGTTACTGTTTTTAATGTTGTTGTTACTACTGCTAGTATTACTGCTACTCTGCTGTTGTTACTAGTTTTTATGTTGTTGTTACTACTGCTAGTATTACTGTATCTGCTGTTGTTACTAGTGTTAATGTTGTTGTTACTATGCTAGTATTACTGCTACTCTGCAGTTGTTACTTGTGTTAATGTTGTTGTTACTACTGCTAGTATTACTGCTACTCTGCAGTTGTTACTTGTGTTAATGTTGTTGTTACTACTGCTAGTATTACTGCTACTCTGCTGTTGTTACTTGTGTTAATGTTGTTGTTACTGCTGCTAGTATTACTGCTACTCTGCAGTTGTTACTGTTTTAAATGTTGTTGTTACTACGGGCTATTTATTACTGCTCCCTCTGCTGTTGTTACTATGTTAATGTTGTTGTTACTACTGCTAGTATTACTGCTACTCTGCTGTTGTTACTTGTGTTAATGTTGTTGTTACTACTGCTAGTATTACTGCTACTCTGCTGTTGTTACTAGTGTTAATGTTGTTGTTACTACTGCTAGTATTACTGCTACTCTGCTGTTGTTACTTGTGTTAATGTTGTTGTTACTACTGCTAGTATTACTGCTACTCTGCTGTTGTTACTAGTGTTAATGTTGTTGTTACTACTGCTAGTATTACTGCTACTCTGCTGTTGTTACTGTGTTAATGTTGTTGTTACTACTGCTAGTATTACTGCTACTCTGCAGTTGTTATTTGGGGTTAATGTTGTTGTTACTACTGCTAGTATTACTGCTACTCTGCAGTTGTTACTGTGTTAATGTTGTTGTTACTACTGCTAGTATTACTGCTACTCTGCTGTTGTTACTATGTTAATGTTGTTGTTACTACTGCTAGTATTACTGCTACTCTGCTGTTGTTACTATGTTAATGTTGTTGTTACTACTGCTAGTATTACTGCTACTCTGCTGTTGTTTACTATGTTAATGTTGTTGTTACTACTGCTAGTATTACTGCTACATCTGCTGTTGTTACTATGTTAATGTTGTTGTTACTACTGCTGAAATTACTGCTACTTTTGCTGTTGTTACTTGTTAATGTTGTTGTTACTACTGCTAGTTTTTACTGCTACTCTGCAGTTGTTACTATGTTAATGTTGTTGTTACTACTGCTAGTATTACTGCTACTCTGCTGTTGTTACTGTGTTAATGTTGTTGTTACTACTGCTAGTTTACTGTACTCTGCTGTTGTTACTATGTTAATGTTGTTGTTACTACTGCTAGTATTACTGCTACTCTGCGTTTTACGTTTTAAATGTTGTTGTTTACTACTGCTTGTATTACTGCTACTCTGCTGTTGTTACTTGTGTTAATGTTGTTGTTACTACTGCTAGTATTACTGCTACTCTGCTGTTGTTACTAGTGTTAATGTTGTTGTTACTACTGCTAGTATTACTGCTACTCTGCTGTTGTTATTTATGTTAATGTTGTTGTTATACTGCTAGTATTACTGCTACTTGCTGTTGTTACTAGTGTAATGTTGTTTTTACTACTGCTAGTATTACTGCTACTCTGCTGTTGTTACTAGTGTTAATGTTGTTGTTACTACTGCTAGTATTACTGCTACTCTGCAGTTGTTACTTGTGTTAATGTTGTTGTTACTACTGCTAGTATTACTGCTACTCGCGTTGTTACTGTGTTAATGTTGTTGTTACTACTGCTAGTATTATGCAAACTCTGCTGTTGTTACTGTGTTAATGTTGTTGTTACTACTGCTAGTATTACTGCTACTCTGCTGTTGTTACTTGTGGTAATGTTGTTGTTACTACTGCTAGTATTACTGCTACTCTGCTGTTGTTACTATGTTAATGTTGTTGTTACTACTGCTAGTATTACTGCTACTCTGCTGTTGTTACTAGTGTTAATGTTGTTGTTATACTGCTAGTATTACGCTACTCTGCTGTTGTTACTATGTTAATGTTGTTGTTACTACTGCTAGTATTACTGCTACTCTGCTGTTGTTACTAGTGTTAATGTTGTTGTTACTACTGCTAGTATTACTGCTACTCTGCTGTTGTTACTTGTTAATGTTGTTTTTTACTACTGCTAGTATTACGCTACTCTGCTGTTGTTACTATGTTAATGTTGTTGTTACTACGGGCTAGTATTACTGCTACTCTGCAGTTGTTACTGTGTTATTTTGTTGTTACTACTGCTAGTTTTTTACTGCTACTCTGCTGTTGTTACTGTGTTAATGTTGTTGTTACTACTGCTAGTTTACTGTTTACTCTGCTGTTTTTTACTATTTTAATGTTGTTTTTTCTACTGCTAGTATTACTGCTACTCTGCAGTTGTTACTGTGTTAATGTTGTTGTTACTACTGCTAGTATTACTGCTACTCTGCTGTTGTTCTTGTGTTTTTGTTGTTTTTTATACTGCTAGTATTACGCTACTCTGCTGTTGTTACTTGTGTTAATGTTGTTGTTACTACTGCTAGTATTATTTGCTACTCTGCTGTTGTACTGTGTTTAATGTGTTGTTACTACTGCTAGTATTACGCTACTTGCTGTTGTTATTTGTGTTAATGTTGTTGTTACTACTGCTAGTATTACTGCTACTCGCTGTTGTTACTGGGGTTAATGTTGTTGTTACTACTCCCTAGTATTACCGCTACTCTGCTGTTGTTACTTGTGTTAATGTTGTTGTTACTACTGCTAGTATTATGCTACTCTGCTGTTTTTACTTGTGTTAATGTTGTTTGTTACTACTGCTAGTATTACTGCTACTCTGCTGTTGTTACTGTGTTAATGTTGTTGTTACTACTGCTAGTATTACTGCTACTCTGCTGTTGTTACTATGTTAATGTTGTTGTTACTACTGCGTATTATGCTACTCTGCTGTTGTTACTGTGTTAATGTTGTTGTTACTACTGCTAGTATTACTGCTACTCTGCAGTTGTTACTGTGTTAATGTTGTTGTTACTACTGCTAGTATTACTGCTACTCTGCAGTTGTTACTAGTGTTAATGTTGTTGTTACTACTGCTAGTATTACTGCTACTCTGCTGTTGTTACTGTGTTAATGTTGTTGTTACTACTGCTAGTATTACTGCTACTCTGCAGTTGTTACTAGTGTTAATGTTGTTGTTACTACTGCTAGTATTACTGGTACTCTGCGTTGTTACTGGGTTAATGTTGTTGTTACTACTGCTAGTATTACTGCTACTCTGCAGTTGTTACTTGTTAATGTTGTTGTTACTACTGCTAGTATTACTGCTACTCTGCTGTGTTACTATGTTAATTTGTTGTTACTACTGCTAGTATTACTGCTACTCTGCAGTTGTTACTAGTGTTAATGTTGTTGTTACTACTGCTAGTTTTACTGGTACTCTGCGTTGTTACTAGTGTTAATGTGTTGTTACTATGCTGTATTACTGCTACTCTGCTGTTGTTACTATGTTAATGTTGTTGTTACTACTGCTAGTATTACTGCTACTCTGCAGTTGTTACTAGTGTTAATGTTGTTTTTCTACTGCTAGTATTACTGCTACTCTGCTGTTGTTTATAGTGTTAATGTTGTTGTTACTACTGCTAGTATTACTGTACTCTGCTGTTGTTACTGTGTTAATGTTGTTGTTACTACTGCTAGTATTACTGCTACTTGCTGTGTTACTATGTTAATGTTGTTGTTACTACTGCTAGTATTACTGCTACTCTGCAGTTGTTACTGTTTAATGTTGTTGTTACTACGTAGTATTACTGCTACTCTGCTGTTGTTATGTGTTAATGTTGTTGTTACTACTGCTAGTATTACTGCTACTCTGCTGTTGTTACTGTGTTAATGTTGTTGTTACTACTGCTAGTATTACTGCTACTCTGCGTTGTTACTTGTGTTAATGTTGTTGTTACTACTGCTAGTATTACTGTACTTGCTGTTGTTACTGTGTTAATGTTGTTGTTACTACGCTAGTATTACTGCTACCTGCTGTTGTTACTTGTTAAATGTTGTTGTTACTACTGCTAGTATTACGCTACTCTGCTGTTGTTATTTGTTTAATGTTGTTGTTACTATGCTAGTATTACTGCTACTCTGCAGTTGTTATTGTGTTATGTTGTTGTTACTACTGCTAGTATTACTGCTACTCTGCTGTTGTTACTGTGTTAATGTTGTTGTTACTACTGCTAGTATTACTGCTACTTGTGTTGTTACTATGTTAATGTTGTTGTTACTACTGCTAGTTACTGTACTTCTGCTGTTGTTACTTGTGTTAATGTTGTTTTTAAACTACTGCTAGTATTACTGCTACTCTGCTGTTGTTACTGTGTTAATGTTGTTGTTACTACTGCTAGTATTACTGCTACTCTGCTGTTGTTACTGTGTTAATGTTGTTGTTACTACTGCTAGTATTACTGCTACTCTGCAGTTGTTACTTGTGTTAATGTTGTTGTTACTACTGCTAGTATTACTGCTACTCTGCAGTTGTTACTATGTTAAGTTGTTGTTACTACTGCTAGTATTACTGCTACTCTGCTGTTGTTACTTTGTTTAATGTTGTTGTTACTACTGCTAGTATTACTGCTACTCTGCTGTTGTTACTGTGTTAATGTTGTTGTTACTACTGCTAGTATTACTGCTACTCTGCAGTTGTTACTATGTTAATGTTGTTGTTACTACTGCTAGTATTACTGCTACTCTGCTGTTGTTATTTGGGTTTTAAATTGTTGTTGTTACTACTGCTAGTATTACTGCTACTCTGCTGTTGTTACTATTTTAAATGTTGTTGTTACTACTGCTAGTTTTAAACTGCTACTCTGCTGTTGTTACTTGTGTTAATGTTGTTGTTACTACTGCTAGTATTACTGCTACTCTGCTGTTGTTACTAGTGTTAATGTTGTTGTTACTACTGCTAGTATTACTGCTACTCTGCAGTTGTTACTTGTGTTAATGTTGTTGTTACTACTGCTAGTATTACTGCTACTCTGCAGTTGTTACTAGTGTTAATGTTGTTGTTACTACTGCTAGTATTACTGCTACTCTGCTGTTGTTACTAGTGTTAATGTTGTTGTTACTACTGCTAGTATTACTGCTACTCTGCAGTTGTTACTGTGTTAATGTTGTTGTTACTACTGCTAGTATTACTGCTACTCTGCTGTTGTTACTGTGTTAATGTTGTTGTTACTACTGCTAGTATTACTGCTACTCTGCTGTTGTTACTGTGTTATGTTGTTGTTTACTACTGCTAGTATTACTGTTTACTCTGCTGTTGTTACTGGTTAATGTTGTTGTTACTACTGCTAGTATTACTGCTACTTGCTGTTGTTACTGTGTTAATGTTGTTGTTACTACTGCTAGTATTACTGCTACTCTGCAGTTGTTACTTGTGTTAATGTTGTTGTTACTACTGCTAGTATTACTGCTACTCTGCTGTTGTTACTGTGTTAATGTTGTTGTTACTACTGCTAGTATTACTGCTACTCTGCTGTTGTTACTTGTGTTAATGTTGTTGTTACTACTGCTAGTATTACTGCTACTCTGCAGTTGTTACTTGTGTTAATGTTGTTGTTACTACTGCTAGTATTACTGCTACTCTGCTGTTGTTACTATGTTAATGTTGTTGTTACTACTGCTAGTATTACTGCTACTCTGCTGTTGTTACTTGTGTTAATGTTGTTGTTACTACTGCTAGTATTACTGCTACTCTGCAGTTGTTACTGTGTTAATGTTGTTGTTACTACTGCTAGTATTACTGCTACTCTGCTGTTGTTACTAGTGTTAATGTTGTTGTTACTATGCTAGTATTACTGCTACTCTGCTTGTTGTTACTAGTGTTAATGTTGTTGTTACTACTGCTAGTATTACTGCTTACTCTGCTGTTGTTACTATTTTAAATGTTGTTGTTACTACTGCTAGTATTACTGCTACTCTGCTGTTGTTACTTGTGTTAATGTTGTTGTTACTACTGCTAGTATTACTGCTACTCTGCAGTTGTTACTGTGTTAATGTTGTTGTTACTACTGCTAGTATTACTGCTACTCTGCTGTTGTTACTGTGTTAATGTTGTTGTTACTACTGCTAGTATTACTGCTACTCTGCTGTTGTTACTAGTGTTAATGTTGTTGTTACTACTGCTAGTATTATGCTACTCTGCAGTTGTTACTGTGTTAATGTTGTTGTTACTACTGCTAGTATTACTGCTAACTCTGCTGTTGTTACTGTGTTAAATTTTGTTGTTACTACTGCTGTATTACTGCTACTCTGCTGTTGTTACTATGTTAATGTTGTTGTTACTACTGCTAGTATTACTGCTACTCTGCTGTTGTTACTAGTGTTAATGTTGTTGTTACTACTGCTAGTATTACTGCTACTCTGCTGTTGTTACTATGTTAATGTTGTTGTTACTACTGCTAGTATTACTGCTACTCTGCTGTTGTTACTAGTGTTAATGTTGTTGTTACTACTGCTAGTATTACTGCTACTCTGCTGTTGTTACTATGTTATGTTGTTGTTATACTGCTAGTATTACTGCTACTCTGCTGTTGTTACTAGTGTTAATGTTGTTGTTACTACTGCTAGTATTACTGCTACTCTGCTGTTGTTACTATGTTAATGTTGTTGTTACTACTGCTAGTATTACTGCTACTCTGCTGTTGTTACTAGTGTTAATGTTGTTGTTACTACTGCTAGTATTACTGCTACTCTGCTGTTGTTACTTGTGTTAATGTTGTTGTTACTACTGCTAGTATTACGCTACTCTGCTGTGTTGTTACTATGTTAATGTTGTTGTTACTACTGCTAGTATTACTGCTACTCTGCTGTTGTTACTATGTTAATGTTGTTGTTACTACGTTTGTATTACTGCTACTCTGCTGTTGTTACTATGTTAATGTTGTTGTTACTACTGCTAGTATTACTGCTACTCTGCTGGTTTACTGTGTTAATGTTGTTGTTACTACTGCTGTATTACTGTACTCTGCAGTTGTTACTGTGTTAATGTTGTTGTTACTACTGCTAGTATTCTGCTACTCTGTGTTGTTACTAGTGTTAATGTTGTGTTTACTACTGTAGTAATTTACCGCTACTCTGCTGTTGTTATAGTGTTAATTTGTTGTTACTACTGCTAGTATTACTGTACTCTGCAGTTGTTACTGTGTTAATGTTGTTGTTATACTGCTAGTATTACGCTACTCTGCAGTTGTTACTGTGTTAATGTTGTTGTTATACTGCTAGTTTTTACTACTACTCTGCAGTTGTTATAGTTTTTAATGTTGTTGTTACTACTGCTAGTATTACTGCTACTCTGCTGTTGTTACTGTGTTATGTTGTTGTTACTACTGCTAGTATTACTGCTACTCTGCAGTTGTTAGGGGGTTTAAATGTTGTTGTTACTACTGCTAGTATTACTGCTACTCTGCAGTTGTTACTTGGGGTTAATGTTGTTGTTACTACTGCTAGTATTACTGCTACTCTGCAGTTGTTACTTGGTTAATGTTGTTGTTACTACTGCTAGTATTACTGCTACTCTGCAGTTGTTACTGTGTTAATGTTGTTTTTTACTACTGCTAGTATTACTGTACTCTGCTGTTGTTATAGTGTTAATGTTGTTGTTACTACTGCTAGTTTATTTTGCTACTCTGCAGTTGTTACTGTGTTAATGTTGTTGTTACTACTGCTAGTTTTTACTGCTACTCTGCAGTTGTTACTGTGTTAATGTTGTTGTTACTACTGCTAGTATTACTGCTACTCTGCTGTTGTTACTAGTGTTAATGTTGTTGTTACTACTGCTAGTATTACTGCTACTCTGCAGTTGTTACTTGTGTTAATGTTGTTGTTACTACTGCTAGTATTACTGCTACTCTGCTGTTGTTACTTGTGTTAATGTTGTTTTTATACTGCTAGTTTTAAATGCTACTCTGCAGTTGTTACTTGTGTTAATGTTGTTGTTACTACTGTAGTATTACTGCTACTCTGCTGTTGTTACTTGTGTTAATGTTGTTGTTACTACTGCTGTATTACTGCTACTCTGCTGTTGTTACTTGTGTTAAGTTGTTGTTACTACTGCTAGTATTACGGGCTACTCTGCAGTTGTTACTGTGTTAATGTTGTTGTTAAATACTGCTAGTTTTACTGCTACTTGCTGTTGTTACTTGTGTTAATGTTGTTGTTACTACTGCTAGTATTACTGCTACTCTGCTGTTGTTACTAGTGTTAATGTTGTTGTTACTACTGCTAGTATTACTGCTACTCTGCAGTTGTTACTAGTGTTAATGTTGTTGTTACTACTGCTAGTATTACTGCTACTCTGCAGTTGTTACTAGTGTTAATGTTGTTGTTACTACTGCTAGTATTACTGCTACTCTGCTGTTGTTACTATTTTAAATGTTGTTGTTCTACTGCTAGTATTACTGCTACTCTGCTGTTGTTACTATGTTAATGTTGTTGTTACTACTGCTAGTATTACTGCTACTCTGCAGTTGTTACTAGTGTTAATGTTGTTGTTACTACTGCTAGTATTACTGCTACTCTGCTGTTGTTACTATGTTAATGTTGATGTTACTACTGCTAGTATTAGACGTACAACACTGTGGTAATTTTACTGCCGTAAGATTTCGATTACTGGACATGCGTCTTCTGGAAGATAACAGGCAAGAGACTAGACCTAATGGAGGGGAACACAATTGATGGGACTCAGCAACAATGGGACACAACCGGAAGTTGAAGACTCTGATGAGTCAAAGGGATGTTAGGGAGTATATCATCAATCACAGAGTTGTCAACAAGTGGAATAGTCTGGAAAGTGACGTAGTTGAGGCAGGATCCAATCAGTTTTAAGAGGAGGTTTGATAATGCTCATAGAGCAGGGAGAATGTGGTCTAGTAGCGACCTGTGAAGAGGCAGGGTCAGGAGCTATGAATCAACCCCTGGAACCACAACTAGGTGAGTACAGCTGCCAGTGACGACTCAGGTGAACGTGGGCCACAAGAATATAATAATATCTCTATTTACTACAAGTACATGTACAAGGTATACAAGTACATGTACAAGGTATACAAGTACATGTACAAGGTATACAAGTACATGTACAAGGTATACAAGTACATGTACAAGGTACACAAGTACATGTACAAGGTAGACAAGTACATGTACAAGGTATACAAGTACATGTACAAGGTATACAAGTACATGTACAAGGTATACAAGTACATGTACAAGGTATACAAGTACATGTACAAGGTATACAAGTACATGTACAAGGTATACAAGTACATGTACAAGGTATACAAGTACATGTACAAGGTACACAAGTACATGTACAAGGTAGACAAGTACATGTACAAGGTATACAAGTACATGTACAAGGTATACAAGTACATGTACAAGGTATACAAGTACATGTACAAGGTATACAAGTACATGTACAAGGTACACAAGTACATGTACAAGGTATACAAGTACATGTACAAGGTATACAAGTACATGTACAAGGTATACAAGTACATGTACAAGGTATACAAGTACATGTACAAGGTACACAAGTACATGTACAAGGTATACAAGTACATGTACAAGGTATACAAGTACATGTACAAGGTATACAAGTACATGTACAAGGTATACAAGTACATGTACAAGGTACACAAGTACATGTACAAGGTATACAAGTACATGTACAAGGTATACAAGTACATGTACAAGGTATACAAGTACATGTACAAGGTATACAAGTACATGTACAAGGTATACAAGTACATGTACAAGGTATACGAGTACATGTACAAGGTATACGAGTACATGTACAAGGTATACAAGTACATGTACAAGGTGTACAAGTATATGTACAAGGTATACAAGTATATGTACAAGGTATACAAGTACATGTAAAAGGTATACAAGTACATGTACAAGGTATACAAGTACATGTACAAGGTATACAAGTACATGTACAAGGTATAAAATTTCATGTACAAGGTATACAAGTACATGTACAAGGTATACAAGTACATGTACAAGGTATACCAGTACATGTACAAGGTATACAAGTACATGTACAAGGTATACAAGTACATGTACAAGGTATACAAGTACATGTACAAGGTATACAGACCATAGCTGACATCAGTGACATACTACTATATAGAAAGTCCCTTGTTATGCTGAGCATTTCCCGCAAATTAGGTCAGTTTTGTCCCAGGATGTGACCCACACCAGTCCACTAACTGCCAGGATGTGACCCACACCAGTCCACTAACTGCCAGGATGTGACCCACACCAGTCCACTAACTCCCAGGATGTGACCCACACCAGTCCACTAACACCCAGGATGTGACTCACACCAGTCCACTAACACCCAGGATGTAACCCACACCAGTCCACTAACACCCAGGATGTGACCCACACTAGTCCACTAATACCCAAAATGAAACCCCAAAACCAGCCCACTAAACCCAGGATGCCACCCAAAACCAGCCCCACTAACCCCCAGGATGTGACCCACCAGTCCACTAACACCCAGGATGTCACCAAACCAGTCCACTAATACCAGGATGCGACCACGCCAGTCCACTAACCCCCAGGATGTGACCCACACCAGTCCACAAAACCCCCAGGATGTCACCCACACCAGTCTACTAACACCCAGGATGTGACCCACACCAGTCCGCTAACACCAGGATGTGGACCCACACCAGTCCTTAACCCCAGGATGTGACCTACACAAATCCACAAACACCCAGGTGTGACCCACACCTTTCACTAACACCCAGGATGTGCCCACACCAGTCCACAAAACACCAGGTGTGACACACACAGTCCACTAACACCCAGGATGTGCCCCACACCAGTCCACTAACACCCAGGATGTGCCACACCAGTCCACTAACACCCAGGATGTGACCCACACCAGTCCTAACACCAGGATGTGACACACACCAGCCCACAAAACACCAGGATGTGCCCCACACCAGTCCACTACACCCGGGGATCCCAAACCCACATCAGTCCATAACACCCAGGATGCCACCCCACCAGTCCACTAACACCAGGTTTGCCACCCACACCAGTTCACTAACACCAGGATGCCACCCACACCAGCCACTAACACCCAGGATGCCCCACACCAGTCCCTAACACCCAGGATGCCACCACACCAGTCCACTAACACCCAGGATGCCACCAACACCAGTCCACTAACACCCAGGATGCCACCCACACCAGTCCACTAACTCCCAGGATGCCACCCACACCAGTCCACTAACACCCAGGATGCCACCCACACCAGTCCACTAACACCCAGGATGCCACCCACACCAGTCCACTAACACCCAGGATGCCACCCACACCATTCCACTAACACCCAGGATGCCACCCACACCAGTCCACTAACTCCCAGGATGCCACCCACACCAGTCCACTAACACCCAGGATGTCACCCACACCAGTCCACTAACACCCAGGATGTCACCCACACCAGTCCACTAACACCCAGGTACCCATTTTAAACTGATGGGTGAAAAGGGACAACAGGTGTCTTATGGAAACACGTCCCTAATGCCTTCCAGCGGTACCAGAGGAGATACGAACCCCGGACCTCAGAGTGTGAGCTGAGTGCGTTACCAATCCAGCTTAACAGCTACTTAACAATAGATGTAATATTACTGATATATTCCCCACCCCAAAGATCGACCCCCATCCCCTCCCACTCCCAAGTGATCGACCCTTCATCCCCTTCCCAGTGATCGACCCCCATCCCCTCCCACTCCCAAGTGATCGACCCTCATCCCCTTCCCAGTGATCGACCCCCATCCCCTCCCACTCCCAAGTGATCGACCCTCATCCCCTTCCAGTGATCGACCCCCATCCCTCCCACTCCCAAGTGATCGACCTCATCCCCTTCCCAGTGATCGACCCCCATCCCCTCCCACTCCCAAGTGATCGACCCTCATCCCCTTCCCAGTGATCGACCCCCATCCCCTCCCACTCCCAAGTGATCGACCCTCATCCCCTTCCCAGTGATCGACCCCCATCCCCTCCCACTCCCAAGTGATCGACCTCACCCCCTTTCCCCAGTGATCGACCCCCATCCCTCCCACTCCCAAGTGATCGACCCTCACCCCCCTTTCCCAGTGATCGACCCATCCCTCCCACTCCAAGTGATCGACCCTCATCCCTTCCCAGTGATCGACCCCATCCCCTCCCACTCCCAAGTGATCGACCCACCCCCATCCCCCTTCCCAGTGATCGACCCCCATCCCCTCCCACTCCCAAGTGATCGACCCTCATCCCCTTCCCAGTGATCGACCCCCATCCCCTCCCACTCCCAAGTGATCGACCCTCATCCCCTTCCCCAGTGATCGACCCCATCCCCTCCCACTCCCAAGTGATCGACCTCATCCCCTTCCCAGTGATCGACCCCCATCCCTCCCACTCCCAAGTGATGGGACCCTCATCCCCTTCCCAGTGATCGACCCCCACCCCTTTCCCGCACTCCCAAGTGATCGACCCTCATCCCCTTCCCAGTGATCGACCCCCATCCCTCCGCACTCCCAAGTGATCGACCCTCATCCCTTCCCCAGTGATCGACCCCCATCCCCTCCCACTCCCAAGTGATCGACCCCTCCCCTTCCCCAGTGATCGACCCCCTCCCCTCCCACTCCCAAGTGATCGACCCTCATCCCCTTCCCAGTGATCGACCCCATCCCCCCCACTCCCAAGTGATCGACCCTCATCCCCTTCCCAGTGATCGACCCCATCCCCCCACTCCCAAGTGATCGACCCTCATCCCTTCCCCAGTGATCGACCCCATCCCCTCCCACTCCCAAGTGATCGCCCCCTCATCCCCTTCCCAGTGATCGACCCATCCCCTTCCAGTGATCGACCCCCACCCCTCCCACTCCCAAGGGATCGACCCTCATCCCTTCCCAGTGATCGACCCCCATCCCCTCCCACTCCCAAGTGATCGACCCTCATCCCCTTCCCAGTGATCGACCCCCATCCCCTCCCACTCCCAAGTGATCGACCCCCATCCCCTTCCCAGTGATCGACCCCCATCCCGCCATTTATGCAACACCAGAAAGTCCAATGTTGCGTGTGCAACACCTGGGTATCTTAACATTGCAGTGTTGCGCATGCATCTCCCCTTGCAACGTGTATTGCAGATCAGAAATATTAAACTACTGCCAATGCCAAGGTTTAATTGATCAATATGGTTTATATTTAGCAGTTAGCGTTTGTAGGAGAGAATTTACTGCGTGAAGTGTTTATGTACAAACAGTTTGATAGGTGGTTTAATGCAGAGGTTTAATGAAGAGGTGGTTTAATGCAGAGGTTTAATGAAGAGGTTTAATGAAGAGGTGGTTTAATGAAGAGGTTTAGTGAAGAGGTTTAATAAATAGGAGGTTTAATAAAGAGGTTTAATGAAGAGGTGGTTTAATAAAGTGGTTTAATAAAGAGGTTTCATAAAGAGGAAGTTTAATAAAGAGGTTTAAGAAAGAGGTGGTTTAATAGAGGTGGTTTAATAAAGAGGTTTCATAAAGAGGAGGTTTAATAAAGAGGTGGTTTAATAAAGAGGTTTAATAAAGAGGTGGTTTAATAGAGGTGGTTTAATAAAGAGGTTTCATAAAGAGGAAGTTTAATAAAGAGGTTTAAGAAAGAGGTGGTTTAATAGAGGTGGTTTAATAAAGAGTTTTAATAAAAAAGGAGGTTTAATAAAGAGGAGGTTTAATAAAACAGTTGCATTAGTAACACAGGAAGGCATTATAACAATAGCAATATGTGTTACATATATTGCGATAATACCTGCAGCAGTTGTTATCGTAACAATATTTGTGCAAGCTAGTAACAATAGTAATATTAACACTAGTAATATTAACACTAGTAATATTAACACTAGTAATATTAACAGTAGTAATATTAACAGTAGTAATATTAACACTAGTAATATTAACACTAGTAATATTAACACTAGTAATATTAACAGTAGTAATATTAACACTAGTAATATTAACACTAGTAATATTAACACTAGTAATATTAACAGTAGTAATATTAACAGTAGTAATATTAACAGTAGTAATACCTCGAGTTGTAGCAACAGAGCAATTAACAGCAATAACAGTGATAGACGCCGTAGAGATATTGGTATTAGTAGAAATAACAGAAGCAATAGTTGAAGTAACAGTAGCAACAGTAGAAGTAACAGTAACAACAGTTGAAGTAACAGTAGCAACAGTAGAAGTAACAGTAACAACAGTTGAAGTAACAGCAACAGTAGAAGTAACAGATGCAACAGTAAAAACAACAGTAGCAACAGCAGAAGTAACAGTAGCAACAGTTGAAGCAACAGTAGCAACAGTTGAAGAATCAGGTGCAACAGTAGAAACAACAGTAGCAACAGCAGAAGTAACAGTAACAACAGTTGAAGTAACAGTAGCAACAGCAGAAGTAACAGTAACAACAGTTGAAGTAACAGTAACAACAGTAGAAACAACAGTAGCAACAGCAGAAGTAACAGTAGCAACAGCAGAAGTAACAGTAGCAACAGCAGAAGTAACAGTAGCAACAGCAGAAGTAACAGTAGCAACAGCAGAAGTAACAGTAGCAACAGTAGATGTAACAAAACGGTATGGATAACAGAAAGAATGTAAGAAATTTTCTCTCACTATGGATCTGTATAATTTCCCTCTCATTCAGTAAAGACATTTTTCCTCTAGCCTTAAAAAAAGATAAATAGCGGAGGTTCCAGAGATGCGGGTTAATTCCAGTATTACCGTTCCAGAGATCCAGGTCTTAGGCGCTAAATTTGCTTGGAAATGCCAGCTCGAATTTCTGCAAGAATGAACCGTGTTCTGAGTCTGTCTTTAAGTGAGTGTGAGGACGTGGAATAGTGAGGCAAGTGGATGAGGGCTGAGAGATGGGTGAGGGCTGAGAGATGGGTGAGGGCTGAGAGATGGGTGAGGGCTGAGAGATGGGTGAGGGCTGAGAGATGGGTGAGGGCTGAGAGATGGGTGAGGGCTGAGAGATGGATGAGGACTGAGAGATGGGTGAGGGCTGAGAGATAGGTGAGGGCTGAGAGATGGGTGAGGGTTGAGAGATGGCTGAGGGTTGAGAGATGGGTGAGGGTTGAGAGATGGGTGAGGGCTGAGAGATGGGTGAGGGCTGAGAGATGGGTGAGGGCTGAGAGATGGATGAGGGCTGAGAGATAGGCGAGACATGGATGAGGGCTGAGAGATGGGTGAGGGCTGAGAGATGGCTGAGAGATGGGTGAGGCTGAGAGATGGATGAGGGCTGAGAGATGGGTGAGGGCTGAGAGATGGTTGAGGGCTGAGAGATGGGTGAGGGCTGAGAGATGGGTGAGGGCTTGAGAGATGGGTGAGGGCTGAGAGATGGGTGAGGGCTGAGAGATGGATGAGGGCTGAGAGATGGGTGAGGGCTGAGAGATGGGTGAGGGCTGAGAGATGGGTGAGGGCTGAGAGATGGGTGAGGGCTGAGAGATGGGTGAGGCTGAGAGATGGAAGAGGACTGAGAGATGGTTGAGAGATGGGTGAGGGCTGAGAGATGAGTGAGGGCTGAGAGATGGGTGAGGGCTGAGAGATGGGTGAGGCTGAGAGATGGATGAGGACTAAGAGATGGATGAGGGCTGAGAGATGGATGAGGGCTGAGAGATGGGTGAGGGCTGAGAGATGGGTGAGGGCTGAGAGATGGGTGAGGGCTGAGAGATGGCTGAGGGTTGAGAGATGGGTGAGGGCTGAGAGATGGGTGAGGGTTGAGAGATGGGTGAGGGCTGAGAGATGGTTGAGGGCTGAGAGATGGATGAGGGCTGAGAGATGGGTGAGGGCTGAGAGATGGGTGAGGGCTGAGAGATGGGTGAGGGCTGAGAGATGGATGAGGGCTGAGAGATGGGTGAGGGCTGAGAGATGGGTGAGAGATGGATGAGGGCTGAGAGATGGGTGAGGGCTGAGAGATGGCTGAGGGCTGAGAGATGGCTGAGGGCTGAGAGATGGCTGAGAGATGGGTGAGAGCTGAGAGATGGCTGAGGGTTGAGAGATGGGTGAGGGCTGAGAGATGGGTGAGGGCTGAGAGATGGGTGAGGGCTGAGAGATGGATGAGGGCTGAGAGATGGGTGAGGGCTGAGAGATGGGTGAGGGCTGAGAGATGGGTGAGGGCTGAGAGATGGGTGAGGGCTGAGAGATGGGGGAGGCTGAGAGATTTGGGAAGAGGACTGAGAGATGGTTGAGAGATGGGTGAGGGCTGAGAGATGAGTGAGGGCTGAGAGATGGGTGAGGGCTGAGAGATGGGTGAGGCTGAGAGATGGATGAGGACTAAGAGATGGATGAGGGCTGAGAGATGGATGAGGGCTGAGAGATGGGTGAGGGCTGAGAGATGGGTGAGGGCTGAGAGATGGGTGAGGGCTGAGAGATGGCTGAGGGTTGAGAGATGGGTGAGGGCTGAGAGATGGGTGAGGGTTGAGAGATGGGTGAGGGCTGAAAGATGGGTGAGGGCTGAGAGATGGCTGAGAGATGGGTGAGGGCTGAGAGATGGGTGAGGGTTGAGAGATGGGTGAGGGCTGAGAGATGGGTGAGGGCTGAGAGATGGCTGAGGGTTGAGAGATGGTTGAGGGCTGAGAGATGGGTGAGGGCTGAGAGATGGGTGAGGGCTGAAAGATGGGTGAGGGCTGAGAGATGGCTGAGAGATAGGTGAGGGCTGAGAGATGGGTGAGGGCTGAGAGATGGGTGAGAGATGGATGAGGGCTGAGAGATGGGTGAGGGATGAGAGATGGGTGAGGGCTGAGAGATGGGTGAGGGCTGAGAGATGGATGAGGGCTGAGAGATGGGTGAGGGCTGAGAGATGGGTGAGGGCTGAGAGATGGGTGAGGGCTGAGAGATGGATGAGGGCTGAGAGATGGGTGAGGGCTGAGAGATGGGTGAGAGATTTGGGTGAGGGCTGAGAGATGGGTGAGTGCTGAGAGGAATGGCTGAGAGATGGGTGAGAGCTGAGAGATGGCTGAGGGTTGAGAGATGGGGGAGGGCTGAGAGATGGGTGAGGGCTGAGATGATGGGTGTGAGGGCTGAGAGATGGCTGAGGCTGAGAGATGGCTGAGGCTGAGAGATGGTGAGGCTGAGAGATGGGTGAGGACTGAGAGATGGATGAGGGCTGAGAGATGGGTGAGAGATGGATGAGGGCTGAGAGATGGATGAGGGCTGAGAGATGGGTGAGGGCTGAGAGATGGGTGAGGGCTGAGAGATGGGATACATGGCTGGGATAATGTCTGGGTTGGGAGGAGTGGGTTATAGGTGCAGCTGAGATAAGTTTTCGTTCGGATTTTTAACCCCGGAGGGTTAGCCAACCAGGATAAGCCAAGAAAGTCAGTGCGTCATCGAGGACTGTCTAACTTATTTCCATTGTGGTCCTTAATCTTGTCCCCCAGGATGCCACCCACACCTGTCAACTAACACCCAGATACCTACTTACTGCTAGGTGAGCAGGACAACAGGTGTAAGGAAACACATAGAAATATTTCCACCCGCCGGGATTCGAACCTGGACCCTCTGCATGTGAAGCGAGAACTTTACCAACCAGGCCACAGGGCCACCCATGGGATAGGGAAAGGGTTTCTGGTGAAGTGGTTAGACTTATGTTTGGGTTAGCAGGAGATGAAGAATCTGGGGAAATGAGTTCTGGGTAGAGATCACTGGTTAGAGGGGAAGGAAGGTGAGCCATCCAGCTGGTGACAGCGATGAAAGATGGTGAAGGACATGATGGGTCATTGGATGAGATTGTATGAGCATTGAGGAAGTTGGTGGGTTGAGGAATGGCTGTTTTTTTAACGAAACTATATAAGGTTTGCTGATAAGACATTTACAAAGTCACACTTTGTAAATGACTTGGTAAATGGTCCAAGTCGGACCGAAACATCGTCGTAAGCTCCTCTCTTCTATGTGCGGGTTATTTGTGTATCGTTCCAGTCACGGTATTGTGCCTGTTTTGTTATTTGTTATGCATAAGCAAACTTAACCATACCACGGGTGGGGTTAGAACCCGCGATCAGAGAGTTATAAAACTCCAGACCGACGCCTTAGCCTCTGGACCAGCTGCTACAATAAGATTCGTCCAACTAGGTATATTTCTACATCGTAGGAAGGTTAGCATAGGCCACCACTGTAACCACAAATGCAAGTTTTTACAGACGAATCTCCCACTAGCATGACCATGACGAACTCTAGCTCAAGTCCCCTCGAAGCCATCAACATAATTCACGAAATCGTAATGATATGATTACAAATAAATCATACCACGACCCCCCCGCGGCCCGGTCTGTGACCACGCCTCATGGTGGATCAGGGCCTGATCAACCAGGCTGTTATTGCTGGCCTCACGTAATTCAACGTACGAACCACAGCCCGGCTGGTCAGGTACTGACTTTAGGTGCCTGTCCAGTGCCTGCTTGAAGACAGCCAGGGGTCTATTGGTAATCCCCCTTATGTATGCTGGGAGGCAGTTGAACAGTCTTGGGCCCCTGACACCATTGCTAATTAAGATTTTTCAGGAAAGTTCTAGATGAAGGTCGATTTAATGAGATGATTTCCTGGAACTGTCCCTGACATTTATCATCATAATGATGATTCTCCTGAGACTCAAACGACACAACAAACCAAATAAACTTCCCCTTCAAACATGTCAAACCTTAGCCAACGTTCTTTAGGTAATTGAAATACGTTCAGTTACTCCTCCAAAGTTAAGAAAAATAGCGATTAACAAAAGCTGAATCACACATATTTGGAAGCCTCGGCTTTAAAATACCTGCAACATTAAAAAATATGGGAAAAACTATTTAAAAAGTGAACTGAAACACACATGTTGCCTCCTATTCAAAGGCTATTTATTACGGTAATAACTAATAGTTATTACGTCCTGAGTTTTATCTGCAAGTTAACAGACTCGAGGCGTCACCTGGTATCGAAATTCAATTGAATTATTCCCTTACAACAGCTTCTGTGAACGATGAATATTGGTAACGTATCACCTACCTGATGTGCGTCTAACATATATATATAGGAGTGAATGGAGACAAATGGTTTTTAATACTTGACGTGCTGTTGGAGTGTGAGCAAAGTAACATTTATGAAGGGGTTCAGGGAAACCGGCAGGCCGGACTTGAGTCCTGGAGATGGGAAGTACAGTGCCTGCACTCTGAAGGAGGGGTGTTAATGTTGCAGTTTAAAAACTGTAGTGTAAAGCACCCTTCTGGCAAGACAGTGATGGAGTGAATGATGGTGAAAGTTTTTCTTTTTCGGGCCACCCTGCCTTGGTGGGCCACCCTGCCTTGGTGGCCACCCTGCCTTGTTGGCCACCCTGCCTTGGTGG
>NC_069464.1:29835288-29917788 GCF_026875155.1 Cherax quadricarinatus | reverse complement strand
ATTAGGTGAGTACAACTATGTGAGTACAACACACACATACACACACACACACACACACACACACACACACACACACACACACACACACACACACACACACACGCGCGCGCGCGCGCGCGCGCGCGCGTGGGTCCGTGGGGTGCAGACGTGGGTAACAATGATCCGAGAACCTTAGCATTGTAAGGCTTGCAATAACAGCTAGCGGTAATCAGTGGTAGTGGAACGTCAGTGAATAATACTTGAGTGATAATTAAAGTTATTAGTTAAAGAAAGTGAGAGGAAAGC
The DNA here is from genome assembly GCF_026875155.1 of Cherax quadricarinatus. Taxonomy (NCBI): domain Eukaryota; kingdom Metazoa; phylum Arthropoda; class Malacostraca; order Decapoda; family Parastacidae; genus Cherax; species Cherax quadricarinatus. The sequence continues at coordinate 29,917,503 of NC_069464.1, read as the reverse complement.
TGAAATCAATATATTTCAAAGCGCAAACCGTTGGGGGTCTTAGGCGCTGTTGCCACATTGGTAGCGGTAGGCCTGAAGAAGTGACGTCACGACAAGTTGTGTGCCATTATACATATAAAGTGAAGTGTATATAATGTGAAGTGTATACTATCATCAGTGAAGAGTGAAATCGCGTGAGGAAGCTGGATGTATGAGAATATATGGTTATAAACATCACGGGTGAAGGATCTCCAAAATAGGGATTTAAGGCCTACGTACGACGACTTCGTCATCAGCAGCTGGCAACTTGTCACCGCACCATTGAGCGCAAGTTTATTCGCCTATTTGTGGTTTGCATGTTGAAGGCCCTGGCTGGCCTTGCATACTGTTTGATACTGGTCACTCACTCCTGCAAGCTATTACCAGAATTAGAATAGAAATAGCATAGACATAGTGAATATAGTGTTGACGAGTGTGAGAAGGTCGAGTCCAGTGAGGAGTAGAGTAGTATTAATTCCAGTAGTTATTAGCAGTAAGAATACTTAGGAAGCTAGGAAGTCCTCTCCCAATGTGAGAATGGAACAGGATAATAACCAGCAATAATTGATATTTAAATCCAGAGACACACACACACAAGGCGAGTATTACTATAAGCTAGGTGGCGGGACAAACTTTTAAGGGCAACATTGTAAGACGGTGCGAGGGTCAAGTCCCAGGAGGGTTGTGGTCAGGTCACAAGAAGTTGCGGCCAGTCATTACACCGCACAAGACACACACACACACACACACACACACACACACACACACATGCACATACACACACACACACACACACACACACACACAACACACACACACACACACACACACACATACACACACACACACACACAAAACACACACACACAATACATAACACACACACACACAGACACACACACACACACACACAACACACACATACACACACACACACACACACACACACACACACACACACACACACACACAACACATACACACACACACATTGCCAGACTCACACATGCACTCCTCCCCCCTCCCCCACTGACATCTCACTCCTTCACCTGATCCCTCCCCTTCCTCTTTCACCCTCCCCCTCCCCACCTCTCCCTCCTTCCCCCTCTCCCTTCTTCCCCCTCTCCCTCTCCCACTCACCCACTTGCTTCTCCCTCCTAGCCACAGTTCCTCCTCTACCTCCCCCCCCACACTCTGACATACACAATACTAACCTAACACACAGAATTACATAGGTTTCCCACTCTGCGGCAATCAGGACAAAACAAAAATGGGTTGCCAGAGAGCAACAAGAAAAACCAAGGGACAGGAGGAGGAAACTGCAAAGGAAGATTGGGCAGCAGAGCTCACAAAAAGGGAACATGAATGGGAAAAGAAACTAGAAGAACTTAGCATGAGAATGGAAGAGAGGATAGACATGGAAAGCAGGAAGTGGGAGTTGCAAGTCAAAGCAGCAGAGGCCAGGATACAGAGTTTAGAAGAGGAACTATAAAATCTGAAACAGCCTAAAGAACTAAAGAACATTTTGGGGTTGACAACAGAGACTGCTACCTCAGTCACAAATAAGGGGACTGTAGGGAAAGGAGCAAAATTGCATGTAGAAGCTCAATCAGTGGAGACTGTGGTAAATGAAAGAGCTAAGCTATATGTGGAGGCCCTAACAGACCACAGCAGAGCCCAGGGAAAGCCGAGAAAAGAAAATGACAGGCCACTGAGCCCAAGTACATTAGCTAGTGAAACTGAAGAAAGGAAAGCTGAAATTGAGGAAATCAAATTGAATGAGGGGATACACAGGGATATGCAGTGAGAGAATGAAAGGGTGAAGCCAGTCTTTGTGTATGGGCTCCAGGAAGTTGAAGGGGAAACATATGAAGCAAGAAAACAAGGGGGAAAAAAAGCAATTGAAAGCATCATGAAAGCAATAGGAGAAGACGACATGACCCAGCTGGAAAATTTTCGGAGAATAGGGGGGTTTGTAGAAAAAAGAACCCGGCCAGTGAAAGTGACCTTCAAGGCAGAATCGACTCGGAACAGGATCCTGCAGGAGAAAGCACGATTAAGGGACATGCCGGCATACAAGAAGGTGTATCTCGACCGCGACAGAACACAAGCAGAAAGGCAGAAACAGAGAGAGATGGTACAAAGGCGAAAGGAGGAAAGAGAGGGGATGGAGAAGACAGACAGGAGATCCCAGACACAGAAAGATCAAATACAGCCTCCCTCACAACTTCCTATAGAAGCCTCCCAACCAGGTCAACCCCAGTGCAACCAAACACTCTAAACCAAAACACCCATGCCACATCCAATGCCCCCACCCACTGCATTACAAACTCCACCCCCACAGCAACCACCCATAGTTCCTTATCAGGTCTCCCACTTCCCCAACCACAATCCACCTCCCAGACCTCAATCTTAGAAAAGAGGTTGAAGGTGTGGTATACAAATGCAGATGGAATAACAAATAAGTGGCACGAAAGAATCAAGGAGACATCCCCAGACATAATAGCACTCACAGAAACAAAACTCACCAGAATAATAACAGATTCAATCTTTCCATCCGGATATCAAATCCTCAGGAAAGACAGAGGGAGGAGAGGGGGAGGAGGAGTTGCACTGCTCATTAAAAACCAGTGGGGGTTTGAGAAAATGGAAGGAATGGACGACACGGGCGAAAGGGACTACTTAGTAGGAACAATCCAGTCTGAGGGACATAAGGTGATAATTGCAGTAATGTACAACCCACCACAGAACTGCAGGAGGCCAAGAGAAGAATACGATGAGAGCAACAGAGCAATGGTCGACACACTAGCCGAGGTGGCCAGGAGAGCACACATGGGAGGAGCAAAGTTACTAGTTATGGGTGATTTCAATCACAAGGAGATTGACTGGGAAAACCTGGAGCCCCATGGGGGTCCCGAAACATGGAGAGCCAAGATGATGGATGTGGTACTGGAAAACCTCATGCATCAACATGTTAGAGACACTACCAGAGATAGAGGAGAGGATGAACCAGCAAGACTGGACCTTGTATTCACCTTGAGTAGTTCTGACATCGAGGGTATCATGTATGAAAGGCCCCTGGGAGCTAGTGATCATGTGGTTCTGTGCTTCGACTACATAGTTGAGCTCCAAGTGGAGAGAGCAGCAGGAGTAGGCTGGGAAAAACCAAACTACAAAAGGGGGAACTACTCAGGCTTGAGGAACTTCTTTCAAGACATTCAGTGGGAGAGGGAACTGACATGAAAACCAGTACAAGAAATGATGGACTATGTCGCAACAAAATGCAAGAAGGCAGAGGAGAGGTTTGTTCCCAAGGGAAACAGAAATAATGGGAAGAACAGAACGAGTCCTTGGTTCACCCAAAGGTGTAGGGAGGCAAAAACTAGGTGTACTAGGGAACGGAAAAGGTACAGAAGACAGAGAACTCGGGAAAATAAAGAGATTAGCCGAAGAGCCAGAAACGAATATGCACAGATAAGAAGGGAAGCTCAGCGGCAATACGAAAAAGACATAGCATCGAAAGTCAAGACTGACCCGAAGCTGTTGAACAGCCACATTAGGAGGAAAACAACAGTCAAGGACCAGGTAATCAGACTGAGGAAGGGTGATGGGGAATTCACAAGAAACGACCGGGAGGTATGTCAGGAGCTCAACACGAGATTTAAAGAAGTATTTACAGTGGAAACCAGTAGGACTCCAGGAAATCAGAGCAGGGGGGTGCACCAGCAAGTGCTGGATGAGGTACATATAACCAAGGAGGAGGTGAAGAAGTTGCTATGCGAACTTGACACCTCAAAGGCGGAGGGACCAGACAACATCTCTCCATGGGTCCTTAAAGAGGGAGCAGAGATATTGTGTGTACCATTAACAAAGATCGTCAACACATCATTTGAAACTGGGCAACTCCCCGGGGTATGGAAGATGACTAATGTAGTCCCAATTTTTAAAAAGGGAGACAGACATGAGGCACTAAACTACAGACCTGTATCACTAACGTGTATAGTATGCAAGGTCATGGAGAAGATCATCAGGAGGAGAGTGGTGGAGCACCTGGAAAGAAACAAGTGTATAATTGACAACCAGCACGGTTTCAGAGAGGGAAAATCCTGTGTCACAAACCTACTAGAGTTTTATGACAAGGTGACAGAAGTAAGACAAGAGAGAGAGGGGTGGATCGACTGCATTTTTTTGGACTGCAAGAAGGCCTTCGACACAGTTCCTCACAAGAGGTTACTGCAAAAGCTAGAGGATCAGGCACACATAACAGGAAAGGCACTGCAATGGATCAGAGAATACCTGACAGGGAGGCAACAACGAGTCATGGTACGTGACGAGGTGTCAGAGTGGGCGCCTGTGACAAGCGGGGTTCCACAGGGGTCAGTCCTAGGACCTGTGCTGTTCTTGGTATATGTGAATGACATAACGGAAGGGATAGACTCAGAGTGTCCTTGTTTGCAGATGATGTCAAGTTAATGAGAAGAATAAAATCGGATGAGGATCAGGCAGGACTACAAAGAGACCTGGACAGGCTACAAGCCTGGTCCAGCAACTGGCTCCTTGAGTTTAACCCTGCCAAATGCAAAGTCATGAAGATTGGGGAAGGGCAAAGAAGACCGCAGACACAATATAGTTTAGATGGCCAAAGTCTGCAAACTTCACTCAGGAAAAAGATCTGGGGGTGAGTATAACACCGAGCATATCTCCTGAGGCGCACATCAGTCAGATAACTGCTGCAGCATACGGGCGCCTTGCAAACCTACGGATAGCGTTCCGATACCTCAGTAAGGATTCGTTCAAGACTCTGTATACCATTTACGTCAGGCCCATACTGGAGTATGCAGCACCAGTTTGGAATCCACACCTAGTCAAGCACGTCAAGAAATTAGAGAAAGTGCAAAGGTTTGCAACAAGACTAGTCCCAGAGCTACGGGGATTGTCCTACTAAGAAAGGTTGAGGGAAATCGGCCTGACGACACTGGAGGCCAGGAGGGTCAGGGGAGACATGATAACGACATATAAAATACTGCGCGGAATAGACGAGGTGGACAAAGACGGGATGTTCCAGAGAGTGGACACAGACATAATAGGTCACAATTGGAAGTTGAAGACTCAGATGAATCAAAGGGATGTTAGGAAGTATTTCTTCAGTCATAGAGTAGTCAGGCCGTGGAATAGCCTAGAAAGTGACGTAGTGGAGGCGGGAACCATACATAGTTTTAAGGCGAGGTATGATAAAGCTCATGGAGCAGGGAGAGAGAGGACCTAGTAGCAATCAGTGAAGAGGCGGGGCCAGGAGCTATGACTCGACCCCTGCAACCACAAATAGGTGATTACACACACACACACACACACACACACACACACACACACACACACACACACACACACACACACAATTAAGAGTACGGAGAACAGCGTTTTACGGCGTTTTACGTGAGTTGTGTCACAGTCCCATTAAGCAATTAACGTGGAACATTTTCTGGAGGTAATAATGTATCTAATATATTAAAAAAATCAGCTATGGTAAGAATGATTAATAGAAAAATTAAGCAAGGTAAATTCAGCTTTAAAGAAATGGAATAAATGTCTTAAAAGGCCTCTTATAGCCTTTTATTCTTAATTTAAGAGACGTTAAGTGAGCAAGTTGAGGTAATAAAAATAACTGATAGATCAGAAAGTGGCTAAAATTAGGCATCGTAGAGCAAGTTAGAAGATGCAGCTTCTTAGAATCTCCCAGAATCACAGTGTCATCTCCCAGAATCACAGTGTCATCTCCCAGAATCACAGTGTCATCTCCCAGAATCACAGTGTCATCTCCCAGAATCACAGTGTCATCTCCCAGAATCACAGTGTCATCTCCCAGAATCACAGTGTCATCTCCCAGAATCACAGTGTCATCTCCCAGAATCACAGTGTCATCTCCCAGAATCACAGTGTCATCTCCCAGAATCACAGTGTCATCTCCCAGAATCACAGTGTCATCTCCCAGAATCACAGTGTCATCTCCCAGAATCACAGTGTCATCTCCCAGAATCACAGTGTCATCTCCCAGAATCACAGTGTCATCTCCCAGAATCACAGTGTCATCTCCCAGAATCACAGTGTCATCTCCCAGAATCACAGTGTCACCTCCCAGAATCACAGTGTCATCTCCCAGAATCACAGTGTCATCTCCTAGAATCACAGTGTCATCTCCCAGAATCACAGTGTCATCTCCCAGAATCACAGTGTCATCTCCCAGAATCACAGTGTCATCTCCCAGAATCACAGTGTCATCTCCCAGAATCACAGTGTCATCTCCCAGAATCACAGTGTCATCTCCCAGAATCACAGTGTCATCTCCCAGAATCACAGTGTCATCTTCCAGAATCACAGTGTCATCTCCCAGAATCACAGTGTCATCTCCCAGAATCACAGTGTCATCTCCCAGAATCACAGTGTCATCTCCCAGAATCACAGTGTCATCTCCCAGAATCAGTGTCATCTCCCAGAATCACAGTGTCATCTCCCAGAATCACAGTGTCATCTCCCAGAATCACAGTGTCATCTCCCAGAATCACAGTGTCATCTCCCAGAATCACAGTGTCATCTCCCAGAATCACAGTGTCATCTCCCAGAATCACAGTGTCAGCACCAATAACAAATCTGTGTTAGATTCCTTGTAATCCCACAACTTTAATCTATACCCCTACATTAACTTCTCTTACAACCCTTGATCTATGAATATTTACCTCTCAAGGGGGGTTCCTTGATGCTGGTGAGGGGGCCTTGATCTAGGGAATTGGATCTGTGCTCCAGTTCCCTGAATTGAGTCTGAATGCCTCCCATCCCCCCCCCCCCACTTACTTGCGCAGTGTAATCCTACGAGTTTAGCTCTCTCCCATGATAATAGTATGAATATTTTAAGTAATCAAGGTGGCATCAAGGATCACTGTTTAAGGCCTACTTTAAATGGAATATAATTTCCCTCTCTCTTACAAACCTAACCTGAGCCTCACTAACCTCGTAAAAACTCTTAACTCTCAGTAACGTACTACCTATTGCAGCCGCTTGCACCATCTGTAACATTGCTCTTCTGTCCATCTGATCATACGCGTTTTCAAATCCATAAATACAACCAAAACGACTTCCTTATGTGGGCATTTTAACCACTCAATTGATTTTGAAATGAATATAAGTTCAGGCATATATAAATTATACTTAAATTAATTGAATTTGTGAAGAATTTAAGCTATGCCTAACAATATACTGAGAAATTTAACTTGTTACCTGATGAGGTCAGGTGTAAATCATATGGACGGTGACATCTCAGCCTTATAAGCCTTCTGCTCTCCAGTTATCACCGACACTCAGAGAATCTCGCTGGTATTCGGACTGTGACCTCAGTGCCAGGAATGACTCATATGGGGCAGTTCTTTTGAGAGTTGAAAACCTCACACCAGCGAGAACATCCGCCCTGACACCACTTGTAGCCACGATGTGCTACTAGGTCGGATGCACTGCTCCTCCCTTAAGTGACGTGTCTGACCTCACTAAGGTCAAGGCATTGGCTTAAGCCGGTGGGGAGAATTGGAGCTGCCTCGCATAGGCCAGTAGGCCTGTTGCAGTGTTCCTTCTCTTATGTTCTTATGTACCCCAGCTACAGGACGTCGATGAAGAGTGCAGCTAACTGCTAAAGCACTTGTGCTGAAAAAGATTCTCAATGCCCTTGTCAAAGGTTGCCTTCGCCATAGTACTGTAAGGTGTACCCCACACGACCTGGCAGAGTCACCTTAGTATGGTTTGTTTGCAATCGTGTCATTACGATTTCGTGAGTCCACATCCAAACTTAACACCATTTTATTCTGCAGATCGATGTCTCTAGTTTCTCCAGTGAAATCTTCTAAACGTACGACTGGGAAAACTTACCGAGGAAAGGAAAGTCTGCCTAGAAATTTCAGGACATTGAGACAAAACTCATGGCTGTGGATTTTGGGTAACCTATAAAATTTACGAAGATTTTTGGTTAGTTGTTCTGAACTGGAGTAAAATGTCATAATTATTTTTTATTGCCAATGGTTCGTACGACTTTGTTAAAATTGGCATTTATAGCACTTATGTATCTCCTGAAGTGGATCCCAAAAAGGGGATCTGAATTTATTAATCAATAACAACACTGCGACTAGCCGAGGATTCGAACCCATGTCGTTTTGGCCCTCCTCGTGGTGAGCTTGCGTGATCCTGTGTGCTAGAGGGTCATGTGTAATTTTCGCTCACCATGAGGAGGGCCAAAACGACATGGGTTCGAATCCTCGGCTAGTCGCAGTGTTGTGATTCATTAATACCACTTGTTCTTGGTTACAATAATATAAAATACTACTCGTTGGGCTAGTACACCAAACAAGGAGTAGAATGAAATTAGCTCAGAGGCGTCCACACCACCGTATGTCCTCGGATGACGGTAAAACACCTAGCTTGGTTGGGTGCATCATTCTTGTAGGATTATGTGGTCCTGTGGGTTAGAGTGTCATGTGTTTTCGCTCATCATGAGGTGGGCCAAAGAAACATGGGTTAGAGTCCATAGCTAGTCGCAGTGTTGTTTATCGCAAGAACACTGGTTTACCTTCCATTATACCAGTTATTACGAAGCATCAACAATCTACAAAGAAAAGGTATTTTTCTCTGCTGCTATCATCGTTGAGGCTCTGGTATTAAAACCATGTATGTGTCTCTCAGGTGTTCAGTGTTATCATTCTGTTCTTGTATGAGGACACTGAGGATCTCGGGATCACCATGTTTACGCTGGGTTTCTAGCAAGGCAACCCAGGGATAACTACCTAAACATTTTTGTGTTTAGGAGGTAACCCAAGGTCACTTCCGGTGACTTTTGGGATGCAGTGTTGGAAGGATATGTAACTTATACTGCCAATATGAGTCAACAGGTCAACTCAGGACTGTTGTTACTGTTGTTGCTGTTTTTAATACAGGATATTCTTAAACATCTCTCTCTCCTGTGTTTTATCTGTTTCCCGGATTATAAGACTTTCTTTTTCCTCCTCTACCTTCCTCTCTTCTTCTCTCTTTAAACCTCAATCTTTCTCCCTTGACTTTACACCCTCAACGCTTCCATCTGAATTTCTCACCATTCCCTTCATACTAACATAAGAACATAAGAATGTAGGAACACTGCAGAAGGCCTACTGGCCCATACGAGGCAGGTCCTTATCAAAACGACATCTACCTATTAAAACGACATCTACCTACTAACTATCATTTCGTTTCTCCCATCTTCTCCATTCATCAATATTTATGATCATTAACTTTCATTTTATCCTTTTCCATCCTCTCCAACTTTATGTCCTGTTTCCCAAGTTCTTCCACGTTCCCCTGTAATTCTGGCGACGTTACGAGTGCTGATGATGGTGTTCAAACCCCACCCGTGGGATGGTTTGTTTGCAATCGTGTCATTACGATTTCGTGAGTTTTGTTGACGGCTTTGAGGGGACTTGAGGTAGAGTTCGTCACGGCCACGCTAGCGGGAGATTCGTTTGTAAAAACTAGCATTTGTGGTCACAGTGGTGGCCTATGCTAACCTTCCTATGGTGTATAAATATACCTAGTTGGATGAATCTTGTCGCTGGCTAAAGCGTCGGTCTGGAGTATTGAGACTCCCTGACCGTGGGTTCAAACCCCACCCGTGGTATGGTTTGTTTGCATTTGTGTCAGTACGATTTTATGAGTCATCTTTCTCTGTACTGGACTGAAGAAGTCTACTCTGTGGGCGAAACGTTTCGTCAGTAAAGATACCCAACTGTTGCATATATATCTAGTCATTCAAGGATGACAAACACCCTGGTCGTCCATCAACATCAAGAGACATCAACATCAAGAGTCAGCAACATCAAGAGCCATCAAGAGGCATCAACATCAAGAGGCATCAACATCAAGAGCCATCAACATCAAGAGACATCAAAATCAAGAGACATCAACATCAAAAGACATCAACATCAAGAGACATCAACATCAAGAGATATCAACATCAAGAGACATCAACATCAAGAGGCATCAACATCAAGAGTCATCAACATCAAGAGCCATCAACATCAAGAGCCATCAGCATCAAGAGCAATCAACATCAAGAGCCATCAACATCAAGAGACATCAACATCAAGAGACACCTACATCAAGAACCATCAACATCAAGAGCCATCAACATCAAGATCCATCAAGAGGCATCAACATCAAGAGCCATCAACATCAAGAGCAATCAACATCAAGAGCCATCAACATCAAGAGACATCAACATCAAGAGGCATCGACATCAAGAGGCATCGACATCAAGAGACATCAACATCAAGAGGCATCAACATCAAGAGCCATCAACATCAAGAGCCATCAACATCAAGATCCATCAAGAGGCATCAACATCAAGATCCATCAAGAGGCATCAACATCAAGAGCAATCAACATCAAGAGCCATCAACATCAAGAGCCATCAACATCAAGAGCAATCAACATCAAGAGCAATCAACATCAAGAGCCATCAACATCAAGAGCCATCAACATCAAGAGTCATCAACATCAAGAGCAATCAACATCAAGAACCATCAACATCAAGAACCATCAACATCAAGAACCATCAACATCAAGAACCATCAACATCAAGAGCCATCAACATCAAGAGACATCAACATCAAGAGACATCAACATCAAGAGACATCAACATCAAGAGCCATCAATAGACATCAACATCAAGAGTCTGCAACATCAAGAGCCATCAAGAGACAGCATCAAGAGACATCAAAATCAAGAGACATTAAAATGCATCAACATCAAGAGCCATCAGCATCAAGAGCCATCAACATCAAGAGACATCAACATCAAGAGGCATCAACATCAAGAGACATCAAGAGCCATCAACATCAAGAGACATCAACATCAAGAGCCATCAACATCAAGAGACATCAACATCAAGAGGCATCACCTTCAAGAGACATCATCAAGAGCCATCAACATCAAGAGACATCAACATCAAGAAACATCAACACCAAGAGACATCAAGAGACATCAACATCAAGAGACATCAACATCAAGATACATGATTGAACATTGAAATGGTATAAAATACCGACAGGTTGTTAGGTAAGACACATATGCAACAGTTAGGTATCTTTATTATGAAACGTTTCGCCTACACAGTAGGCTTCTTCTTTCGCCTACTGTGTAGGCGAAACGTTTCATAATAAAGATACCTAACTGTTGCATATGTGTCTTACCTAACATCAAGATACATCAACATCAAGAGCCATCAACATCAAGAGACATCAACATCAAGAGACATCATCAAGAGCCATCAACATCAAGAGACATCAACATCAAGAAACATCAACACCAAGAGACATCAAGAGACATTAACACCAAGAGACATCAAGAGACATCAACATCAAAAGACATTAACACCAAGAGACATCAACATCAAGGCCATCAACATCAAGAGACATCAACATCAAGAGCCATCAACATCAAGAGACATAAACACCCAAGATACATCAACATCAAGATACATCAACATCAAGAGACATCAACATCAGAGACATCAACATCAAGAGCCATCAACATCAAGAGACATAAACATCAAGATACATCAACATCAAGATACATCAACATCAAGAGACATCAACATCAAGAGACATCAACGTCAAGAGACATCAACATCAAGAGCCATAAAACATCAAGAGCCATCAACATCAAGAGACATCAACATCAAGAGACATCAACATCAAGGGACATCAACATCAAGAGACATCAACTCAAGAGACATCAACGTCAAGAGACATCAACATCAAGAGCCATCAACATCAAGAGCCATCAACATCAAGAGACATCAACATCAAGAGACATCAACATCAAGAGCCATCCAAACTCAAGAGACATCAACATCAGAGCCATCAACATCAAGAGACATCAACATCAAGAGCCATCAACATCAAGAGACATAAACATCAAGATACATCAACATCAAGATACATCAACATCAAGAGACATCAACATCAAGAGACATCAACATCAAGAGACATCAACATCAAGAGCCATCAACATCAAGAGGTCATAAACATCAAGATACATCAACATCAAGATACATCAACATCAAGAGACATCAACATCAAGAGACATCAACGTCAAGAGACATCAACATCAAGAGCCATCAACATCAAGAGCCATCAACATCAAGAGACATCAACATCAAGAGACATCAACATCAAGGGACATCAACATCAAGAGACATCAACATCAAGAGCCATCAACATCAAGAGACATCAACATCAAGAGACCCTAACATTGATAAAGTAAGCCTAACACTTCACAGTATCTGGGATATTACAAATGCTGTTAAAATTTCTTTCAGGTTATGTCAAAATTTCGACTGAAAAAATTCGACTGAAAAATTTAAAATGATGTAAGTGGCTAGGATATTTTTCCCTGATTGTTGAATTAAGATCAGAAATCTAATTGTTTACTGGGCGAAAACAACATGGCGGACCTCACCATCTTACCTTCACTCCATTATTTTAAATATTTTTGTCATATATGTTTTGATCAAAATATTAAGAGATTTCTTATAGAAAACGTAATGCATCTAAAATTGGGGAGTGAAGGTGGTGACGAGCGCCATGTTGTTGTTTACCTCATTAATATGCAAACAGTCTAAGATTCTGACGATGATTGGCATTTTCTGAAATTTGTTTCTGTGAAACAGGAAGTCGAAGCCAATAAGCTGATTCCTGTTCATTTTTTTTTTTTAATAATTGCTGTCAAACGTCTTTTTTTTAAGAATCAATTGATAACGTTTTGGGGGGTTTCGAGTATTATCTAAAATATGTGTAAAAACGTATAAAATCAATTGACTAATGATGTTCTTTGTCTTATCTTGGAATGTTCTTGTTACTACCAATCAGATTTATTGTTATCACTCAGCTGTTTTGCTGTACTTGCTCGTCAGTTTTTTTGTTTCTTTTCTCAGCAGCAGTAGTGTCATTACTCAGCAACTGACTTCTCATTGATTCATGCCACTACTCATATTTATTCATTCCATTCGTGTACCAAACCTTCAACTTCTTTTCTAAAACTTTGGTACTGGGAGATTATTGGGGTTGGGGGAGCAGAAGCCCTGGTGGAGGCCTATGGGGGTTTGTGGTAAGAGTGGGGTTTGTGATGCAGGGGGTGGGGGCAGAGGGAACAGTGTGTGTGGCTTTTGGTTTGGAGTGTTCAGTTGCAATGGCGTTGTCGTAGTTGGAGTACTTCTGCGGGTGTTTATGGTGGGTGTGATTGCTCTTCCACTTGGGTCTGGGTTCTGCTCATCTTCATTATTGCCTCTCGTTCCTCCTTTCGTCTTCATACCCTCTCTTTCAGTATCGTCCTTTCCTCTTGTGTTCTGTCTCAATCGAGGTACACTCTCCGGTACTCCGGTTTGTCCCTCAGTTGTGCTTTCTCCTGCAGGATCCTGGCTCGAGCTGATTCTGCCTTGAAGATTACTCTCACAGGCCGTTTTCTTCCACTTGAACTACCCAATTCTCAGAAAATTTGTCACCTGGAACATGTCGTCCTCACCTATTGCTCTCATGATGCCTTCAATCACTTTTTTCTCCTCCTGTTTTCTTTCATCTATGCATTCCCTGAGGTGTTTTAGTTCCTTCCATTGAAGCGTTCCTGCCTTCGATCCCTTCCCTGGCTGAAGCCCCTATGTCCAGTGGTCTGTCTTTCCTGCTCAGCTGTTCCTGGCCACTGCAGTTATCTGTTAGAAATTGCATATAGCATAGTTCCTTCATCGCCTCCAGAACTCTCATTTGTTCTTAGTGTGCTCCTCGTCTTTTCCTGGGCCCCACGTGGGTCTGATAGGGCCTTCACATGCAGTATAGCTCCTTTGCTCACTACAGTCCCTTCATCTGTAACTGATATAGAAGTCCCTTATGTCATGACTCCGCTATGCTTTGGTTCTTTAGGCTGTTTCAGGTTTTTCAGTTCCTCTTCTAAGCACTGTGTGCTAAGCACGTGTGTGCGTGTATGTGTGTGTGTGTGTGTGTAAAGGTGTTTGTTGGAGAGAGAGGGGGAGAGAAGTAGTGTATGAGAGTATAGTTATACCAATGCTCTTATATGGGTGTGAAGCAAGGGTGGTGAACGTTGCAACAAGGAGAAGGCTGGAGGCAGTGGAGCTGTCGTGTCTGAGAACAATGTGTGGTGTGAATATAATGCGGAGAATTCGTAGTATGGAAATTAGGAGGAGGTGCAGGATTACCAAAACTATTATCCAAAGGGCTGAGGAGGAGTTAGCCACTGGGCCACAGTGGTGCCTATGCTAACCCTCCTATGTTGTATAAATATACCTAGTTGGATGAATCTTATTGTAGCCAGCTGGCCCAGTGGCTATCGCATAGGTCTGAAGTTTTATGACTCTCTGATCGCGGGTTCTATCCCCGCCCGTGGTATAGTTTGTTTGCAATCGTGTCATTACGATTTCGTGAGACACACACACACCATTAAACTACTTATTTGTGTCACTGAAATGTAAAAATTATCAAAAGAGTGGTGGAGCACCTGGAATGGAATGGGTTCGTATATGACAAACAGCACGGCTTCAGGGAGTGGAAATCCTGTCTCACAAACGTACTGGAGTCCTATGATAATGTAACGAGATTAAGACAGGAAAGAGAAGGATGGGTAGACTATGCCTTCGTGGACAGTAGGAAGGTTTTCGACACACAAGAGACTTGTTCAAAAGTTAGAGGAGCAGGCAGCAATATCAGGAAGAGTACCGCAACGAATCAGAGAATACCTGACAGGAAGGAATCAACAAGTGTTGCTGCATGACGAGGTGTCAGAATAGGTACACGTGTCGCGTGGGGTACCACAAGGGTCAGTCCTAGGCCCAGTGCTGTTTCTTGTATAGGTGAATGGCATGACAGAAGGAATAGATTCAGAGGTGCACCTTTTCGAGGACAATGTGACACTAATGAGAAAAATACAAGCGGGTGAGGATCAGGCAAATCTACAAAGGAATCCGAACAGGCTGCAACCTGCTCCTATCAACGACTCTTGGAGATTAACTTCGCCTAGTGCAAAGTCATGAAACTTAGGGAAGGACAAAGAAGACCACAGAGCACAGGGTAGAAAGTCAAAGGCCGTGAACCTCTCTCAAGGAAAAGGATACTGGGGTGTGCATCACACCGATTGGATCTCCTGAGGAGTGAAACAAAAGAACTGCTGTAGCATATTTACGCTCGGCAAACCCAAGAATAACGTTTCAACAATTAAGTAAGGAGACATTTACGGCACTGTACACCTTGTACGACAAGCTCATATTGGAGTATACAGCACCACTATGGAGCCCATACCTAGTCAAACACATTAAGAAATTAGAGAAATGGCAAAAATTTGCAACATGTCCCTCAGCTAAGGGATATGTCCTATGAGGAGTGTTGAAGGGAACTCAACCTGACAACACTGGAGGATATGAGCGTAGGGGGAACATGATAACGACGCATAAAATACTGAGAGCAATTGACAGGGCTAAAATATTTCAGAGAAGGGATACAACAACAAGGGGATACAGCTGGAAGTTTAAAACCTTAAGATGGTCACAGGGATATTTGGAAGCATTTGTTCAGCCTTAGAGATGTTAGGAAGTAGGACAATCTGGACAGTGAAGCAGTGTAGGCAAAACCCATACATAGCTTTAAGATGAAGTACGATAAGTCTCTTGGAGTAGGGAAAAAGTGGATCTAGTAGCGTCTAGAGAGGAGGGGGGCAGGAGTTATAACTCCACCCTTGAAACCACATATAGGTGAGTACACACACTCCCACAGCTCAGACCCTGAGGAAAGACAGAGGGAACAGACGGGGTGGTGGAGTGGCAATATTCATCAAAAGCCGATGGGAGTTTGACGAGATGGAGAGAGGAGACAGAGGAGAAGCAAGAGATTACATAATAGGAACACATCAGTCTGGGGGTCCCAAGGTGGTAATTGCAGTGATGTGCAACCCATCACAGAACAGCAGGAGGCCAAGGCAGGAGTATGATGAGAGTAATAGAGCAATGGTTGAGATACTGACTGAAGGGGCCAGAAGGGCCCACGAAAGCAGGTCAAAGCTGCTGATTATGGGTGACTTCAACCACAAGGAAATCGACTGGGAAAACCTGGAGCCACATGGGGGCCCAGAAACATGGAGGACTAAGATGATGGAGGTGGTACTGGTAAACCTCATGTACCAACACGTAAGGAACACTACCAGAGAGAGAGAGGATGAACCTGCGAGACTGGACCTAATATTCACCTTGGGTAGTGCAGACATTGAGGACATCACACATGAAAGACCCCTCGGGGCCAGTGATCATGTGGTTCTGAGATTCGATTACATGGTAGACTTACAAGTGGAAAAGGAAGCAGGAAGGGCAGGACAAATGAAGTCAAACTACAAGAGAGGGGACTACACAGGCATGAAGAACTTCCTGCACGAGGTTCAGTGGGACAGAGAACTGGCAGAGAAATCAGTAAATGAGATAATGGAATATGTGACAACAATATGCAAGGAAGCTGAAGAGAGGTTTGTACCCAAGGGCAATAGGAATAATGAGAAGGCCAGAACGAACCCTTGGCTCATTCAGAGGTGTAGAGAGGCCAAAACCAAGTGTGGTAGAGAATGTAAGATGTGCAGAAGGCAAAGGACCCAGGAGAATATGGAAAGCAATCGTAGAGCCAGGTAAGAAGGGAGGCCCAATGGCAATACGAAAATGATATAACAGTGAAGGCTAAATCTGACCCGAAGCTGTTGTACAGCCACATCAGGAGGAAAACGACAATCAAGGACCAGGTAATCAGGCTGAGGAAGGAAGGTGGGAAGATCACAGGAAACGATCGTGAAGTATGTGAGGAGCATTCACAGAGGAGACAGAAGACACCCCAGAAAGACAGAGAGGAAAGGTACACCTTCTAGTGTTGGACACAGTACATACAACTGAGGAAGAAGTGAAGAGGCTGCTAAGTGAGCTAGATACCTCAAAGGCAATGGGGCCGGATAACAACTCTCCATGGGTCCTGAGAGAGGGAGCAGAGGCGCTATGTGTACCACTAACAACAATCTTCAGTACATCTATCGAAACAGGTCGACTACCTGAGGTATGGAAGACAGCAAATGTAGTCCCAATTTTTAAAAAATGAAGACAGACACGAAGCACTCAACCACAGACCAGTGTCACTGACATGTATAGTATGCAGTCATGGAGAAGCTCATCAGGAGAAGATTGGTGGAGCATTTAGAATGGAATGAGCTTACCAAAAACAGCCAGCATGGTTTCAGGGACGGGAAATCCTGTCACAAACCTACTGGAGTTCTATGACAAGGTGACAGCAGTAAGACAAGAGAGAGATGGGTGGGTACATTACATTTTCTTGGACTGCAAGAGGGCGTTTGACACAGTTCCACACAAGAGATTAGTGCGAAAACTAGAGGACCAGCAGGGATAATAGGGAAGGCACTACAATGGATCAGGGAATATTTGTCAGGAAGACACAGCGAGTCATGGTACGTGGCGAGGTATCAGAGTGGGCACCTGTGACCAGCGGGGTCCCACAGGGGTCAGTCCTAGGACCGGTGCTGTTTCTGGTATTTGTGAATGACATGACGGAAGGAATAGACTCCGAAGTGTCCCTCGTTGCAGATGACGTGAAGTTGATGAGAAGAATTTAATCGGACGAGGACGAGGCAGTACAAAGGGATCTGGACAGGCTTCATGCCTGGTCAAACAACTAGTTCCTGGAGTTCAACCCCTGCAAGTACAAAGTCATGAAGATTGGGGAAGGGCAAAGAAGACCGCAGACGAAGTACAGTCTAGGGGGCCAGAGACTACAAACCTCACTCAAGGAAAAAGATCTTGGGGTTAGTATAACACCAGGCACATCTCCTGAAGCGCACATCAACCAAATAACTGCTGCAGCATATGGGCGCCTAGCAAACCTCAGAACAGCATTCCGACATCTTAATAAGGAATCGTTCAGGACCCTGTACACCGTGTACGTTAGGCCCACATTGGAATATGCGGCACCAGTTTGGAACCCACACCTAGCCAAGCACGTAAAGAAACTAGAGAAAGTGCAAAGGTTTGCAACAGGACTAGTCCCAGAGCTAAGAGGTATGTCCTACGAGGAGAGGTTAAGGAAAATCAACCTGACGACACTGGAGGACAGGAGAGATAGGGGGGACATGATAACGACATACAAAATACTGAGAGGAATTGACAAGGTGAACAGAGACAGGATGTTCCAGAGATTGGACTTAGTAACAAGGGGACACAATTGGAGGATGAAGACTCAGATGAATCACAGGGATGTTTGGAATTATTTCTTCAGTCACAGAGTTGTCAGGAAGTGGAAAAATCTGGTAAGTGATGTAACAGAGGCAGGATCCATACTTAGCTTTAAGAAGAGGTATGATTAAGCGCATGGAGCGTGAAGAGTGACCTAGTAGCGACCAGCAAAGAGGCGGGGCCAGGAGCTGTGACTCGCCCCTGCAACCACAACTAGGTGGACTAGGTGAGCCCCTCTCTCCCTTTCCTTTCACTCTCTCTCCCTCTCTCCCACCCTCCCTCTCTCCCACACTTCCTCTCTCCCACCCTCCCTCTCTCCCACCCTCCCTCTCTCCCACCATCCCTCTCTCCCACCCTCCCTCTCTCCCACCCTCCCTCGATCCTTCCCTCCAGTATATTCTGTCATATACAAAATATGGCTTCATAAGCCAAGGAACACTTCACAATTCCCTGCACGTATAGAAGACCAGGCAGGTTTGAAGCTTCCCCATATTAGATTCCGCTTCTTTATCTCCCCCTGAAGATGCTGAGCAGGGCATCTAACCCCAGGGCTACTCTTTTGATATAGTTTCATGATAAGTGAAAGAGATGACGCCAAGGAAATAGGGAGTATGGATGTGCGGTTAGTGTAGAGATGTATTGGATATCCCACATCCGAATCCGTTGAACATCCGCACAATTTCTTACATCAGCATCAACATCCGCGGAATATCTGCAAAATTTCTTAGACCCTCATCAGCATCCACAAAATACGTAAGACATCCTCATACACATCCGCGGATATCTAAATTTTCACATCCGATATATCTCCAAATTAGTGCGTCAGTAAGAGTACAGCTCCTGATAACACCTCGGTTGCTATTACTCTCATTAAATAGGCTACTTGCTAGCAGCTCCACGTTCGCTTAATATTTTTCTGTCTGACTTAGACCATTATGACGACGTTTCTGTCTGACTTAGACCATTATGACGACGTTTCTGTCTGGCTTAGACCATTATGACGACGTTTCTGTCTGACTTAGACCATTATGACGATGTTTCTGTCTGACTTAGACCATTATGATGACGTTTCTGTCTGACTTAGATCATTATGACGACGTTTCTGTCTGACTTAGACCATTATGACGACGTTTCTGTCTGACTTAGACCATTATGACGACGTTTCTGTCTGACTTAGACCATTATGACGACGTTTCTGTCTGACTTAGACCATTATGACGACGTTTCTGTCTGACTTAGACCATTATGATGACGTTTCTGTCTGACTTAGACCATTATGACGACGTTTCTGTCTGACTTAGACCATTATGACGACGTTTCTGTGTGACATATATCATTATGGCTACGTTTCTGTCTGCCTTAGACCATTATGACGATGTTTCTGTCTGACTTAGACCATTATGATGACGTTTTCTGTCTGACTTAGACCATTAAAGACGACGTTTCTGTCTGACTTAGACCATTATGACGACGTTTCTGTCTTGACTGAAAACCCTTATGACGACGTTTCTGTCTGACTTAGACCATTATGATGACGTTTCTGTCTGACTTAGACCATTATGACGACGTTTCTGTCTGGCTCAGACCATTATGATGACGTTTCTGTCAGACTTAGACCATTATGACGACGTTTCTGTCTGACTTAGACCATTATGACGACGTTTCTGTCTGACTGAAACCATTATGACGACGTTTCTGTCTGACTTAGACCATTATGACAACGTTTCTGTCTGACTTAGACCATTATGACGACGTTTCTGTCTGACTTAGACCATTATGACGACGTTTCTGTCTGACATAGATCATTATGACGACGTTTCTGTCTGACTTAGACCATTATGACGATGTTTCTGTCTGACTTAGACCATTATGATGACGTTTCTGTCTCACTTAGACCATTATGATGACGTTTCTGTCTGCCTTAGACCATTATGACGATGTTTCTGTCTGACTTAGACCATTATGATGACGTTTCTGTCTGACTTAGACCATTATGACGACGTTTCTGTCTGACCCTTTGACCATTTTTGACGACGTTTCTGCCTGACTTAGACCATTATGACGACGTTTCTGTCTGACTGAAACCATTATGACGACGTTTCTGTCTGACTTAGACCATTATGACGACGTTTCTGTCTGACTGAAACCATTATGACGACGTTTCTGTCTGACTTAGACCATTATGACGACGTTTCTGTCTGACTTAGACCATTATGACGACGTTTCTGTCTGACTTAGACCATTATGACGACGTTTCTGTCTGATTTAGACCATTATGACGACGCGTCTGTCAGACATAGATCATTATGACGAAGTTTCTGTCTGACTTAGATCATTATGACGACGTTTCTGTCTGACTTAGACCATTATGACAATGTTTCTCTCTGACTTAGACCATTATGACGACGTTTCTGTCTGACTTAGACCATTATGACAATGTTTTGGTCTGACTTAGACCATTATGACGACGTTTCTGTCTGACTTAGACCATTAAGGCGATGTTTCTGTCTGACTTAGACCATTATGACAACGTTTCTGTCTGACTTAGACCATTATGACGACGTTTCTGTCTGACTTAGATCATTATGACGACGTTTCTGTCTGACTTAGACCATTATGACAATGTTTCTCTCTGACTTAGACCATTATGACGACGTTTCTGTCTGACTTAGACCATTGTGACAATGTTTCTGTCTGACTTAGACCATTATGACAATGTTTCGGTCTGACTTAGACCATTAACTAGTATTGTATGTTGTTCCAGTTTGGGTATTGTGCATTATTCCAGTCAGGGTATTGTGCATTATTCCAGTCAGGTTATTGTGTATTATTCCAGTCAGGGTATTGTGTATTGTTCCAGGCAGGAACAACACACAATTCTCTAATACTATAATAATTCCTCTATTGTCTAGCAAATTACTATACTAATATCCGAACATCTGCATCAGCTTCCCAGTGATTATTCCCATCAACACCTGTTGGTATAACAGCTCCTCCTTCCTCTGATGACACACTGATGCACTATATCGATCATTGTTTACGTGGCTGGTGGTGGAGTCCACACGTGTTGACGGTGTTGATGACTACGTAAATAACCCTGGTGCTTGTACTGATGTTGGGGTTGATCAATGTTTGATGGTGGCTAAAACAGAGTCTGGCTTTCACGGTGTTGGTTCGTCCTGATGGCTCTGTCTCGTCTCACAACATTTTCTTTCTTCTTCGGATTCTCCATTTGTCCTCTAGTGTTTAGTTTACCCTTTACCGGGCACTCCTAAGAAACTGCAAAATTCGAAATATCTTTACTACGAGTCAATAGAGTATCTTAATGTAAGCAAAATGAGCCTATATAAATACATTTCCAAAAATAAATTTTCACCCAACTGCAAAAATTTGACGCCAGTAAATTTTTTGGGCCTGCCCGTAAATAATAGCAAATACCTCTACTTTTGGATCTAAGTGTTGCTGTTTGCTATCTTGTGATTTTCAAAGTATTTCTTAAACTTTTATAGTGATTTTAGTACTGCAGCCTCTTGTTCTAATGGTACGAAGATAATTATCTTTAAAATGGTATAAAATACCGACAGGTTGTTAGGTAAGACACATATGCAACAGTTAGGTATCTTTATTTCGAAACGTTTCGCCTACACAGTAGGCTTCTTCAGTCGAGTACAGAAAAGTTGATAGAAGCAGAAGATCTAAAGAGATGAAATATCCTCCCCCTTAAAGTTTTGGGTGGTCAGTCCCCAGTCTGGGAAGAGCTTGTTCCCTGTTGAAAAAAATATGGCGCTATATAAGGCTCCCTCCGTCACTTCTACTCCATATTTTTTCAGACAACGGAAAAATGTTTCTCCAGATGAGGGACGACCCCCCTCAAAACTTTAAGGGTGATGGACTGATTACACGTCTTCAAGTATCTTTGCTTCTTTAACTTTTTTTGTACCGATAAGAAGCCTACTGTGTAGGCAAACTTTGAAATAAAAAACCTAACTGTTGATATGGTTTTACCCCAAAAAATGGGAGAAGATAATTTCTTTTTTTTTAATTATATGGCCCGGTGGTTGGTGGGGTAAAGTCCCCCTTCCACACGGAGGGCCCGGGGTTTGATTCCGGGGGGGGGAAAAAATTTTGAACGTTTCCTTAACCCCGTTTCCTGTTCACCAGCGCAAATAGGTATGGGGGTTAGTGGATGGTGGGTGCATCTGGGGGACAAGATTAGGCCACAATGGAAATAAATTAGACAGTCCTCGATCGCACTGACTTTCTTGGGTTATCCTGGGGGGCAACCCCCCCGGGGTTAAAAATCCAACGAAAACTTATTTTTCGTTTCGGGTATTTTATGTCGCCAACCTGAATATTTTATAAATTCTAAATATTTCTTTGTAGTTTACTAATTATCCCTCCAAAAGGAGGAATTTTCAGTGACGTTATAGCTTGAGAATGCTTTTTCTTATCGAAATCAAACTTTCAACGAGAGTGTGACATATTTTTACTACTTTCAGAAGCAAAGAAAAAGTAGATATTGAAAGTTTTATTTATTTCAAGACTGTAACTTATTTCCTGCTTTTAGAAATAATAGAATGACTTCAGAATGACTTCAGAATGACTTCAGAATGACTTCAGAATGACTACTGAATGACCAGAATGACTTCAGAATGACTTCAGAATGACTTCTGAATGACTTCAGAATGACCAGAATGACTTCAGAATGACTTCAGAATGACTTCAGAATGACTTCAGAATGACCAGAATGACTTCAGAATGACTTCAGAATGACCAGAATGACTTCAGAATGACTTCAGAATGACTTCAGAATGACTTCAGAATGACCAGAATGACTTCAGAATGACTTCAGAATGACTTCAGAATGACCAGAATGACTTCAGAATGACTTCAGAATGACCAGAATGACTTCAGAATGACTTCAGAATGACTTCAGAATGACCAGAATGACTTCAGAATGACTTCAGAATGACCAGAATGACTTCAGAATGACTTCAGAATGACCAGAATGACTTCAGAATGACTTCAGAATGACTTCAGAATGACTTCAGAATGACTTCAGAATAACTTCAGAATGACTTTAGAATGACTTTAGAATGACTTCAGAATGACTTCAGAATGACTTCAGAATGACTTTAGAATGACTTCGGAATGACTTCAGAATGACTAGAATAACTTCAGAATGACTTCAGAATGACTTCAGAATGACTTTAGAATGACTTTAGAATGACTTCAGAATGACTTCCGAATGACTTCCGAATGACTTCAGAATGACTTCAGAATGACTTCAGAATGACTTCAGAATAACTTCAGAATGACTTTAGAATGACTTCAGAATGACTTCAGAATGACTTCAGAATGACTTTAGAATGACTTCAGAATGACTTCAGAATGACTTTAGAATGACTTCAGAATGACTTCAGAATGACTTCAGAATGACTTCAGAATGACTTCAGAATAACTTCAGAATGACTTTAGAATGACTTTAGAATGACTTCAGAATGAAATTCAGAATGACTTCAGAAATGACTTCAGAATAACTTCAGAATGACTTTAGAATGACTTCAGAATGACTTCAGAATGACTTCAGAATGACTTTAGAATGACTTCAGAATGACTTCAGAATGACTTTAGAATGACTTCAGAATGACTTCAGAATGACTTCAGAATGACTTCAGAATGACTTTAGAATGACTTTAGAATGACTTCAGAATGACTTCAGAATGACTAGAATAACTTCAGAATGACTTCAGAATGACTTTAGAATGACTTCAGAATGACTTCAGAATGACTTCAGAATGACTTCAGAATAACTTCAGAATGACTTTAGAATGACTTCAGAATGACTTCAGAATGACTTCAGAATGACTTCAGAATGACTTCAGAATGACTTCAGAATGACTTCAGAATGACTTCAGAATGACTTCAGAATGACTTCAGAATGACTTCAGAATGACTTCAGAATAACTTCAGAATGACCAGAATGACTTCAGAATGACCAGAATGACTCCAGAATGACTTCAGAATAACTTCAGAATGACCAGAATGACTTCAGAATGACTTCAGAATGACCAGAATGACTTCAGAATGACTTCAGAATGACTTCAGAATGACTTCAGAATAACTTCAGAATAACTTCAGAATAACTTCAGAATGACTTCAGAATAACTTCAGAATGCTTCCTTCAATACATGAAACCATAAGAAAATATGAAAATGAAATCACTCACTGCTAAAAACACTGAGTTTATTTGTATCAGAACGATAATTGAGAAATATATATGCAGACTCCACTCCCATGAGTCTTCTTAGGGCGGGGAAGGTACCAGAGCTAGAGCTTGCTATCACCTGCAACTCACAAGACTGCCGTTCCCACGAGCCCTCCTAGGGCGGGGAAGGTACCAGAGCTAGAGCTTGCTATCACCTGCAGCTTTCAAGACTGCCGTTCCCACGAGCCCTCCTAGGGTGGGGAAGGTACCAGAGCTAGAGCTTGCTATCACTTGCAGCTTACAAGACTGCCGTTCCCACGAGCCCTCCTAGGGCGGGGAAGGTACCAGAGCTAGAGCTTGCTATCACCTGCAACTCACAAGACTGCCGTTCCCACGAGCCCTCCTAGGGCGGGGAAGGTACCAGAGCTAGAGCTTGCTATCACCTGCAGCTTACAAGACTGCGGTTCCCACGAGCCCTCCTAAGACGGGGAAGGTACCAGAGCTAGAGCTTGCTATCACCTGCAACTCACAAGACTGCCGTTCCCACGAGCCCCCCTAGGGCGGGGAAGGTACCAGAGCTAGAGCTTGCTACCACCTGCAACTCACAAGACTGCCGTTCCCACGAGCCCCCTAGGGCGGGGAAGGTACCAGAGCTAGAGCTTCTACACCTGCAACTCACAAGACTGCCGTTCCCACGAGCCCTCCTAGGGCGGGGAAGGTACCAGAGCTAGAGCTTACTATACCTGCAACTCACAAGACTGCCGTTCCCACGAGCCCTCCTAGGGCGGGGAAGGTACCAGAGCTAGAGCTTACTACCACCTGCAACTCACAAGACTGCCGTTCCCACGAGCCCCCCTGGGGCGGGGAAGATGGCAGACCAGAGACCTAACTTCTCCCTACGAGCCCCGTGAGGGCGGGCAATGTGGCTAGGCCTGGGGACAGTTGGTCCCAGAAGATGAGCAAGTACTTGTACCTCCTCCCATGGCAGACATAGGTCTCAGACACTGCCAAAACAGGGAGCCAAGACCGGGTCACCATCTGGTAAAGTCTCGGACCTGGAGAGTACCGGCGAATCAAGGAGGAGGATAATTGAGAATTATATTAACATCACGAGTTACCACTCCTTCATTTGGTCGATTATTTTTTTAATTTAAATATAATGTGTATTCCCAGGGGAGAAATTATTACTTTTCAATGTATGCAACAAGAACTCATTTAAAATTAAATCCTTGCTAAAATTTTATCTTGTACACTTAAAGATATATATTTCTTCATTTATGTTAATGTAAAAATTAATAATTTTTTACCAAAGGAACCTTAGAAAACTTGCCTAAACTTATTTTAACAAGCGTAATTTAATTTAGCCTGATCCAATTTTATATATTGTAGATAAGTTTACAATAATTTAATAATAAACACAATGAAATATATTTTTTCGTTACTTTCAGAATGATTTTTGCGAAATTATTGCGTACACAAATTTTTGATCGCCTTATTCGGCAAGAAGTGCGTCGCTATTTAAGCTAAAATCGCAAATTTTTACCTATTCGTCACGATAATACCATTTACAAAAGCTACTGAAAAACACTCGCGGAGAAACACTACCTTTAATAAATATCTTGAATTGTACATTAGTGCCATTTTCAACAGTTTTAGTAACAACTAAAGAGTCATAATAAACCAGAGGTAATAGCAACAGTTCTTGGTGCAGTTGCAAGACTATGCAGGAAGCGACCACCACACCTCATCAGCTTCTGGCACACCGCTACAGTTTGCGGGGTGGTACTCCACTGTGCAACACCCACTCATACCAGCGACTGGGAGAGTGCATCACCATACAAAGTAACACAATCATATGACACAGAATGATCCACGGAAAAAAAAGGTGAAATATAAACTTTCTCAAAGTACTGTATTACATCCCGTTACTCTGATATTTTTTTTATGATTACGCACACTGGCTAGTTTCCGGTGATCAGCGGCGCCTGCCCTACACTGCTCGTCACGGCATTATGCTGGGTGAGAGCCCCGGCATAATGCCGTGACAAGTACTGTAGGTTAAAATACACTGTGCTCCTGATAAGCAACTACATAATACGTAAGATCATTCGTGGATCATATAGTGAGTGTTTTAGAAGCGGAAAAGAGCTTCTTAGGAAAGTGACAACGTCCTTAGCAATGGTACCATGATCAGCTGACTATTTACATTGAAGAACTGTATATTCATCGGGCAGGAATATTTTATTGTAGCCAGATTCTGCATTTGGCGAGTCACTCTTTTTCTCCGCCATTCGAAGCGCTGCGTGACTGAAACAGTGAGACTGCGGTGCCCTGAAATGATTCCCGACACGTAGTTCAATACGGATCATGAACTACATAACTACATGTTACAGACAGCACTGGTTCATTCAGTGGTGTTTCCTTTAAAACGTGATGATCCTTCATCTTCAGATTTCAGATTAAGATATCACCTGAGCTGTGACTACAGTTCTTCAGCGTTCGTATCACGTGATGGGCAATGGGCGATCCCAATCGGAAATTTGAGAAATTAGGGACCGATAATTGTTGACATTCAAAGATGAATTCATGCCTGTCCAAGGAGAATACATTCTAATCATCACTATGGTGATGGAAATCTCGTGGCTGCATGCAAATGCAGCTCTAGCGGGTGTCTTGCAGCCACTGGATGCAGACATCCATTGCTTCCAACAATGGATGTCGTAACAAGATTTGTCATGGTTTTGTTGGCGACACACATAACTCTCCTGGATCTTGATTTCTCCCGAAGTATTGGGTACCTGTGAAGCACAACTGTCTTCAACTCATTATGGCCAATCCCAAAAGTTTTTCTAAGCAGCTGCTTCCAGTAACATGCTCCTTAACAGAGGCCTTTCAAACAGAAATGGATTCTTCCAACAGACATGTTTTCATCAACAATAGACAATACTTCTGAAAAATCACGATGCTGGGCACTGTATTATTTATTTTCCTTAGTCATAGCATCGTATCGACGCTGGTAAAATACCACTGGTAAAGTGCCATTGGTTGCAACATTGCTGATAACGTGATCTTCAGTCATTGCTAATAAAGCCTTCCGTATCGTTTCATAAGTGAGACTGTCCTTCTGGAATTCAAGAGGAGCCAAATCCAGGCTGGATTCCAGTTCCTGACAACCCTGCTGATCTTGGCGTTCCTGTGGCTTTTATTTTAAGGCTTAAACATGAAGACACAAGGTACTGCAATCTCTCCTTTCCAAAAATCCGCAGACAATCTCCTTGCCATCAGTCTTTCAGCTTAATGAGGACTTCAATAGGCCATAAATCAGATGTCAGACTTTCTACAGTAACTCTCCAAGCCAACAGACATGATTTTAAGTCAGTGGAAAGGTTAACAATCCTTGTTGTTCCCCTTATTTTTACTGAGAGCTGGACAATTAAGTTTACCTTTAGATGATTCCTAATACAGAAAACGAGACCAATCTATTACGTAAGCCATTAAAAGAATCTGAGGAAAACACAAAGAATCTTATTCAGTAAGAGAAGTTGGAGTGGTTAAATAGTACTCTCACGAAGCTTATAGTGTGTAAATAGGAGAATATATGGACCTGCATGGCACATAAATGATAATCTTTACCTATTCTAACTAAACCCATCTTAATATAACTTAATATAATTAAAACTAAACTATAAGTCCACATTAACCAAGTTAAACAGAACATTACCAAACAGGTGTGTCGAGTTCCTGCTTGGAGGTGAGTGTGTCGAGATGGGTAAAGCTGTCTGGAGTTGCTTCATGTAAGTGTTCAATGTTCCATTGGTCGATGTGAAGTGTGTGCTGGAGAGCACTCGGATGTGGCGGGTAGTGGTGAAAGATGTTCTCCCAGATGTGTTTGAAGATGTTGGTTGCTGCTTATGGGTCTGTGATACGTGTGTTATTATGGGTTATGTTCTTGAATTTACTAGTGGAGGCAACTCCTCGGATTTTCTTGAAGGTCCAGAAGGCTTTTTGGATCTTTTATTCTTTGTGTATCGGCTTGGTGGGTGAGTTGGGCCCAATGTGCACTGTGGTCCTGGTCTAGGCTGTGTAGCATGTTGTTTCTGAGGTATGTGAGATCTTGTCTGACTTGGTGAATCTGTGTTGTGGTTGAAGCGGTTGTGGTAGGATATAAGTAATCTCTTTGTTCTGACAGAAGGTTTGAAAGAGTAGCGCATGGTGCGTATTTTCATGGGAATTGCTGTATTGGCAGCTTGCGTAATGGTTACCTGGATGATGATGTGTGTTTGTCAGAGACAGGTTTGTTGTTGAAGTCAAAAGTTAGGTTGGTGTTATCTATGTGTTGCTTAAAAGCTTCCTAGTCAGCGTTCTTGTAGGCGAGTGAGGGTGTGGTGGGGATGAGGATGGGATTTGAGATGTGTAGGATGACGGTGATGTGGTCTGAACCGGTGAGTGGTCCCGGGGTAATGTGTTTGAAAAAGAGAGCTAGCTGTTTGCAAGGATGATATCGGCTTTCCCTAGGCCCTGGTGTCCATAGGTGTTTAAAAGAGGGCCGAGGTGAAGGAGGTGTTTTTGGTTTGTGAAGGAGAGTAATTGTGTGCCTATTTGGTTGTTTGTGGCGTGTGGTGTCTCGCATTCATGTCTGCTAGGAGGTAGGATGGGGTGTTTGTGTGGTTGAAGACTAAAGAGAGGTGATAAATGTTGAGAGCTGTGTTGAGAAGTGAAGAAGATGAATGGTCCCAGGTGAGTGTGTAGTCTAACAGCGAGACAGTATAGATAGGTGAATGGGAGTGGGAGGAACTCGTGTTTGATGGTGGCGTTCACTAGAATGGCAACTCCATCGCGTGGGTTGTGTTCCGGGCCGGGATTACCGGCGAATCAAATAGAATAGTGGGTTGTGAGGCGAGTGTTGTGATTTGAAGCCAAAGTGGCGGATGCGCTGAGGTGCTGTGAGTCTGGTACTGTTTACTAAAACTACATCTGGTGTCTCTGCTTCAGTAAGTTCAGCTATCATGTGTCTAATGGGGAAGTGACAACGTTCGTTGTTACTTCCCCATTGGATTACTTTGAATGTCCTTGTGATGGGTCGGTGTCAGCAATGTTGGTGCTTGGTTCTGGTGGTTAGCCGGGAATTGCAGTGTTGTTGATTGTGAAGGAGCCGGGACAGAGGCCCATGGTGGTGGTGCCTCCAGAGGATTTGTGTGTTGCTATACAGTCCCTGGCTCCTTTTACTGAGGGGAAGCGGGAGACAGACCTGTTCTGTGAGCGTTCGTGTTCTCTGGTCTGTCTTTCCACTGCGGGCGCTGGTTTTGGGTCCCGTTGAGGTGGATGTGGTGTGTGCAAGGGTGGATGAGGAGGGGGTTTGAATGAGAAAAGATGTGGATGGTGGATTTGTGGGTGCAGTGTTCGAAGAGGAGAGGGTTTGGGTAACGGAAGATGTAGTGGGGGTGATGGTCTAGTGTGGGGTGGTTGTAGGAGCGGTTGTGGGTGGGTATATGAGCAGGTAGTGATAGAGGGGGTAGGGGGTGGTAAGTTAGCACCGGGGGTGGGGGAGGGGATATTGCTTTGGATGAAGTTTGAGGGGGGTATAGTTAAGGGGGGAGGTTATTGGCTGAAAGTATGACATTCAGAGTGTGAGAGTCGTGCCACTGATAAAATTGCGAGAGTGCTATTGCTTACTGTACTGCTGTTGCTATTTTGCAGTTCGCTATGGAGTCGAGAGTAGTTGTGGGTGCTGGGGTTGGTGCAGTGTTTTGAGGTGGTGGTGGGGTGCTGGAGGGGTTGGGGGAAAAGGAAGAGGGGTGGGTCCAGGAGAGTGGGGTAGTCCAAGCGTTTGCAGGGGAAGGGGCGTTGCAGGGGAGGGGAAGGGATGTCCAGGGTGTTGGTTGGGTAAGGAGGGAGAGTCGTCTTCTTTGAGGTGATCGAGATGTTCCTTTCTAATTGGGCAGAAGTTTGATATAGCAATGTGTTGTCCTTGTAGGAAGGTCACATGTCGTCCAGTAGTGGCCTGTAGCTGAACACCTGAAGCAGGTTTGTGGGCCAGTACATGTGAATTTTTCATGACCAAACTTGTAACTCTTTAGGCATTGTACAATATGATGGTAATTGAGGGAGAAGAAAGAGTCAGGAGGGATGCAGATGGTTTTTGCAAGGATGCCATTGTTGAATAGGCTAGTAGCCCCCTTGGGTGTGTAGCAGCGTATTTTCAGGATGTTGAAGTGTAGACGTCTGTATATGTCGTCTATTATAATAATATTGTTTCTTTGTTTCATAAGCACGAAGGAGGGATAAGTCAACATATTTTGCAATTACTGTGTTTTTGGCGCGTTGTTCAGGGCTCCAGATGATGGAGTAGGCTTCTAGGGGTATTTGTTGAGTCTGAGTAACACTGTAGATGCTGTACGAATGCTTGTCAAGGATGAGCTTAAAATCAGTGTTTGTCGTGATGACATTGATTAAAGGTGCTTGGATTATGTTGAACAGTGTGTTCCTAGCAGAGGTAGAGTCATGGTCCGAGTTAGTGTACTTTAGCAGGAGGGAGAGACTGGCTGGTTTTGGTGGTGTCGAAGGAGGAGGGGGTGGGGGCATTTGGGGTTTTTGGCGGGGGATCTAAGAGTACCTTGGAGTCTCCATCGTGACAGTAATACATTCGGCAGGGTAACCTGCTACAGATCGTGGGTCTTTTTAAAGATCGTGGGGCGTCAAGCGTATGTTCACGGTGTGTGTACCTGTCTAGAGTAGGCGTCCTGTGTGTTAATCACCTGGATTCCAGCCACAGGCACCGGTAAGACGAATACCCCCACCGACGTGGGCGCATGTCCGACCGGTCAGAAGAAAGGAAAGATTGTTTAGAGAGGAGAGAACGGCGTTGGTGTTATCCAATCTAGCCTATCCACTGTGTGGGTATCTTGTACCAACTCACTGAAGGAGGTTCGACTGGCCTATTGGAAAATTACGACGCAAACCCTTGTCACACATAAAAAGATATTGCTGTCTAAATATTCTCAGAGATGCTGTTACACTGAACTAGAGGTGAGGTCAACTGTATGCCAATGGAGACACATGCTCAAGAGAGCATAAGTGATATGGTCCCGCCAATGCAAAGGCTTGCAGACGACACCCACAGCTGAGTTGAGGAATCTTCAGTCAGCTGCAGCAGTGCAGAGGTCGACGTCCTGCCTTTGGGTAGGCTACAATCCTAGAGTTGAGGGTGAAGAAGGAAGGTCCACCAAGTACCATCTGAGGTATAAAGCCTCTCCCAAGCACGGGAATTGCAAGGCACTGAAGAGAGCATGAGCTGCTGTATTCTGCACGTAGCGAGGTTCACCGAGCGATGGAGTCAAAAGTACGTTTGATTTGTAAAGAACGGAGAGTGTTACGATTTAGGAAAGTGGAAATATATAGAGGCAAAGAACAAGAGATTACACTGATGAGTTTGGGAGACAAGAAAGTCCGTTTAGTATGAGAGCTGGCAGAATTTATGAAATGGGAAGTGTAGCCAAGGCGAGAGAACGGACTACGAAGAGTGGAAATATCCGAATCAAGAAACTGAGTCACAGATGTGGAGGTCAAGGAGGAAGTGGTACCTCGAGTTACGAACTTAATTCGTTCCAGAAGGCTGTTCGAGTGCAGATACCGAATGAATTTATTCACATAAGGAATAATGTAAATTAGATTAGTCCATTTCAGACCCCCAAAATCACATTTACAAAAGCACTAGCAAAAATACACTTACGTAATTGTTTGAGTTGGGAGCTGTTCGAAACTCGAGGTACCACTGTACTTGTGAATTGTTCCAGTCCCGGAGTTGTGCATACATATTCTTCTTGCCAGTTCACTTTTAGAACATCTCCAATTGTCCCCTTCACTTTTCCTCCCTCCTCTATCCCCTCCCTTTCACATTTTCTACCTTATTCATCCCTCATACTTCCACCCTCCATTTCAGCTCTAAAATCCTTCCTTTGTTTATCTTTCTCCTCCCGTTGTCATAACATCGCAAACAAATCGTCAGACGTCACGGTTACAACAGCCTCGTTTTTCGTTTACTGGAAAAGTCTTGAGACAGGTTTGTCGATGTTCCAGGCGAGTAAACTCGTTAATCACTTTCCCGAAATGTTATTTCGTAGCGTAAATAAAAAATGTATGTGATTACTTATCTAAATTTTGAAATAATACCAATAATATATGAGTAAATACAACACATTGCATAGGCCTCAAATTTAGGATAGATAAATATGAATGAGAGGGATTGATAGATTAGACACAAGTGCAACATTTGGGTATCATTTTTGTGGAAAGTATCGCCACCAGTGGCTTCATCAGTCCAGTGCAAAGACTAATGGTGAAGAACAGAAGGAGTTTGGGGTAATTAGTCCCTCAGCCTGGAGTAGATGTAATCAGCTGGACTTACAAAAGAGTTAACAGGGTTATCAAAGCCCATTGCTTTAGTAGGAGTGATAATGTATTGGGCAAATATTTTTATTAGTAGGTTTGGGCTCGAAAGGACCTCCCTACTATGGGCCAGTACGCCTGCTGCAGTGTTTCTCCTTTCTAATGTTGTTATATATTAATGTTTTATGAGGCTCTAAACTTGTATGGATTATTTACTGCAGTGACTGGTGGTTGCTCTATATTGATCAATATTGATCAATACCACTTATACCGTGGGTAAAATGATATACTGCTTGTTGAGCCAGTACACAAGCAGGGATTAGAATGAAATTAGCTCAGAGGCGTCCACACCACCGTATGTCCCTTGATGGTGGGTACAACATCTAGCTTGGCTGGATGCACCATTGTTAATGTTTGTGTGGTCTAGTGGTCTAATGCGTCATGCGTTTTCTCTCATCACACACACACACACACACACACACACACACACACACACACACACACACACACACACACACACACAGGAAGGCTTCTGGTGGGACAGAACAGACGGGAACACCAGCAAGGAACATACCAACAAGTGTTGGATGACATCATACAAATGAGAAGGTGAGGAAGCTGCTAATGGACATCGATACCTCAAAGGCAATGGGACCGGACATCTCCCCTTGGGTCCTTAGAGAGGGAGCAGATATGCTGTGTGTGCCACTTACCACAATCTTCAACACGTCTCTGGAAACTAGGCAACTACCTGAGGTATGGAAGACGGCAAATGTTGCTCACATTTCTAAAAAAGGAGACAGAAAAGAGGCACTAAACTATAGACCTGTGTCACTGACGTGTATAGTATGCAAAGTCATGGAGAAGATTATCAGGAGGAGAGTGGTGGAACACCTGGAACGGAACAAGATTATAAACGCCAACCAGCACGGATTCATGGAAGGAAAATCCTGTGTCACAAACCTTCTGGAGTTTTATGATAAAGTAACAGAAGTAAGACACGAGAGAGAGGGGTGGGTTGATTGCATCTTCTTGGACTGCAAGAAGGCCTTTGACACAGTTCCTCACAAGAGATTAGTGCAGAAGCTAGAGGATCAGGTGCATATAACTGGAAGGGCAATGCAGTGGATCAGAGAATACCTGACAGGGAGGCAACAACGAGTCATGGTACGTAATGATGTATCACAATGGGCACCTGTGACGCATGGGGTCCCACAGGGGTCGGTCCTAGGACCAGTGCTATTTTTGGCATATGTGAATGACATGATGGAAGGGTTAGACTCAGAAGTGTCCCTGTTCACAGATGATGTGAAGTTAATGAGGAGAATTACATCAGATGAGGATCAAGCAGGACTTCAAAGAGACCTGGACAGACTGGACACCTGGTCCAGCAACTGGCTTCTCGAATTTAACCCCGCCAAATGCAGGGGAAGGGCACAGAAGACCGCAGACGGAGTATAGGCTAGGTGGACAAAGACTGCAAACCTCGCTCGAGGAGAAAGATCTTGGGGTGAGTATAACACAGAGCATGTCTCCGGAAGCACACATCAACCACATAACTGCTGCAGCATATGGGCGCCTGGCAAACCTGAGAATAGCGTTCCGATACCTTAGTAAGGAATCTTTCAAGACGCTGTACACCGTGTATGTCAGGCCCATACTGGAGTATGCAACACCTGATTGGAACCCGCACTTGATAAAGCACATCAAGAAATTAGAGAAAGTGTAAAGGTTTGCGACAAGGTTAGTTCCAGAGCTAAGGGGAATGTCTTATGAAGAAAGGTTAAGGGAAATCGGCCTGACGACACTGGAGGACACGAGGGTCAGGGGAGACATGATAACGACATATAAAATACTGCGCGGAATAGACAAGGTCGACAAAGACAGGATATTCCAGGGAGGGGACACAGAAACAAGAGGTCACAATTGGAAGTTGAACACACAGATGAGTCAGAGAGATATTAGGAAGTATTTCTTCAGTCATAGAGTAGTCAGGCCGTGGAATAGCCTAGAAAGTGACGTAGTGGAGGCGGGAACCATACATAGTTTTAAGACGAGGTATGATAAAGCTCATGGAGAAGGGAGAGAGAGGAACAAGTAGCAACCAGTGAAGAGGCGAGGCCAGGAACTAAGACTCGACCCCTGCAACCACAAATAGGTGAGTACAAACAGATGAGCGCGCGCACACACACCACACGCGCGCACACACACACACACACCACACACACACACAACACACAACACACATGCACACACACATACACACACACATACACACACATACACACACACACACACACACACACACACACACCACACACACACACAACACACACACACACACACACACACACACACACATACACACACAACATACACACCAGTCTCGACCCCTGCAACCACAATTAGGTGAGTACACCTACACACACAAAATTCCCCCTCCTCGCTATACATAGGGTAAGGGTAGCACAGCATCACGACCCTCTCGTGTTATACGTAAGGGAAGGGTAGCACAGCATCACGACCCTCTCGTGTTATACGTAAGGGAAGGGTAGCACAGCATCACGACCCTCTCGTGTTATACATAAGGGAAGGGTAGCACAGCATCACGACCCTCTCGTGTTATACATAAGGGAAGGGTAGCACACATCACGACCCTCTCGGTTATACATAAGGGAAGGGGAACACAGCATCACGACCCTCTCGTGTTATACATAAGGGAAGGGGAACACAGCATCACGAACCTCTCGTGTTTTACATAAGGGAAGGGGAGCACAGCATCACGACCCTCTCGTGTTATACATAAGGGAAGGGGAGCACAGCATCACGACCCTCTCGTGTTATACATAAGGGAAGGGGAGCACAGCATCACGACCATCTCGTGTTATACATAAGGGAAGGGTAGCACAGCATCACGACCCTCTCGTGTTATACATAAGGGAAGGGGAGCACAGCATCACGACCCTCTCGTGTTATACATAAGGGAAGGGGAGCACAGCATCACGACCCTCTCGTGTTAAAACATAAGGAAGGGAAGCACAGCATCACGACCCCTCTCGTGTTATACATAAGGGGAGGGAGCACAGCATCACCACCCTCTCGTGTTGTACATAAGGGAAGGAGAGCACAGCATCACGACCCTCTCGTGTTATACATAAGGGAAGGGGAGCACAGCATCACGACCCTCTCGTGTTGTACATAAAGGAAGGGGAGCACAGCATCACGACCCTCTGTGTTATAACATAAGGGGAGGGTAGCACAGCATCACGACCCTCTCGTGTTACACATAATGGAAGGGGAACACAGCATCACGACCCTCTCGTGTTATACATAAGTGGAGGGGAGCACAGCATCACGACCCTCTCGTGTTATACATAATGGAAGGTGAACACAGCATCACGACCCTCTCGTGTTATACATAAGGGAAGGGAATCACAGCATCACGACCCTCTCGTGTTATACATAAGGGAAGGGAACACAGCATCACGACCCTCTCGTGTTGTACATAAGGGAAGGGGACACAGCATCACGACCCTCTCGTGTTGTACATAAGGGAAGGGGAGCACAGCATCA
Source organism: Cherax quadricarinatus (assembly GCF_026875155.1). NCBI lineage: Eukaryota > Metazoa > Arthropoda > Malacostraca > Decapoda > Parastacidae > Cherax > Cherax quadricarinatus. The sequence continues at coordinate 29,880,982 of NC_069464.1, read as the reverse complement.
CGACCCTCACGTGTTGTACATAAGGGAAGGGGAGCACAGCATCACGACCCTCTCGTGTTGTACATAAGGAAGGGGAGCACAGCATCACGACCCTCTCCTGTTGTACATAAGGGAAGGGGAACAAGCATCACGACCCTCTCGTGTTATACATAATGGAAGGGGAACACAGCATCACGACCCTTCGTGTTATACATAAGGGAGGGGAGCACAGCATCACGACCCTCTCGTGTTATACATAAGGGAAGGGTAGCACAGCATCACGACCCTCTCGTGTTATACATAAGGGAAGGGTAGCACAGCATCACGACCCTCTCGTGTTATACATAAGGGAAGGGGAACACAGCATCACGACCCTCTCGTGTTATACATAAGGGAAGGGGAACACAGCATCACGACCCTCTCGTGTTTTACATAAGGGAAGGGGAGCACAGCATCACGACCCTCTCGTGTTATACATAAGGGAAGGGGAGCACAGCATCACGACCCTCTCGTTTTTATACATAAGGGAAGGGGAGCACAGCATCACGACCCTCTCGTGTTATACATAAGGGAAGGGGAGCACAGCATCACGACCCTCTCGTGTTATACATAAGGGAAGGGGAGCACAGCATCACGACCCTCTCGTGTTATACATAAGGGAAGGGGAGCACAGCATCACCACCCTCATCGTGTTTGACATAAGGGAAGGGGGAGCACAGCATCACGACCCTCTCGTGTTATACATAAGGGAAGGGGAGCACAGCATCACGACCCTCTCGTGTTGTACATAAAGGAAGGGGAGCACAGCATCACGACCCTCTCGTGTTATACATAAGGGGAGGGGAGCACAGCATCACGACCCTCTCGTGTTACACATAATGGAAGGGGAACACAGCATCACGACCCTCTCGTGTTATACATAAGGGGAGGGGAGCACAGCATCACGACCCTCTCGTGTTATACATAATGGAAGGTGAACACAGCATCACGACCCTCTCGTGTTATACATAAGGGAAGGGGAACACAGCATCACGACCCTCTCGTGTTATACATAAGGGAAGGGAGCACAGCATCACGACCCTCTCGTGTTGTACATAAGGGAAGGGGAGCACAGCATCACGACCCTCTCGTGTTTTTACATAAGGGAAGGGGAGCACAGCATCACGACCCTTTCGTGTTATACAAAAGGGGGAGGGGAGCACAGCATCACGACCCTCTCGTGTTATACATAAGGGGAGGGGAGCACAGCATCACGACCCTCTCGTGTTATACATAAGGGAAGGGGAACACAGCATCACGACCCTCTCGTGTTACACATAAGGGAGGGGAGCACAGCATCACGACCCTCTCGTGTTACACATAAGGGGAGGGGAGCACAGCATCACGACCCTCTCGTGTTACACATAAGGGAGGGGAGCACAGCATCACGACCTTCTCGTGTTTATACATAATGGAAGGGGAACACAGCATCACGACCCTCTCGTGTTATACATAAGGGGAGGGGAGCACAGCATCACGACCCTCTCGTGTTACACATAAGGGGAGGGGAGCACAGCATCACGACCCTCTCGTGTTATACATAATGGAGGGGAACACAGCATCACGACCCTCTCGTGTTATACATAAGGGAAGGGAGCACAGCATCACGACCCTCTCGTGTTATACATAAGGAAGGGGAGCACAGCATCACGACCCTCTCGTGTTTACATAAGGGAAGGGGAGCACAGCATCACGACCCTCTCGTGTTATACATAAGGAAGGGGAGCACAGCATCACGACCCTTTCGTGTTATACATAAGGGAAGGGGAGCACAGCATCACGACCCTCTCGTGTTATACATAAGGGAAGGGGAGCACAGCATCACGACCCTCTCGTGTTATACATAAGGGAAGGGGAGCACAGCATCACGACCCTCTCGTGTTATACATAAGGGAAGGGGAGCACAGCATCACGACCCTCTCGTGTTATACATAAGGGGAGGGGAGCACAGCATCACCACCCTCTCGTGTTGTACATAAGGGAAGGAGAGCACAGCATCACGACCCTCTCGTGTTATACATAAGGGAAGGGGAGCACAGCATCACGACCCTCTCGTGTTGTACATAAGGAAGGGAGCACAGCATCACGACCCTCTCGTGTTATTACATAAGGGGAGGGAGCAAAGCATCACGACCCTCTCGTGTTACACATAATGGAAGGGGAACACAGCATCACGACCCTCTCGTGTTATACATAAGGGGAGGGGAGCACAGCATCACGACCCTCTCGTGTTATACATAATGGAAGGTGAACACAGCATCACGACCCTCTCGTGTTATACATAAGGGAAGGGGAACACAGCATCACGACCCTCTCGTGTTATACATAAGGGAAGGGGAACACAGCATCACGACCCTCTCGTGTTGTACATAAGGGAAGGGGAACACAGCATCACGACCCTCTCGTGTTGTACATAAGGGAAGGGGAGCACAGCATCACGACCCTCTCGTGTTGTACATAAGGGAAGGGGAGCACAGCATCACGACCCTCTCGTGTTGTACATAAGGGAAGGGGAGCACAGCATCACGACCCTCTCCTGTTGTACATAAGGGAAGGGGAACACAGCATCACGACCCTCTCGTGTTATACATAATGGAAGGGGAACACAGCATCACGACCCATTCGTGTTATACATAAGGGGAGGGGAGCACAGCATCACGACCCTCTCGTGTTATACATAAGGGAAGGGTAGCACAGCATCACGACCCTCTCGTGTTATACATAAGGGAAGGGTAGCACAGCATCACGACCCTCTCGTGTTATACATAAGGGAAGGGGAACACAGCATCACGACCCTCTCGTGTTATACATAAGGGAAGGGGAACACAGCATCACGACCCTCTCGTGTTTTACATAAGGGAAGGGGAGCACAGCATCACGACCCTCTCGTGTTATACATAAGGGAAGGGAGCACAGCATCACGCCCCTCTCGTGTTTATACATAAGGGAAGGGGAGCACAGCATCACGACCCTCTCGTGTTATACATAAGGAAGGGGAGCACAGCATCACGACCCTCTCGTGTTATACATAAGGGAAGGGGAGCACAGCATCACGACCCTCTCGTGTTATACATAAGGGAAGGGGAGCACAGCATCACGACCCTCTCGTGTTATACATAAGGGAAGGGGAGCACAGCATCACGACCCTCTCGTGTTATACATAAGGGAGGGGAGCACAGCATCCACACCCTCTCGTGTTGTAATAAGGGAAGGAGAGCACAGCATCACGACCCTCTCGTGTTATACATAAGGAAGGGAGCACAGCATCACGACCCTCTCGTGTTGTACATAAAGGAAGGGGAGCACAGCATCACGACCCTCTGTGTTATACATAAGGGAGGGGAGCACAGCATCACGACCCTCTCGTGTTACACATAATGGAAGGGGAACACAGCATCACGACCCTCTCGTGTTATACATAAGGGGAGGGGAGCACAGCATCACGACCCTCTCGTGTTATACATAATGGAAGGTGAACACAGCATCACGACCCTCTCGTGTTATACATAAGGGAAGGGGAACACAGCATCACGACCCTCTCGTGTTATACATAAGGAAGGGAGCACAGCATCACGACCCTCTCGTGTTGTACATAAGGGAAGGGGAGCACAGCATCACGACCCTCTCGTGTTGTACATAAGGGAAGGGGAGCACAGCATCACGACCCTTTCGTGTTATACATAAGGGGAGGGGAGCACAGCATCACGACCCTCTCGTGTTATACATAAGGGGAGGGGAGCACAGCATCACGACCCTCTCGTGTTATACATAAGGGAAGGGGAACACAGCATCACGACCCTCTCGTGTTATACATAAGGGAAGGGGAACACAGCATCACGACCCTCTCGTGTTGTACATAAGGGAAGGGGAACACAGCATCACGACCCTCTCGTGTTGTACATAAGGGAAGGGGAGCACAGCATCACGACCCTCTCGTGTTGTACATAAGGGAAGGGGAGCACAGCATCACGACCCTCTCGTGTTGTACATAAGGGAAGGGGAGCACAGCATCACGACCCTCTCCTGTTGTACATAAGGGAAGGGGAACACAGCATCACGACCCTCTCGTGTTATACATAATGGAAGGGGAACACAGCATCACGACCCTTTCGTGTTATACATAAGGGGAGGGGAGCACAGCATCACGACCCTCTCGTGTTATACATAAGGGAAGGGTAGCACAGCATCACGACCCTCTTGTGTTATACATAAGGGAAGGGTAGCACAGCATCACGACCCTCTCGTGTTATACATAAGGGAAGGGGAACACAGCATCACGACCCTCTCGTGTTATACATGAAAGAAGGGGAACACAGCATCACGACCCTCTCGTGTTTTACATAAGGGAAGGGGAGCACAGCATCACGACCCTCTCGTGTTATACATAAGGGAAGGGGAGCACAGCATCACGACCCTCTCGTGTTATACATAAGGGAAGGGGAGCACAGCATCACGACCCTCTCGTGTTTATACATAAGGGAAGGGTAGCACAGCATCACGACCCTCTCGTGTTATACATAAGGGAAGGGGAGCACAGCATCACGACCCTCTCGTGTTATACATAAGGGAAGGGGAGCACAGCATCACGACCCTCTCGTGTTATACATAAGGGAAGGGGAGCACAGCATCACGACCCTCTCGTGTTATACATAAGGGGAGGGGAGCACAGCATCACCACCCTCTCGTGTTGTACATAAGGGAAGGAGAGCACAGCATCACGACCCTCTCGTGTTATACATAAGGGAAGGGGAGCACAGCATCACGACCCTCTAGTGTTGTACATAAAGGAAGGGGAGCACAGCATCACGACCCTCTCGTGTTATACATAAGGGGAGGGGAGCACAGCATCACGACCCTCTCGTGTTACACATAATGGAAGGGGAACACAGCATCACGACCCTCTCGTGTTATACATAAGGGGAGGGGAGCACAGCATCACGACCCTCTCGTGTTATACATAATGGAAGGTGAACACAGCATCACGACCCTCTCGTGTTATACATAAGGGAAGGGGAACACAGCATCACGACCCTCTCGTGTTATACATAAGGGAAGGGGAGCACAGCATCACGACCCTCTCGTGTTGTACATAAGGGAAGGGGAGCACAGCATCACGACCCTCTCGTGTTGTACATAAGGGAAGGGGAGCACAGCATCACGACCCTTTCGTGTTATACATAAGGGGAGGGGAGCACAGCATCACGACCCTCTCGTGTTATACATAAGGGGAGGGGAGCACAGCATCACGACCCTCTCGTGTTATACATAAGGGAAGGGGAACACAGCATCACGACCCTCTCGTGTTACACATAAGGGGAGGGGAGCACAGCATCACGACCCTCTCGTGTTACACATAAGGGGAGGGGAGCACAGCATCACGACCCTCTCGTGTTACACATAAGGGGAGGGGAGCACAGCATCACGACCCTCTCGTGTTATACATAATGGAAGGGGAACACAGCATCACGACCCTCTCGTGTTATACATAAGGGGAGGGGAGCACAACATCACGACCCTCTCGTGTTACACATAAGGGGAGGGGAGCACAGCATCACGACCCTCTCGTGTTATACATAATGGAAGGGGAACACAGCATCACGACCCTCTCGTGTTATACATAAGGGAAGGGGAGCACAGCATCACGACCCTCTCGTGTTATACATAAGGGAAGGGGAGCACAGCATCACGACCCTCTCGTGTTGTACATAAGGGAAGGGGAGCACAGCATCACGACCCTCTCGTGTTATACATAAGGGAAGGGGAGCACAGCATCACGACCCTTTCGTTTTATACATAAGGGAAGGGGAGCACAGCATCACGACCCTCTCGTGTTATACATAAGGGAAGGGGAGCACAGCATCACGACCCTCTCGTGTTATACATAAGGGAAGGGGAGCACAGCATCACGACCCTCTCGTGTTATACATAAGGGAAGGGGAGCACAGCATCACGACCCTCTCGCGTTGTACATAAGGGAAGGGGAGCACAGCATCACGACCCTCTCGTGTTATACATAAGGGGAGGGGAGCACAGCATCACGACCCTCTCGTGTTATACATAAGGGAAGGGGAGCACAGCATCACGACCCTCTCGTGTTATACATAAGGGATGGGCAGCACAGCATCACGACCCTCTCGTGTTATACATAAGGGAAGGGGAGCACAGCATCACGACCCTCTCGTGTTATACATAAGGGAAGGGGAACACAGCATCACGACCCTCTCGTGTTATACATAAGGGAAGGGGAGCACAGCATCACGACCCTCTCGTGTTATACATAAGGGAAAGGGAGCACAGCATCTCGACCCTCTCGTGTTATACGTAAGGGGAGGGGAGCACAGCATCACGACCCTCTCGTTTTATACATAAGGGAAGGGGAGCACAGCATCACGACCCTCTCGTGTTATACATAAGGGAAGGGGAGCACAGCGTTATGACCCTCTCGTGTTATACATAAGGGGAGGGGAGCAGAGCCTCACGACCCTCTCGTGTTATACATAAGGGAAGGGGAGCACAGCATCACGACCCTCTCGTGTTATACATAAGGGAAGGGGAGCACAGCATCACGACCTCTCGTGTTATACATAAGGGAAGGGGAGCACAGCATTATGACCCTCTCGTGTTATACATAAGGGAAGGAGAGCACAGCATCACGACCCTCTCGTGTTATACATAAGGGAAGGGGAGCACAGCATCACGACCCTCTCGTGTTATACATAAGGGAAGGGGAGCACAGCATTATGACCCTCTCGTGTTATACATAAGGGAAGGAGAGCACAGCATCACGACCCTCTCGTGTTATACATAAGGGAAGGGAGCACAGCATCACGACCCTCTCGTGTTATACATAAGGGAAGGGGAAGCACAGCATTATGACCCTCTCGTGTTATACATAAGGGAAGGAGAGCACAGCATCACGACCCTCTCGTGTTATACATAAGGGAAGGGGAGCACAGCATCACGACCCTCTCGTGTTATACATAAGGGGAGGGGAGCACAGCATCACGACCCTCTCGTGTTATACATAAGGGAAAGGGAGCACAGCATCTCGACCCTCTCGTGTTATACGTAAGGGGAGGGGAGCACAGCATCACGACCCTCTCGTTTTATACATAAGGGAAAGGGAGCACAGCATCTCGACCCTCTCGTTTTATACATAAGGGAAGGGGAGCACAGCATCACGACCCTCTCGTGTTATACATAAGGGAAGGGGAGCACAGCGTTATGACCCTCTCGTGTTATACATAAGGGGAGGGGAGCAGAGCCTCACGACCCTCTCGTGTTATACATAAGGGAAGGGGAGCACAGCATCACGACCCTCTCGTGTTATACATAAGGGAAGGGGAGCACAGCATCACGACCCTCTCGTGTCCCTTCCCATGATGGCAGATGATGCGATGTGTTGCCAACACCAATCAATTTTTATGATTGACGTTCCCAGAAATGGTCGTCATAACCACAGGCTTTCCAGCTGCTATGTTAAATTGCTTCCAGTTTTGTTCAAACGATGCGGAAATGAAGAAATGTTCAATTTTGAATTTTGACGCAGTTTCCCTAATTTCCAGAACTTAATGTAACATTACTGGAGGCGCTGTTAACTTCTTGTTACTAACACTTATGTACATTTACAATTATAACACTTTCTATATAAACATTGCCTATATAAACACTTCCCATATAAACACTTCCTATATAAACACTTCCCATATAAACACTTCCCATATAAACACTTCCTATATAAACATTGGCTATATAAACACTTCCCATATAAACACTTCCTATATAAACATTGGCTATATAAACACTTCCCATATAAACACTTCCCATATAAACACTTCCTATATAAACATTGGCTATATAAACACTTCCCATATAAACACTTCCTATATAAACACTTCCCATATAAACACTTCCCATATAAACACTTCCTATATAAACACTTCCCATATAAACACTTCCCATATAAACACTTCCTATATAAACATTGGCTATATAAACACTTCCCATATAAACACTTCCTATATAAACATTGGCTATATAAACACTTCCCATATAAACACTTCCCATATAAACACTTCCTATATAAACATTGGCTATATAAACACTTCCCATATAAACACTTCCTATATAAACATTGCCTGTATAAACACTTCCCATATAAACACTTCCTATATAAACATTGGCTATATAAACAATTCCCATATAAACACTTCCTATATAAACATTGGCTATATAAACACTTCCCTTATAAACACTTCCTATATAAACATTGCCTATATAAACACTTCCCATATAAACACTTCCTATATAAACATTTGCCATATCATTGCCTAATCAATACCTTTATTAAACACTTACCTAGTCTGGTCAGGGATACTTATATACACTTATATACTTATCCCACCAGGATCATTAAGAGCTAATGTTTATGTACTCTTAATTCGCTCTTTAAGTAATTAAACTCTTATTTGCTAATTCAATAATCGTTCGGGTTGACAACACGAGGGTCATTATGGCTGCATGTCACATGTTCTCCACTGCCCAAGAATAATTTAATCATTGAAATGGGTTTATCTCTTTGTATAGACGGAGTAGAGAAACACATATATGCTCGTCCTCACGGATATACGTCTCTGACTGTATATACACCGAATGATGACATTCTCACGGTGTTTACACACACGTTTGTGGGGTTAGAACCCGCGATCAGAGAGTCGTAAAACTACAGACCGACGCTTTAGCCACTGGACCAGCTGGCTACAATAAGATTCTTCCAACTAGGTCTGATCGCGGGTTCTACCCCCATTACAATTTCGTGAGTCATGTCGACAAGTTGAAGACTGAGACACTTAAGCAACATATGGGATTCTCTATTAAGGAAACGTCACTTTATACAAGAATAATGAACTATAAACATCGATTCCAGGCTGAGGGACTGACTGCCTCACACTCCCCCTCTCCCTACTCCTCTCTGCTTTATATTGGACTGATGAAGCCACTGTATGGCGAAACGTTTCCTTAATAAACATTCCAATATGCTGCATAAGTATCTCAATCTTCAACTACGATTAATAAACACATCTCTACACCAGACGCCCTTGTCGATTTCGTGGTTCATTAAATATTAATTCCCTCGACGTGTGAATATTGCAAACTCCTCCAAACTGATTCTTCAGATTCAGTAGTTATTATTTCTGCCTCAGGTAACTTTTCAGGTTATTACATCTGATAGAAACACATATACAGTGTCAGTGACCTGACCAGGCTAGGTTGGGGCATTGGCTTGGGGCTGTGGGGGATTTGGACCTGCCTCGCATGGGCCAGTAGGCCTGCTGCAGTGTTCCTTCTTTCTTATGTTCTTATGTTTGTTCATAACGATAACTCAAACACGTTAAAACTAACAATTTCAATTATTAACCTGGAACACATTAACAGTTATTGTATATTTACCAGATTAATTAGACGCTGTAATGGTTTATTAACTTCAGTAGGTAGTCACAGGTCACTTTATGTAGGTTAATAAAATAACGTCTTTGGTACAGCTATAATGTTATTGATTGTTCTTTGGAAGTGTTACCTACTGTTCCGTAGCTGGAACGGTAGCGTACTCGAGCTTAGACACTGAGGTCCAGGGTTCGAATCTTCTCTGGTACGGCTGGAAAGCATTAGGGACGTGTTTCCATAATACACCTGCTGTCCCTGTTTACCCATCAGTTTAAAATAGGTATCTGGGTGTTAGTGGACTGGTGTGGGTCGCATCCTGGGTGTTAGTGGACTGGTGTGGGTCACATCCTGGGTGTTAGTGGACTGGTGTGGGTTACATCCTGGGTGTTAGTGGACTGGTGTTGGTCGTATCCTGGGTGTTAGTGGACTGGTGTTGGTCGTATCCTGGGTGTTAGTGGACTGGTGTTGGTCACATCCTGGGTGTTAGTGGACTGGTGTTGGTCGTATCCTGGGTGTTAGTGGACTGGTGTTGGTCACATCCTGGGTGTTAGTGGACTGGTGTTGGTCACATCCTGGGTGTTAGTGGACTGGTGTTGGTCGTATCCTGGGTGTTAGTGGACTGGTGTTGGTCGTATCCTGGGTGTTAGTGGACTGGTGTTGGTCACATCCTGGGTGTTAGTGGACTGGTGTTGGTCGTATCCTGGGTGTTAGTGGACTGGTGTTGGTCACATCCTGGGTGTTAGTGGACTGGTGTGGGTCACATCCTGGGTGTTAGTGGACTGGTGTGGGTTACATCCTGGGTGTTAGTGGACTGGTGTTGGTCGTATCCTGGGTGTTAGTGGACTGGTGTTGGTCGTATCCTGGGTGTTAGTGGACTGGTGTTGGTCACATCCTGGGTGTTAGTGGACTGGTGTTGGTCGTATCCTGGGTGTTAGTGGACTGGTGTTGGTCACATCCTGGGTGTTAGTGGACTGGTGTTGGTCACATCCTGGGTGTTAGTGGACTGGTGTTGGTCACATCCTGGGTGTTAGTGGACTGGTGTTGGTCGTATCCTGGGTGTTAGTGGACTGGTGTTGGTCACATCCTGGGTGTTAGTGGACTGGTGTTGGTCACATCCTGGGTGTTAGTGGACTGGTGTTGGTCGCATCCTGGGTGTTAGTGGACTGGTGTTGGTCACATCCTGGGTGTTAGTGGACTGGTGTGGGTCGCATCCTGGGTGTTAGTTGACTGGTGTGGGTCACATCCTGGGTGTTAGTGGACTGGTGCTGGTCACATCCTGGGTGTTAGTGGACTGGTGTGGGTCACATCCTTGGTGTTAGTGGACTGGTGTGGGTCACATCCTGGGTGTTAGTGGACTGGTGTGGGTCACATCCTGGGTGTTAGTGGACTGGTGCTGGTCACATCCTGGGTGTTAGTGGACTGGTGTGGGTCGCATCCTGGGTGTTAGTGCGTTGGTGTGGGTCACATCCTGGGTGTTAGTGGACTGGTGTGGGTCACATACTGGGTGTTAGTGGACTGGTGTGGGTCACATCCTGGGTGCTAGTGGACTGGTGTGGGTTACATCCTGGGTGTTAGTGGACTGGTGTGGGTCACATCCTGGGACAAAACTGACCTAATTTGCGGGAAATGCTCAGCATAACAAGGGACTTTCTATATAGTAGTATGTCACTGATGTCAGCTATGGTCTGTATACCTTGTACATGTACTTGTATACCTTGTATATGTACTTGTATACCTTGTACATGTACTTGTATACCTTGTACATGTACTTGTATACCTTGTACATGTACTTGTATACCTTGTACATGTACTTACCTTGAGGTTATTCCGGGGAGGTTACCTGGAGGTTATTCCGGGGATCAACGCCCCCGCGGCCCGGTCCACGACCAGGCCTCCCGATGGATCAGGGCCTGATCAACTAGGCTGTTACTGCTGGCCGCACGCAGTCCGACGTACGAGCCACAGCCCGGCTGATCCGGCACCGACTTTAGGTATCTGTCCAGCTCTCTCTTGAAGGCAGCCAGGGGTGTATTGGCAATTCCCCTAATGCTTGTATACCTTGTACATGTACTTGTATACCTTGTACATGTACTTGTATACCTTGTACATGTAGTTGTATACCTTGTACATGTACTTGTATACCTTGTACATGTACTTGTATATCTTGTACATGTACTTGTATACCTTGTACATGTACTTGTATACCTTGTACATGTACTTGTATACCTTGTACATGTACTTGTATACCTTGTACATGTACTTGTATACCTTGTACATGTACTTGTATACCTTGTACATGTACTTGTATACCTTGTACATGTACTTGTATACCTTGTACATGTACTTGTATACCTTGTACATGTACTTGTATACCTTGTTTACCTGGAGACCTGGAGATTACCTGGAGAGAGTTTCGGGGGTCAACACCCCCGCGGCCCGGTCTGTGACCAGGCCTCCTGGTGGATCAGCGCCTGATCCTCCGTTAAGGTTCTTGTGAGATGTTTTAAGAACACTTCTTCTAGCAGGCTTCAAATATTCACCTTTAATATGTGTGACTATGATTTTGTCAGGTAAGGTGTTAGTTTACCATTTACAATATATGTAAACAGAACAACGGTTTCCTTTATCGGGTAAGTGCTGGAATTCCAGGTTTTAAATATGGAATACTATGCCGTGACAGCGTCATGCCTTTCATGAGTTCCGAGAGTCTCACTACTCTCGGGGCCCGGCCATGGGCCAGGCTTGTCTGGTACTTGCCTGGTTAACCAAGGTATTGCTACTAGAGGTCCGCTGCCCCATATATCCTTCATAGCCTGGTTGATCTGGCACCTGGTGAAAATACTTGTCCAGTTTCCTCCTGAAGGCTTCTACACTTGTTCAAGGCACGTTTCTGATATCTTCTGGTAGGATGTTGATAGTCTGGGACCCCGGATGTTGATACAGTGTTCCCTTATTGTGCCCACCGCACCCCTGCTCCTCACTGGGTTTATTTTCCACTTCCCATATCTCTCACTCCAGTATGTTGTTATGACAGTGTGGAAACCCCTGCTTATGTCTTCCTGTAATTTTTCAGTGTCTTCTACCATGGTGACTTTCATACTTATTTTATTATCATCTGCGAATGATAATACAAAACTGTGATGGATGTTTATATCTGTCTGCTATGAAAAACAGCTTAGGTGCCAGGACAGTGCCTTGGGGAACCGAGCTCTTTACCTCGCTGATGCTGGATTTTTCTGTTTGCTACGACTTTCTGAGTTGTGTGTGTTAGGAACCCGAGAATCCATCTGCCTACCTTCCCCGTAATACCCCTGGCCCTCATTTTGTGCTCTACGACTCCATGATCGCTTTTGTCAAACGCCTTTAGAAAATCTGTGTAAACTGCATCTGAGTTATGGTCGTCCTTCAACGCCTCCGTAATTCTGTCATAATGGTTCAGCAGCTGTGACAGACATGATCGTCCTGCTCTAAAACTATGCTGGTTTGGGTTATGTTGGTTGTCCTGGTTCTGCCGTCTCATCATTCTTTCGATGATTTTTATGATGTGAGAGGTTAGGGCTACTGGTCTGTAATTCTTAGCTAGTGCTCTACCTCCCTTGTGCAAATGAGTTGTGTCTGCACTCTTTAAGGCCTCTGGTATTTCATCTAGATCTAAGCTCTTTCTCCAAGGAATACTGAGGGCTCGTGTTAGTGGTACTTTACACTTATTTATAAATAAAACATTCCGTGAATCTGGTCCAGGTGCTGAGTGAGTGGCCATGTTATCCATTTCGTTCTCGAAATCTATGGGATTTGTGCTAATGTTAGTTGGTCTGCGCGGCCTTCTTCTGGAGTGAAAAATATTTCTGTATTTTCTACCTTTCTGTCATTTAGTGGGTTGTTGAACACTGACTCATACTGTTCCTTGTAGGACTTCACTCATTTCCTGTTCATCGTCAGTATACGAGTCTCTCAGTAGTGGTCCAATTCTACAGGCAGTTCTTAGGTTGGATTTTGCATAGGAATAGAAATACTTTGGGTTTCCTGCAATATCCTATATGACCCTTTGTTCCCTTTGTACTTCTGTGAGATATTACATCCTAAGTTTTTGCTCTAATTCAGTGATCTCTCGGCTAAGACTATCTTTCCTCTGTTGTAGCATATTTGTGTTTTTAAACAGTTCAGTAACCCGTTTTCTTCTTGTGTACCATCTACGCTCTCTCTCTATATCTGATCTCCTTCAGGGTTTTAATACAGACCTTGGATGCTTCTATATTCAGCTTCTCTAGGCACTGGTGGGGTTTAGAATGCTCATGTTTGATTCCCAGGATTTGTCTGATAATTTTTGGTTTATTTGTTCCTCATGAGTTCTATGGTAGTTAAAATTAAACTTACGGAACATCCGATCTCTAACTTTAGTGACGCAGTTCCCTAACCCTGAGTTAATACTAGTTTGTACTTGTATGATGTGATCAGAGTATATTGCTCTTGTAAGTGTTATGTCTTTGATCAGTTCCTCGTTGTTTGTGAATATCAAACCCAGAGTATTTCATTTCTGGTGGGATCAGTTACCTGTTGGTTTAATGAGTACTTTTCACAAAGCCTCATCAGTTCCCTGGTATGTACCTGTTGAGCCAGGGAGCTTCCCGGGGATATTTCTGGTATAACATTACGTTGCGCCATCTTCCATTTTACATGAGGGAGATCAAAATCTCCCTCTGTGGCTCGTACGTTGGTTTGCGTGCAGCCAGCAGCAACAGCCTGGTTGATCAGGCTCTGATCCACCCGGAGGCCTGGTCACAGACCGGACCGCGGGGGCGTTGACCCCCGGAACTCTCTGCAGGTAAACTCCAGGTTTTCTAGCCTATCCAGATAGCTATCTATCTTCCTTAACTGATCTGTGAATTCCTCAGCAGTTGCCGATGGTGGTTCGTATACTAGGATAGTTACCAAATTCCTATTTTCATCTATAATGCCTAGAATTACCACTATATCATTAATAGAGTTCAGCACTTCTGTGCAACAGAAAGTATCCATTACATAGATTCCTACTCCCTGTGATCTATTAATTCTATCATATCTACACATGTTGTTTTCTATCTTTATCATTCCGCCCAAAACATCCCTCGTGTGTGTTTCTGTTAACGCCACGAACATGGCATTCCCTTCTGATAACTTTCTCGTTTTGATTCGATTTCGGGCCCTGAATATTTGCAACTATGCAGCAGGAATTACCATTTAGGGATTTTCTGTTTTTCTTTGTGTTTCGTTAGTACCACTGGTCATGCTCTACCTGGTATGGCCCCTGGTAGGCCATACCACGTATGGCCTATTTGAAGGCTGACGCTTTTGTGATTTTAGCCCACTTGAACAAGTTTTTTTTAGCTCAATTTCTAATAAATATCTATAGCATAATCTGCATCATTGCCATATTTATTTTCACCGTATTTATCTTTTATCTTTTATCATTATATTTATTATTGCTCTTATCATTAATTGTATCATTGCACAAGTCATTGTTCTTATCTTTGTATTAACTCCATATCATGGGCACATGCGCAGATCTCAAGTCATTCACCACTAACTATTGACTGTTACTGTTACACTTAAGTTCTTCTCTTACTTTCCATTGCTTCTTCTGTCACACTAACATCTCTGATATTTATACCACGACTCATGAGTCATAATGGTCGCCAAAGTGTGAATCACAAGTAACTTGCCCTCAAGACTCACGAAATCGTAATGACACGAATGTAAACATAGACGGGAGGGGATTGAACCCGCGATCAGGGAGTCATCAAACTCCAGACCGACGCGCTAACCACTCAAACAACTGATATTTCTTCACTGGCAGAAAACCAACACACTTCTCGTAAATAAAAGCTGAATATTCAACATTCATTTGCATCTCATTATCATTGGTAATAAGAGTATTACACTTTGCCTTCCACTATTGACTTTTACTCTTCCTTGACTAAGATTATTATAATTAATCTACATCACTAATGTGCAGGTATTTTTTTCACAATATTTTTTAGAAATCATGGAAGACTATAGAAAGATTTTAAGGAATATTTTGGTAGGTAAGACACAAAGGCAACAGTTAGGCAACTTTATTCCGAAACGTTTCGCCTACACAGTAGGCTTCTTCAGTCGAATACAGAAAGTAGGCAGGAACAGTAGAGATGTGAAGACGATGTAATCAGTCCATCACCCTTGAAGTCGTAGAATTTGAGGTTGTCAGTCCCTCAGCCTGGAGAAGTTCAGTTCCATAGTTAGGAACTATCTGAAGATCAAGCGACAGTGCGGAGACTTAAATACTGTCGGAAGGAGAGGTGCAGAGTAGTAGTAGTAGCAGTAGTAGTAGTAGTAGTAGCAGTAGTAGTAGTAGTAGTAGTAGTAGTAGTAGTAGTAGTAGTAGTAGTGAGAATGTAACCACTGAGAGGTCATGTCCCTCTCAGATCCAACAGTTCTCACTTGAAAAGGTTGTCCAAGGTGTTTTCTGTACCAAGAGGCCATGTGTTGCAGTGTCTGACAAGATGAACATTAAAATGGTATACAATACCGACAGGTTGGTAGGTAAGACACATAGGCAATAGTTAGGCAACTTTATTCCGAAACGTTTCGCCTACACAGCAGGCTTCTTCAGTCGAATACAGAAAGTAGGCAGGAACAGTAGAGATGTGAAGACGATGTAATCAGTCCATCACACTTGAAGTCGTAGAATTTGAGGTTTTCAGTCCCTCAGCCTGGTGAGTTCAGTTCCATAGTCAGGAACTATCTGACTATGGAACTGAACTCACCAGGTTGAGGGACTGACAACCTCAAATTCTACGACTTCAAGGGTGATGGACTGATTACATCGTCTTCACATCTCTACTGTTCCTGCCTACTTTCTGTATTCGACTGAAGAAGCCTACTGTGTAGGCGAAACGTTTCGGAATAAAGTTGCCTAACTGTTGCCTTTGTGTCTTACTTACCAACCTGTCGGTATTTTATACCATTTTGATGTTCAAGGAATATTTTCTTGATAAAAACCATTAAATTTGATATCTAAGAGTCTTGAACTTAAATTATACACTATTCTGTATCCTATCCTTCTCTAATCAGGCTCTGGTGGCCTGGTGGTTAACGCTCTGGCTTCACACGGTGAGGGCCTGGGTTCGATTCCCAGCCAGAGTAGAAACATTGGACGTGTTTCTTTCCACCTGTTGTCTATGTTCCCCATCAGTAAAATGGGTACCTGGGTGTTAGTCGACTGGTGTGGGTCGCATCCTGGGACACTGACCTAAGGAGGCCTGGTCACAGACCGGGCCGCGGGGGCGTTGACCCCCGGAACTCTCTCCAGATAAACTCCAGATAAACTCCAGAATCACAATGAAAAGTAATTATGAATAATATAAACACGTAAAGAGACAAAACATTAACCAGTGATTATAAATCTTGGAAAGTAATTAAATCTGGCATTTATATCTTAATTAATTTTGAAGATCTTGCTGGAGTGCCTCGTTAATCACACAAGCAGCAGCTGTACACAAGTGTTGCAGATAAATGACACACGGCAGCCATGACGTTAAGCATAGCTTGATTGCTCTGAATGTTAATGAAATACACTTATACGGCCTTCATTATGGTAGGTGTATGATGACACTACGAAGGAGTGTCATTATACGACGGGAAGAGCGATACTTCCGTATGGTTCTGCTCCCCACCTCACAGCCTCCCTGACTCAGGGATCTTTCCTAAATGCATCCCACCCACATTTCTGCCACTGCCGCCACGGCGCTGTGGTCGCCACTGGCACTTTAGTGCCAATGCCATCACTCACCAGCTATTACCTCAACTCCATACACATCCCTCTAAGCCCACATCACATCACCAGATCCGTCACAAGCTGGCACATCTCATTACGCCATCCTTTAGTTTGACTCTCTCCCTTTCTCTCTCTCTCTCTCCCGATCCTTCTCTGTCTATCCCCTCCCCTCCCCTCTGTCTTCCTGGGTAAATTAATAAATATTTTTTCCAAGAACTCGTCATATTTTCTCTCCCAAAAAACGACAAATTTAATTCAGATACTTTCGCAGGAAATATAGATATTATCGCTATCGGGAATCATGGTCTGACCCCAAAAATATGCTCTTAAATACCACAATCTACCCCGAGATTTTTCACTGTTTTTAAAGCTCATCTTTATGTAGGATTGCCAGGACGGGTCCTGGCCCAGGTCGTCTCCATGTGGTGACCCGGCAGTGACTCCCCAGGACGGGTCCTGGCCCAGGTCTTCATGTAGTAACCCGGCAGTGGCTCCCCAGGACGGGTCCTGGCTCAGGTCTTCATGTAGTAACCCGGCAGTGGCTCTCCAGGACGAGTCCTGGCCCAGGTCTTCTCCATGTGGTGACCCGCCAGTGGCTCCCGAAGAACTGACGGAGTTTGTACTAGCGAAGTACCGTTTGCAACCCTATGGCTGGGGCAGCCGTAAGACTCACTAGTGTAAGCTTTTAAACACGGCTGACACTAATGAGAAAAGTGGTATTGGGGCGACCCTTGTGTTACCAATGAATCGCTAACCACAGATATTAAAACACCATGAAGTACTGTCATAGGAATGGTGAAATTTAAACTAATGGAGACAAGAAAAATATCGGCGTAGTACATCATCCCCCCAAAAAACCCAGTAGAATGATGCTCGTTTGTATAACGAAATTAAGATAAACGAGACGACATAAACTGGAGCAGTGTATCATGGGTCCAGGAGGCCACCAAACTCGTTAAGACATCAATAATAGTGACATTAACGAGACGGCATAAACTGGAGCAGTGTATCATGGGACCAGGAGGCCACCAGACTCGTTAAGGCATCAATAATAGTGACATTAACGAGACGACATAAACTGGAGCAGTGTTTCATGGGACCAGGAGGCCACCAAACTCGTTAAGACATCAATAATAGTGACATTAACGAGACGACATAAACTGGAGCAGTGTATCATGGGACCAGGAGGCCACCAAACTCGTTAAGGCATCAATAATAGTGACATTAACGAGACGACATAAACTGGAGCAGTGTTTCATGGGACCAGGAGGCCACCAAACTCGTTAAGGCATCAATAATAGTGACATTAACGAGACGACATAAACTGGAGCAGTGTTTCATGGGACCAGGAGGCCACCAAACTCGTTAAGACATCAATAATAGTGACATTAACGAGACGACGTAAACTGGAGCAGTGTACCATGGGACCAGGAGGCCACCAAACTCGTTAAGACATCAATAATAGTGACATTAACGAGACGACGTAAACTGGAGCAGTGTATCATGGGACCAGGAGGCCACCAAACTCGTTAAGGCATCAATAATAGTGACATTAACGAGACGGCATAAACTGGAGCAGTGTATCATGGGACCAGGAGGCCACCAAACTCGTTAAGACATCAATAATAGTGACATTAACGAGACGACGTAAACTGGAGCAGTGTACCATGGGACCAGGAGGCCACCAAACTCGTTAAGACATCAATAATAGTGACATTAACGAGACGACGTAAACTGGAGCAGTGTATCATGGGACCAGGAGGCCACCAAACTCGTTAAGGCATCAATAATAGTGACATTAACGAGACGGCATAAACTGGAGCAGTGTATCATGGGACCAGGAGGCCACCAAACTCGTTAAGACATCAATAATAGTGACATTAACGAGACGACATAAACTGGAGCAGTGTATCATGGGACCAGGAGGCCACCAGACTCGTTAAGGCATCAATAATAGTGACATTAACGAGACGACATAAACCTGGAGCAGTGTATCATGGGACCAGGAGGCCACCAGACTCGTTAAGGCATCAATAATAGTGACATTAACGAGACGACATAAACCTGGAGCAGTGTATCATGGGACCAGGAGGCCACCAGACTCGTTAAGGCATCAATAATAGTGACATTAATGAGACGACATAAACTGGTGCAGCGTATCATGCGACCAGGAGGCCACCAGACGCGTTAAGGCATCACTGAGGACAGATGGAGATAAATCGTTTAAAATATCGACACGATGGAAAAGTAAACACAAACGGCTTCTATAATGTAGTTGAATCCCTTGCCAAGCATGTTCTTCATCGTTATCCTACATAACTACATACAAATCCGCCCCGTTCCGTGAGTTGTCCGTCTCAGATCCAACCTACCCAGCATTCTCAGTGGTTTTTTACAGGTCCGTCTCAGATCCAACCTACCCAGCATTCCCCACATCATTCTCCATCCTATAAATACTCACGTATTATTCAGACAGGTAGACCTTTTTGTGACTTGATAAAGACGTGTTGGCGAAACGTTGTCAATTCTTAAACTCGCTTCGGCTACTCGCGGCAAGAATATTGAAGTTCTTGTTGTGATCACAGACTTTATGGTAGGAAACTAAGGAACAGTGATCACCTAAACTCTGAGATCTAGAAATAACATTATGATGGTTCTCTATAGCAGAACAGATAACTCCGATATGATACGAGATACGAGAAACTATAATTGGATCAAAATACTAACTATAAAGGAAATTTTGAGTTTTGGTTTCATTTAGTTTGGTTTATGTTGAGTTTAGAGTAATTTTAGTTATTTCACATAGGTTTATTTTTCCCATCCAGATATACCACAGGCTATGTGAGAACACTATTGTACAACTATAGCTTTAAGTATTGAAGATTATTCTGCGTCTCTTTCACAGGTTCTATATAAAGGTATACAAAATGATGGTCTGAAAACCTTACAAAGCCAAAGGTCAGAAGGCAAAAAAATTTCGAGCGGATGTTTCAAAAGGACAGGTTTCATATCTTCTGTCTTCTAGTTCAAGCCCTGTAACAACAGCCACAAGAACGCTAAGATCAGCAGGAATGCCAGAAGCTGTAGTTCCGAAGTCTCCTTGGTCTGCAACATAGAGGCCACCTGAAGTTGATGCCAGGAGCTGTAGTTCCGAAGTCTCCTTGGTCTGCAACATAGAGGCCACCTGAAGTTGATGCCAGGAGCTGTAGTTACGAAGTCTCCTTGGTCTGCAACATAGAGGTCACCTGAAGTTGATGCCAGGAGCTGTAGTTCCGAAGTCTCCTTGGTCTGCAACATAGAGGTCACCTGAAGTTGATGCCAGGAGCTGTAGTTCCGAAGTCTCCTTGGTCTGCAACATAGAGGCCACCTGAAGTTGATGCCAGGAGCTGTAGTTCCGAAGTCTCCTTGGTCTGCAACATAGAGGCCACCTGAAGTTGATCCCTCACGAATTTCAGAAGGACAAGCAATGGAAATGAATGAAGATCGCGGTCTCCAAAATATTGCAACTAGTGGCAAACGAGCTTAAAAACCACACAAGCTGTTTTGCGCATACGATTCTATGTTGGAGGAACAAACAATTCTTCAAAACACGAAGTTCAGTGTGTTTTTTAATAGGTTTTAGCTTTGGGTGATACACACATTCCAGCTTGTTGAATACAATTCTCTTTGACAGACCTTCACGAAGAAATCCGCTACAGGAAGCAGATGCATGGAAATAGGGCTGTGATTCACCTTTATGAGCTGGAGAAGACTGTGAGAAACTTGGAATTAAAAGGGAGATCTTGCTAGTACATCCAGTGTTGGAAACTGCATCTAGTGACTGCAAGACACTCGTTATATCTGCACTTACGTAAGATTGTACATCATCTAAGGGATTATAAGAATGTGTTCTCTCTGGAGAAGTATGAATTCAGGTTTGAATGTCAACAATTATCAGTATCTGGAACTCAGTTTTCTGGTTCAGATGATCATCTGTACCAGCAGTCAGCGCACACTGTGTTGAGTGTTGACTCAGGTGTTACCCTTCAGCAGACAGCAATGTAAAGAAGTAAGAAGCAACGAAATATTTCAAACGAAACACCATTACACGTATACACTGAACTCTTTCTTCACTCGCTGTTCAGAGTCCAGAAGGACGTGGACAGACTTGCACAGGTTGTACAAGAATGGTATACAATACCGACAAGATGAAATTGAGACACATGTGCAACATCTGGGTATCTTTATTGTAGACGTTTCGCCATCCAGTGGCTTTATCAATATAAATTCCAGGACATAACTTGAAGACAGGAGAGCTATGTACAGAATATGAGGTAATCAGTCCCTCATCCTAGCAGTAGGTGCGAAGAGCACCGTAGTCGTGGAGACTATGGTGCTCTTCGCACCTACGACTATGGTGCTTTTCGCACCTACTGCTAGGTTGAGGGACTGATTACCTCATCTTCTGTACATAGTTCTCCTGTCCTCAAGTTATGTCCTGGAATTTGTATTGATAAAGCCACTGGATGGCGAAACGTCTACAATAAAGATACTCAGATGTTGCACATGTGTCTTAATTTCACCTTCAGACTTGCACAGCTTCTTCTGTCAGTCAACTTCAGCTGTATTCATTATCATGAGCGCAAGCTTGCTCAGTCGACACAATTCTCTACTGAGGGAATTTTTATTCTTCCTGGTCTCTTTCGAGGAATTTACACAGTTGAATGTTTTGGGAACACTGTCCTGGGAACACTGCCCTGGAAACACTGCCCTGGAAACACTGCCCTGGAACAAAGAGACGCCATGTTTACACAAGAAACCAATAACATTGATCATGTCACACTGTCACACAGTACTCCTGATGATGGAGAGGATAATAGACTCTCTAAATCCATAAAATGGCTGCCATAAAATAATTCTGCCTGATAAATATTCAACTTTTCCTCAATTTTCTGTCAGGCTGAATGCTCTACGTCAAAATTTTTCAAGATATTCTTTCTGAAGAGATCTCAAAGACAGAAGAATGGGCAAGAAAGGTGGCTTCCATGCATTAAGAAGAAGAATGTGTGAGAATGATGGCCCATGTATCCCATGGTCTGCTCATGATGGCGCTGATGCTATTGAAGTTGTCTCTTATCTTAGTGGCCTTTCGGTGCATTTTAAACTTAAATCATCAAATAGCCTAGCAAAATCAGTGAAATCAGAATGTAGCTATAATACCATTGACTAGGAATGCTTTGTACCATCACTATCAAAGGGCTCTCGACCAGGTTAGCAACTGCATATTTGATAATTAGACACATGTGCAACTCTTGGGTATCTTTATTGAGGAAACGTTTCGCCACACAGTGGCTTCATCAGTCCATACATAGGAGAAACTTGAAAAGCAGGAGGAGAATGAGGTAATCAGTCCCTCAACCTTGAGTCGATGTTGCACATGTGTCTAATTTATCAACGTGTCGGTTCTCTGAACTATTCATCTACAATCCTGTCAGACACTGCAACTTCTTGGGATCTTAATACTTGGGAATTCTTCGCTTGCCTAACCCTTGGGCACGACCTACTTCCACATTGGGCAAATGTAACACCACCTACATCTGCTGCACCTCTCCTGCCTATGGTTTATAAGTTCCTTCTCCGCCCATATGCCGTATTCTATTCAAGATTTATGGACTGACCTCATCGACTCAAGGTTGAGGGACTGATTACCTCATTCTCCTCCTGTTTTTCAAGTTTCTCCTATGTATGGACTAATGAAGCCACTGTGTGGCGAAACGTTTCCTCAATAAAGATACCCAAGAGTTGCACATGTGTCTAATTTATCAACATGTCGGTTCTCTGAACCATTCATCTACAACTGCACATTTACCCATGACATAAGTAGTTCCAGAACCAGACCACTGGTTCTGGAACTAGTTATTCATGGTTGGAAAAAAACAGTTGAAGGGAAGTTTACTCTTAATGGATTACGATCAGAGAAGTTGCAGCAGTGTGAATGAAGCTGAGAAACTGGCTGTCTAAACCCATGGAATCAATCTTGCTGTTAAAACCAGAGACAGCTATCCTTCAGAGCCCTTTTCTATTCTGTTATTGTGTTAGGACTTCGTAGTTACAACGAGTCTTGCATAATTCGCTTTACTCTTCTGGACGTCATTTTAGGTTGGTCATTTTCGTCTCACTTAAAAGCAAATAAAAACGCAGAAATTTTTTTTTGTCTTGAATCGTTATACAATATACAAGTTTGTATGCCTGTTACTGGGTTGAAAATATCCTTTATCATAGTTATTTCGAGAAGTTATACGGTAAAGATTGCTATCGATGCGATAGCCAGAGACTGTCAGTGCAAGAACTATACTGAAGTGTGATGAATGGTTTGAAAAACCGACAAACTTGTCGGTTTTTCAAACCATTCATCATATACTGAAGTGAAACAGACGTCAGTACATGTAGTTTAAAGGACTACGTATGCCGGATTCCATTATTTATAACCAGCAAAAACAGAATATTATATACTGGATGTCAAGACTGGAAGTAACTCCAGGATCTGGAACACTGCACAGCAAATTATGCAAAAAAAATTCTACTTTTTGTTTTGATACTGGTCAGGTGCCTTATTAGGCTACATATTCGGCTACTTAACAAAGAATCCTAGTAGCAAAAATTAACAACGTCGAGTCCCGTGTGGAAGTTGACACAAGGCCAGTTGCCTCATGGAATGATAATTAACATCTGGAGAGGAATAATGTCTTCGGTGTTCTGTGTTATCATGAAAGCCTCGGGAGTAAGTGCTGCTAATTTAAGGATTAATGTGGATAATGAAGGGATCAGTGATGGAATGGCGTATGTATACTAGATTGGTTGCTCTTCTACTGACATTGCGATCTGTGACTCAGGAAATCGTAATGACACGATTGCAACCAAACCATAACACGGGTGGGATTAGAACCCGCGAGCAGAGTCTTCACACCTGGCCAGCCGTCCGTACGTAGCTGACTGAAGGGCCACCGAGTCTTCACACCTGGCCAGCCGACCGTACGTAGATGACTTAAGGGCCACCGAGTCTTCACACCTGGCCAGCCGTCCGTACGTAGCTGACTGAAGGACCACCGAGTCTTCACACCTGGCCAGCCGTCCGTACGCAGCTGACTGAAGAACCACCGAGTCTTCACACCTGGCCAGCCGTCCGTACGTAGCTGACTGAAGGGCCGCCGAGTCTTCACACCTGGCCAGCCGTCCGTACGCAGCTGACTGAAGGACCACCGAGTCTTCACACCTGGCCAGCCGTCCGTACGCAGCTGACTGAAGGACCACCGAGTCTTCACACCTGGCGCGCCGTCCGTACGTAGCTGACTGAAGGACCACCGAGTCTTCACACCTGGCGCGCCGTCCGTACGCAGCTGACTGAAGGGCCACCGAGTCTTCACACTTGGCCAGCCGACCGTACGTAACTGACTGAACGGCCACCGACTCTCAGTCATCGCTGACTAGGATTTCTCAGACCTTCACGAGAACTTATAATTGACCTCATCATGGAAGCCTAGGAAATGTAACGAGTAAATCGAAGTATATCCCAACTTTTGACATAGTATACCATATTAATTTCCAAAATATTTCACGCAACTTATGTGAGTTATATCAAGTTTTTATACATAATGGTTTGTGTTTATGCTAACTTGACAAAGAAGTTTCTGAAATAATTATTTTGAATACTTTAAGTGAACAAGACACTGAACACAAGAATTATGATAGTTTAACATAAAGGTTAACGAACATATATAATTTTAACATGAAGGTTAAAGAACATATATAATTTTAACATGAAGGTTAAAGAACATATATAATTTTAACATGAAGGTTAACGAACATATATAATTTTAACATCAAGGTTAACGAACATATATAATTTTAACATGAAGTTAACGACACATATATTTAACATAAAGTTAACGAACACATATAATTTTAACATAAAGGTTAACGAACATATATAATTTTAACATGAAGGTTAACGAACATATATAATTTTAACATGAAGGTTAACGAACATATATAATTTTAACATGAAGGTTAACGAACATATATAATTTTAACATGAAGGTTAACGAACATATATAATTTTAACATGAAGGTTAACGAACATATATAATTTTAACATAAAGGTTAACGAACATATATAATTTTAACATGAAGGTTAACGAACATACATAATTTTAACATGATAAATATTTTACGAAGCTATACTGGTGTTAAAAGAATTATCATACAGATTATCTATGCTCGTATTATTACAGGCATCTTTTGTCTTACGTTACAGATTATATATTTACCCGATTATCAAATCAATTATTATTTATGTTCACAGTACGGGTCTTAATAATTAATAATTAAGACCCGTATGAGTTGTTAAGGATAAAATCTCGTTTTAATGGTTATTAAACGCATGTTTATGGAAAAATGATATTTTCAATGAGGCTGATAGGCTGATACATCTACCTCACCACAAGCTCAACCTTCACCAACATCACACAGGCTGATACATCTACCTCACCACAAGCTCAACCTTCACCAACATCACACAGGCTGATACATCTACCTCACCACAAGCTCAACCTTCACCAACATCACACAGGCTGATACATCTACCTCACCACAAGCTCAACCTTCACCAACATCACACAGGCTGATACATCTACCTCGCCACAAGCTCAACCTTCACCAACATCACACAGGCTGATACATCTACCTCACCACAAGCTCAACCTTCACCAACACCACACAGGCTGATACATCTACCTCACCACTAACTCAACCTTCACCAACATCACACAGGCTGATACATCTACCTCACCACAAGCTCAACCTTCACCAACACAACACTGGCTGATACATCTACCTCACCACAAGCTCAACCTTCACCAACATCACACTGGCTGATACATCTACCTCACCACAAGCTCAACCTTCACCAACACAACACTGGCTGATACATCTACCTCGCCACAAGCTCAACCTTCACCAACACAACACTGGCTGATACATCTACCTCACCACAAGCTCAACCTTCACCAACACAACACAGGCTGATACATCTACCTCACCACAAGCTCAACCTTCACCAACATCACACTGGCTGATACATCTACCTCACCACAAGCTCAACCTTCACCAACACAACACTGGCTGATACATCTACCTCGCCACAAGCTCAACCTTCACCAACACAACACTGGCTGATACATCTACCTCACCACAAGCTCAACCTTCACCAACACAAAAACAGGCTGATACATCTACCTCACCACAAGCTCAACCTTCACCAACACCACACAGGCTGATACATCTACCTCACCACTAACTCAACCTTCACCAACACAACACAGGCTGATACATCTACCTCACCACAAGCTCAACCTTCACCAACACCACACAGGCTGATACATTACCACACTAACTCACCTTCACCAACAACACAGCTGATACATCTACCTCACCACAACCTCACCAAACCCACAGGCTGATACATCTACCTCACCACAACTCAACCTTCACCAACACACACGGCTGATACATCTACCTCACCACAAGCTCAACCCTCACCAACATCACACTGGCTGATACATCTACCTCACCACAAGCTCAACCTTCACCAACATCTCACAGGCTGATACATCTACCTCACCACAAGCTCAACCTTCACCAACATCTCACAGGCTGATACATCTACCTCACCACAAGCTCAACCTTCACCAACATCACACTGGCTGATACATCTACCTCACCACAAGCTCAACCTTCACCAACACCACACTGGCTGATACATCTACCTCGCCACAAGCTCAACCTTCACCAACACCACTCTGGCTGATATATCTACCTCGCCACAAGCTCAACCTTCACCAACACCACTCTGGCTGATATATCTACCTCGCCACAAGCTCAACCTTCACCAACATCACACTGGCTGATACATCTACCTCACCACAAGCTCACCTTCACCAACACACAAGGCTGATACATCTACCTCACCACAAGCTCAACCTTCACCAACATCACACAGGCTGATACATCTACCTCACCACAAGCTCAACCTTCACCAACACCACACAGGCTGATACATCTACCTCGCCACTAACTCAACCTTCACCAACACCACACAGGCTGATACATCTACCTCACCACAAGCTCAACCTTCACCAACACCACACAGGCTGATACATCTACGTCACCACTAACTCAACCTTCACCAACACAACACAGGCTGATACATCTACCTCACCATTAACTCAACCTTCACCAACACAACACAGGCTGATACAACTACCTCACCACTAACTCAACCTTCACCAACACCACACAGGCTGATACATCTACTTCGCCGCAAGCTCAACCTTCACCAACACCACACAGGCTGATACATCTACCTCACCACTAACTCAACCTTCACCAACACCACACAGGCTGATACATCTACCTCACCACTAACTCAACCTTCACCAACACCACACAGGCTGATACATCTACTTCGCCGCAAGCTCAACCTTCACCAACACCACACAGGCTGATACATCTACCTCACCACTAACTCAACCTTCACCAACACCACACTGGCTGATACATCTACCTCACCACTAACTCAACCTTCACCAACACCACACACGCTTTTAACAAGTGTAAATTAAAGATTGAAGATCTTGCAGATGCATTAAGTCAGACTCACGAAATCGTAATGACACGATTGCAAACAAACCATACCACGGGCGGGGATAGAACCCACGATCAGTGGCTAACGCGACGGTCTGGAGTTTTGAGACTTTCTGATCGTGGGTTCTATCCCCACCCGTGGTATGGTCAGTTAGACACTAGTATATTTTTAACACCAGTATGTCGTGAACCTAACTGTCTTGAGAGTAAAAATGGAAACTCATGGTAGCAAATAAATTTGGATAGTATGTAATGAGCCGTCCCAGTACACATCACATAAGTTCCAAACTTAATTAGGAATGTACTCAAGACATGTCGTGATGCATGACTCCCAGTCAGTATACACAAACATGATGGAGACACGAACTATGGTACCAGTATGTAACATTATATTGCGATTTAAGGATAATGAATAACCAGTCAAATTATTTTGGCTTCTAATTCAATCTATGTTTTTTGCTCTAAAAAGTTTTATGAGATAATGGTGTGTGGGTATCGGGAAAATATGGCCAGGGAGTTCACAGGATGGTGGAAATTGGATATCTGTTGTTGTGGTATGCTAAGTTACTTTTCATTTGGCGTATATCACGCTCCCGTATAGGCTGCCTCTCCACCAGCGAACCAGGTGCTGAGGGTTTAACGATCAGAGGCACCTTCATTATACTAGTGGGTTCGATTATCAGCCAGGGTAGAAACACTGGGTTTTTTTCTTTATACCTGTTGTCTATGTTCACCCATCAGTAAAATGGGTACCTGGGTGTTAGTGGACTGGTGTGGGTGGCATCCTGGGTGTTAGTGGACTGGTGTGGGTGGCATCCTGGGTGTTAGTGGACTAGTGTGAGTGGCATCCTGGGTGTTAGTGGACTGGTGTGGGTCACATCCTGGGTGTTAGTGGACTGGTGTGGGTCACATCCTGGGTGTTAGTG
Source organism: Cherax quadricarinatus (assembly GCF_026875155.1). Lineage (NCBI taxonomy): Eukaryota > Metazoa > Arthropoda > Malacostraca > Decapoda > Parastacidae > Cherax > Cherax quadricarinatus. The sequence goes on along the minus strand of NC_069464.1, from coordinate 29,852,122 downwards.
GACTGGTGTGGGTCACATCCTGGGTGTTAGTGGACTGGTGTGGGTCACATCCTGGGTGTTAGTAGACTGGTGTGGGTCACATCCTGGGTCTTAGTGGATTGGTGTGGGTCACATCCTGGGTGTTAGTGGACTTGTGTGGGTCACATCCTGAGTGTTAGTGGACTGGTGTGGGTCACATCCTGGGTGTTAGTGGACTGGTGTGGGTCACATCCTGGGTGTTAGTGGACTGGTGTGGGTCACATCCTGGGTCTTAGTGGATTGGTGTGGGTCACATCCTGGGTGTTAGTGGACTGGTGTGGGTCACATCCTGGGTGTTAGTGGACTGGTGTGGGTCACATCCTGGGTGCTAGTGGACTGGAGTGGGTCACATCCTGGGTGTTAGTGGACTGGTTTGGGTCACATCCTGGGTGTTAGTGGACTGGTGTGGGTCACACCTAGGTTTAGGGACTTTTCGGGTCACCCCTGGGTTTTATGGACTGGTGTGGGTCACTCCTGGGGTTAGTGGACTGGGGGGTCACATCCGGGTGTTAGTGGACTGGTTTGGGTCACATCCGGGGTTTAGGGACTGGTGTGGGTTCACCCGGGACAAAACGCCCTAATCGCGGAAAATGCCACAAACAAGGGACTTTCATATAGTAAGTCACTGATGCACATGGTCGTATACCTTGTACATTCTTGTATCCCTTTACATTCTTGTATACCTGTACATGTATTTTAAACCCTTTGTACGTACTTGTATACCTTGAAACATGACTTTTTATACCTTCATTACCTTGTAGTTATTTATCCCTTTGTACATAATTTGTGTTCCCGTCATGTACTTGATACCTTGTACATGTCCTGTATACCTTGTTTTTGTATTCCTTGCCTTGTATACCTTGTACATGTACTTGTTACCTTGTACATTACGGGGAACCTTGTACATGACTTGTATACCTAACAAATTTTGTGTTCCCTGTACTTACTTGATACCTTGTACATGTACGAATTCCTTGACATGAAATTTGGTACCTTACAGTACTTGCATACCTTTTACAGTACTTGTATACCTTTCATGTACTTGATACCTTGACGTGTACTTGTTCCCTTGTCTGTACTTGTATACCAGTACTTTACTTTTATACCTGTACAGTACTTGTATACCTGAAAAGTACTTGTATACTTGAAAATGTACTTGTAACCTTGTACATGACTTGTAACCTTGTACATGCCCTTAAACTTGTACATGTATTTGTAACCTTGAACAGCTTGTATACCTGTAAATGTACTTGTAACCTTGTACTGTACTTGTTACCTTGTCTGACTTGAAAACCCTTTGTACATGATTTGTATACCTTGTACATGCACTTTACCCCATGTACTTTGTAACCTTGAAAAGTACTTGAACCTTGTACATGTCCCGATCCCTTTGACAGTCCTTGACACCTTGACTGTACGTGTATACCTTTACATGTACTTGTAAACTTGTACATCCTTGGTACAAAACATGTACTTACCTATTTGGGTTGCGGGGGCTGAGTCAAAAGCTCCGGCCCCATTACATGTCTGACTTTGTATACCTTTACATTACTTGTAACCTTGTACATGTTTTTTATACCTTGTGCATTAACTTGTTACCTTACATTACTTGTTACCGGGCAGGCTGATACCTTGTACTGTACTTGATTCCTTTACATGTACTGTATACCAGTATATGTATTGTATACCTGAACATGTACTTGTAACCTTGTACATGTACTTGATCCTGACATGTACTTGTAAAACCTTGAACAAGTACTTAAAAACCTTGTGCAGTGCTTGTATACCTTGACAAGACTTGTATACCATATTACTTGTATACCATGTACATGTTTTTAAATCCCTTTAAATGACTTGTATACCTTTTACATTTACTTGTATACCAACATGTACTTGTTACCTTGTACATGTACTTGTAACCTTGTCATATACGTAACCATGTACGACATGTATACCTTTACATGTACTTTATACCGGTACATGTACTTGATGCCTTGTACATGTACTTGTATACCTTGTACATGTATTTGATGCCTTGTACAGTATTTTGTATTTTTTAATTGTACTTTTTACCTGTACATGTACTTTATACCTGTGATGTACTTGATACCTTATACATTTCTTGTAAAAACCTTGAACAGTTCTTGTATCCTTTGTACATGACTTGAATCCTTGTACGTGTACTTGTAACCTTGTTCAGTACTTTATACCTTTACAGACTTGTACCCCTTGTACATGACTTGTAACCTTGTACATATCTTGATACCTTGTACAGATTTGAAACCCTTGTACATGTATTTGTAACCCTTACATGACTTATACCTTGTACATGTACTTTAACCTTTACAGCACTTGTATACCTTGTACAATACTTGTATACCTTGTACTGTACTTGTAACCTTTACTGCATTGAAACCCTTGTACATGACTTGTATCCCTTGTACAGATTTGTAACCTTGTACATGTACTTGATACCTTTACATGCACTTGTGTCCCTTGTACAGCACTTGTATACATTGTCATGTACTCACCTATTTGTGGTTGCAGGGGTTATTCAAACTCCGGCCCCATGTACATGTACAAAAGTACATGTTTTTACCTTGAAAAAGTACTTGTAAACCTTGTACATTACTTGTATACCTTGTACAGGTACTTTTTAAAAACCTTTTACAGATTTGTTACCTTTGTACATTACTTGTAACCTGTACAGTACTTTTTTTTTTTTTTCCCTGTTGTTTTATCCCTTTTGTACATGTACTTTAACCTGTACAGAACTTTTAACCCTTGACATGTATTTTAAAACCTGACATGCACTTGAACCTTTGCCAGTACTTGTAACCGTACAGTACTTTATCCCTTGTACATGTCTTTATACCGTACTGACTTGAAACCTTTACAGTCTTGTAAACCTTGTACATGACTTGTATACCTTGTACATGTATTTGTATACCTTGTAAAAGCACTTGTAACCTTGCCATGATTTGTATACCTGACAGTACTTGTTACCGGAACATGTACTTGAATACCTTGTACATGTCCTTGTAAAACCTTTAAAAAAGTACTGAAAACCTTGTACATGTACTTGTAAATTTGTCATCACTTGTGTACTTTTTAAAAATGTACTCCTTTTTGGGGTTGCGGGGGCTGATCAAAGCCCCTGGCCCCAGTACTTTTACATGACTTGTATACCTTGTACATGCTTAAAACCTTGTACATGATTTTTAAAACCTTTTGGCATGTCTTGTATACCTTGTACATACTTGTAATTTGGGCATGTGCTTGTATACCTTGACATGAAATTGTATTCCTTGTACTGTACTTGAAACCAGAATATTATTGTATACCTGTACATGTACTTTTTAAAAAACCTTGTACATGTACTTGTATCCCTTGTCAGTACTTGTATACCTTAACAAGACTTGTATACCTTGTGCAGTTTTGTATCCTTGTACAAGTACTTGTTACCTTGAAAATGATTTGTATACTTTTAACTGTACTTGTATACCATGTACAGTACTTGATACTTGTACATTTACTGTAACCATGTACAGTACTTGATACCTTACATGTCTTGTAACCTTTGTACATAATTTGTAACCATGTACATGTACAGTATCCTTTGTAAAAGACTTGTATACCGGCATGTACTTGACCCTTGTACATGTACTGATACCTTGTAAAATTTATTGTATCCTTGTACATGTTTTTTGACCTTTTAATTTACTTGTAAACCTTTACATGTACTTTATACCTTGTGCATGTATTTTGTATACCTTGTACATTACTTGTATACCTTTACAGTTCTTGTATCCCTTTGTCAGTACTTTTTACCTTGTACGTACTTGTATCCCTTTGAAAAATGTACTTGTAAACCCTTTTTACATGCACTTTTACCTTGTACATCACTTGTATACATGTCATTACTCACCTTTTTGGGTTGCAGGGGTTTGAGTCAAGCCCTGGCCCCTGTACAGAAACATGTACTTGTATACCTTTACATATACTTGTAACCTTGTACAGTACTTGAAACCCTTTGACATGTACTTGTATACCCTGTAATGTACTTTGTATACCTTGTACTGTATTTGTATCCTTTTTACATGCATTTGTATCCCTTGTACATAACTTGTAACCTTGACATTTTTTGAAACCTTGTAAAAGCACTGTATCCTTTACTTTACTTGTATACCTTGTACATGACTTGTATCCCTTTGTCAGTACTTAAACCTTGTACATGCACTTGTGTACCTTGTCAGCACTTGTTATTTTGACAGTACTCACCTATTTTGGTTGCAGGGGTTGATCAAAGCTCCGGCCCCCAGTACAGTACATGTATTTTATACCTTGTACATTACTTGTATCCCTTTGTACGATTTGTATCCTTGTACAGTACTTGTATACCTTGTACAGTATTTGAAAACCTTGTGCATGTATTTAAAAACCCTTGTACATTACTTTATACCTTGTACATGTCTTTATACCTTGTACAGATTTGATCCCTTTGTACAGTACTTTTATACCTTTACATGCACATTCCCCTTGCACATTACTTGTATACCTTGTACATGTACTTGTATACCTTGTACATGTACTTGTATACCTTGTACATGTACTTGTATACCTTGTACATGTACTTGTATACCTTGTACATGTACTTGTATACGTTTAATGGGCTTATTGGTGATGCTGCAAGCGGGTGGTTAAATGATACGTCTTCGGAGGCTTCTTACTTTATTGTTAAGTCGTGGTGGGTACACAGGCTTGTGTGTTGTGCCCATGGCCCGGGCATGGCCATCCCACGAGAGAGAGCTTAGGAGGCCTTGTGTCTTCCTGCTAGGCCGCTGTGTGAGTGAGAGTGAAGCAAGGGCAGACAGGCTGGCGTGCCTACTGAGAGGCCTGGCTACAGAGGGCAACACATGTGTGGCACAAAATATGAACTAAGCTGGCAGACAGCATGGGCTGTCTGTGTAGACAGTACAGGCTGTCTACATACGCTCGGCCACCTACCGCACGTCGTCCTGATGCGAGAATACTGGTGGTAAAAGAAACTCGGTCTCTCTCTCGTAGGCACAGGGCACAGGGCACAGAACACAAAATAAAAACATATATATACATATGGACATGGAAAAAAAAACTTCCTACAGGGAGGGAAGAAAAAAACATGTGGGGTGTGCTAAACATCGTGGTCATAGGCAGTGAGTGTCAAAGGGCATCACTGCATGCCTTCCTGCATCTGGACAGATACTGCAACACGGGAGACATCGCTGCGGCTGAGCTGTGACGTAACAGGTTACGGTCTCCTCTGGAACAGTGAAGCAGTCATCGTAGGAGTCGCTGCAGGTTTTCACTCAACCTGGGGCACGACATGCTGGTGCCCTCGAGTGAGGCGTCGAGAAAACTCGGCAACTTGGCAGGACTTCTGGCAAGCGAATCAGGAGGACACTTCTCAACTGGTACTGTCGCTGGGCTGTCACTGCCAGCAAGCGTGGAGCAAGTTGTGGAGCGAGTCGTGGCAGAGACTACTGGGCGAAACATCTGGGAGTCGTAACATCATACACCAGACTGCAGTGAGCGAGCTAGCAGTCAAAGTGACATCTTCTTTGTGCAGGCTGCTCACTGAAGCTTGTGACACGAGGCTGACACAGCGCCTGCCGACAGTGGCTAACTGCGCAGCTTGGCGAGTATCATTCTCTCGGCAGTTGGAGTTATAGCATAGGTTCGTCTAAGCGTCCCCATACTTGTTTCTCTACATATAACTGCACTCTGAAGGTCTGGAGGTGAAGTGAAACAAATCTCGATGGGAATCGTAGCAGGTACGATTCTGCAGAACATCACGAGCGACGAGCATAAAAGCTTTCTTTACAAGAGGGCTTGGTCACTCGGGGGCTGACTTGACATCAGCTGTCAAACGTACTGGTCACACGGGTGACTTAGCACAGTGGTGCTACTCAGGTCTGGCTCAGACCTCACTGGACACTCGGAAACTACACACCAGCGGTACATGCGGTACAACATGGCTTAAACTAGCAAATGATGCTTTTCTGTGCATACAAAACTGACACTAAGGCATATACTAAAATGTGAGAACACTGACTGAGAGGAATTAACACACGACATATATCTTCTCTTAGTCTTCTCGACAATATTTTAATAATTACTGAACACTCGATGGTGACATCATGTGATGTCAGGCGTGATGTCGCGAGGTGACGTCAGCAGCACTGTGACGTCAGCAGACATCTCGAGGTGACGTCAGGCAGACATTGTGACGTCATGAAGTCGGGCAGCATCGTGGGTGACGTCAAAGTGATGTGGGCAGCAGACCACAGCATGAGGCCTGGGGCATCTGGCTTGGTAACTCACGTGGTTTGTAGATCCACGTGACATCGCCCACACCCACGTGCCGTCGTGATCCACGTGGCGTCGTGATCTACGTGGCATGCTGATCCACGTAGCTTGCTGATCTACGTGGTATGCTGATCTACGTGGCTTGCTGATCTACGTGGCATGCTGATCCACGTAGCTTCGAGTGGCCTCGGGCACTCGGATACACAGCTCTGGCAATGAATCACACGAAAAACAGCAGAAAACACAGCAGAGGGAGCGGGCAGTGGTGAGTGGTGTATGGTAGGCTGTTGAGGTGTGAGAGTACAGCAGGGCGAGGCAAGGAGCTGCCACTTCCTCCTCCCACAAGCACGTGGAGAACTCACACTGGACGCAGAAATTGCCACAAAACTCACCTCTGTCTTGCTGAAACAGCTGTGCTGAGCTGAACAACAACAGCAGCAACATACAAGTGACGCTGAACACGTGACTTGAGAAACAGCGTGGGACGCTGTAGCGTGGGGTCACTTCCAATTCTCGGAGAATTTCGGTAAATTTCGGCTGGATCCTGCTTGTACCTGTGTCTGGATGCTCAAACGTGCAGACACGACATCAGGATAACTCGTTGAGAGACGGATGCTTGTTGTATAGGGTGATGAAGTGAACAACTTCATTCCTTCCTTCCTCTCTCTGGGCAAACACAACTGCTGCGACCACCACTTTCCACCATTTATAAAGCGATTATTTGGCATTCTGGTAGCAGGGTGTAGATGATACGTCTTCGGAGGCTTCTTACTTTATTGTTAAGTCGTGGTGGGTACACAGGCTTGTGTGTTGTGCCCATGGCCCGGGCAGGGCCATCCCACGAGAGAGAGCTAAGGAGTAGGCCTTGTGTCTTCCTGCTAGGCCGCTGTGTGAGTGAGAGTGAGGCAAGGGCAGACAGGCTGGCGTGCATACCGAAAGGCCTGGCTACAGAGGGCAACACTTGAGTGGCGCGAAATATGAACTAAGCTGGCAGACAGCATGGGCTGTCTGTGCAGACAGTACAGGCTGTATACATATACCATGTATATGTACTTGTATACCTTGTACATGTACTTGTATACCTTGTACATGTACTAGTATACCTTGAACATATACTTGTACACCTTGTACATGTGCTTGTATACCTTGTACATGTACTTGTATACTTTGTACATGTACTTGTACACCTTGTACAAGGTATTATAAAGTCTTACAACAGACAACAACATCGTTCGAAATCAAGGGAATCTTTTCCTCTTCTGTTAGATCCACAGGATGATGGACATTTTTTATTCTGTATTGATACAGGTCAATGTCGTGTATAAAATAACCATCAAAGGCCTGCAAAAAAAAGAGGGATTGAAAGATCATTTATCAGGCTTTAACGTGATAGATTGTTGAGGCTTCCCAGCTGTTTTTTCCTAGTTTGCAACCAGTGATTGTTGAAGTGTTTATGTTCAGTTGAAGGGAATTGAACATGGTCCTGACATTACTGAATCTATCAGGTGTCTCTGTTGTTTTATCATTTTATGTGAATTCTTCAGCGAAACGGCTTACACCTCCTGTTAGAAGCCATTAAATTGCAAATCTGGGTAATCCTTGTCTCAGTGGCCTAGTAGTCATCTGAAGAGGACCTTTAACACCAAAATAAAGTCAAATTCCGTTGAATTTAAGATTAAACAATTAACATTCTATATGTATACGTTTATCAGATCAAATCTGATAACTGAAAAATAATCTGAAGCACAAATTAAAACTATTAAATTTGAAACATTGGTTTGAAAGATTTTGCAAATATTCTCAGCTCGAGAAAATTATTGTTCACTAAATATTAATTTTTTTTTTCGCATTCTCATGAGACAAGACGAGACAAGACTCATGAATTGTACTTAACTCATAATTATTATTATTATTATATAATCAAGGGGGAAGCGCTGAACTCGGAGGATTATACAGCGTCGGGGGGGGGGAGATGTGGAAGGCATTCAGCCTTAATTCGGGGAACGGGAGCCACAGACCCAAATTTCCTAAACCCCAAGAGCCCCTCCCACCAACATAAGGAATTTCCCTTGGGGGATTAACTCACAATGGAACAAAAAAAAACCCTCAAGAATCGAGGTCTCGATTGGGGTTTCCCTGAAATCGCGGAGCCCCGAAGCGAAAATTACCGAAGCTTGTTTTCAGTGTGTCGGTCTCCCCCCAGGGTAAAACCCACCATTTTTTTCTCCCCGGGTTTTTATATATAACGCATAACACCGAACGGTGTGTATACCCCACGTATACCCCTAATATATTTACACCTAAAAAGGGGATATACGGTGAGAGGAGTGTATCTTAGTCATATTGGCAAATATAACGAAGTAAAACATGTGAGAGCACCCCATAGTGCGCCGTGTTGTAAACAACTTTTAACCTAAAAATTTAAAATTAGCATATAAGACTTAATTCCCAAAACAATAAGTAATTATAAATAAGTTATCCTCTCGTGTATTAAATCCCCCTTTTCTCAGGAAAATTAAGTGAATTTTGATGATGTTTCGAGACAAGTGTGCTGTGGAAAGTCTACGCCCGTGAGAGTGACAAAATTTAACAGCGCTCAAACTAACTTTTTTGTAATGCGGGCGGCTCTTTATAATGTTATAAGTGTTTTTTTAAGTGTCTTACACATTAATCGGTTTGGTAACTAAACGTATCGTCACCATCAGGGAATTTGAGTGTCACCCACGGTAAACTACCGTAAATTGTTCCCTTATCCCCGTGTAACTAAACATGTGTGTGGCGGCGGGGGCGTGTAGTGTGTACTCTACTATTTGATCATCTGCTGATGTCCTTGTGGCTTAGGCTTCTTTTTTGATTATAATAATAATTTGCACTCATCTATTTAGGGTTTTGCAGGGGTCCGGTCTAGCTCCGGCCCCGCCTCTTCACGATTGCTACTGGGTCCCTTTCCCCCTGTCCATGAGTTTATCTTTACTCGCCTTAAAAAACTATGTAGGGTTTCCCCCGCCCTACTACGTCACTTTCTAGGCTATTCCCGGCCTGACTACTCTATGACTGAAAAATACTCCTAACACCCCTTTGCAAATCCAGTCTTAAAACTTCCAATTGTACCTCTTGTTTCGTGTCCCTCTCTGGAACATCCTGTCTTTATCCCCTTGTCTTTACATTTCTTATCATGTCCCCCCTGCCCCTCCTGCCCTCCAGTGTCGTCAGGCCATTTCCCAACCTTTTTGTAGAACATTTCCCGTAGCTCGGGGCTATTTTTTTGAAAAAACCTTTTTAAACTTTCTCAAATTTTTCTTGACTGCTTGACCCGTGTAGATTCCAAGCGGGTGCTGCATATCCAGTATGGTCAACGTACTGGTGTACAAAGTTTTGAACGACCCCTTACTGGGGTATCGGAACGCTACCCTTTAGGTTTGCCGGGCGCCCTATGCTGCAGCATTATTGGTTAGTGCGCCTCGGAGATGTACTCGGTGTTATCTCACCCCAAGATCTTTTTCCTTGATAGGTTTCATCTTTGGCCATCTAAACTATTCTGTCATCGGTCTTTTTGCATTCCCCGATCTTCAAGACTTTTGCATTTGGGGGGGTTAAATTCAAGGACCCATTGCGGGAAACCAGGTTTGAGCCGTCCAGGTCTTTTTGTGTCCTGCCTGATCCTCGACCGTTTTGATTCCCCTCTTAATTTTCACACCCATCTGCAAACAAGGACCTTCTGAGTCTTTCCTTCCGTTTGTGTTCACATTACCAAGAACAGCACAGGTCTTAGGACTGCCCCCTGTGGAACCCCGCTTGCCATGCGCCCACCTGCCCCTCGTCGGTACCAGACTCGTTGTTGCCTCCTGTCGGTTTTCTCTGACCATTCAGGGGCCTTTCCTGTTAGTTCCCTGATCCTCTAGTTTTTTGCAGTAACCTCTTGTGAGGAACTGGTCGAGGGCCTTCTTGCTGTCCAAAAAAAAAGCAGTCATCCCCCCCCTTTTCTCTCTTTTTTTCTGTCACCTTGCATAAAACTCGTAGGTTTTGACACAGATTTTCCTTCCCCTGAAACCCGGGTGGTTGTCATTAACCTTGTTTCTTCCAGGTGCCCCACCACTCTCCTCCTGATGTACTCATTTAAATTTTGGGGCAGGGGCGGACCAGTCCCGGCCCCGCCTCTTCTCTGATCGTATAGGGCCTCTCTCTGCTTCCTGAGCTTTGTCATGCCTCCCTTAAAACAAGTATGGTTCCCGCCTATACATCACTTGTTTGGCTTTCCACTTACTGACGACTCTGTGACTAAGAAATCTTCTTTAAAATCCTCTGAATCGTCGATCTTCAGCTTTCCCAAATTTTGACCCTTTGTTTTTGTGTCCCCCCCCTGGGAAAAAACCCGTCTCTGTCTGCTTTCTATTCCCACAGTATTTAATATTCGTATCATGTCCCCCTGACCCTCCTGTCCTAAGTCGTCATCCGATTTCCCTCAACCTTCCCTTGTAGGACATTTCCCCTGAGCTCCGGGAACTACCTTGTTGCAAACCTTTGGCCTTCTCTAATTTCTTTACGGGTTGACCCGGTGTGGGTTTTTCCAAATGGTGCTGCAACTCCCCGTATGGGCCAATGTACACAGTGTACCTGTCTTGAACGATTCCTTACTAAGGGTTTGGAACGCTATTCTCAGGTTTTCCACGCCCCTAGGCGCAGAGCTCTTGGTTTATGGTGCCTTCGGGGGAATGCTGGTGTTTTGGCCCCCAAGATCTTTTCTCCTTGGCAAGGGTTTTTCAGTTTTGGCCCCCTGTCATACTCCTGCGGTCTTTTTTGCCCCCTCCGATCTTTCCCTGACTTTGCATTTTGGGGGGGGTTGAATTTAAGAAGCCGGGTGGACCGGTGTCCAGTCTTCCAGGTCTCTTTGTAGTCCTGCCTGATTTTCATTGATTAATTTCCTCATTAACTCACATATCGCAACAGTGACACTTCTGAGTCTATCCCTTCCATATGTCATTCACATATACCAAAAATAGCATGGTCCCCGGATGACCCCTTGGGAACCCCCCCCTCGTCACAGGTGCCCACTGTGATACCTCATCCCGTACCTGACTCGTTGTTTGCCTCCCTGTCAAGTATTCTCCATTCTCCCTTCAGTCCCTTCCTGTTTTAAAAGTGCCCGTCCTTAGTTTCTCACTGTCACTTGTGAGGAACTGTGTCGAAAGGGCCTTTTTGTATCCAAGAAAATGCAAACAACCCACCCCCCTCTCTCATGTCTTACTTCTCTTACCTTGTCAAAAATCCGAAGGGTTTTTGCACAGGGTTTTTCCCTTTCCTGAATCCCTGGGTTGTCGTTATAATCTTGTTTCTGTTCCCGGTCTCCACCCTCTCCTCCTGATAATCTTCTCCTGCTTGCATACTATACATGTCGGGACATGGTTGTAATTTAGTGTGTGTGGGTGTGTTTTGTGTTGTGTGTGTTGGTGTGTGTGTGGGTACTCATTTTGTGGTTGCAGGGTCGGTCACAGCCCTGGCCCCGCCCTTTGCTGATTGTATAGGTCCCCCTCTCTCCCCGCCCCATGAGCTTTATCATACCTCGCCTTAAAACTATGTTGGGTTTCCCCCTCCACTCGCACTTTTTAGGTATTACAAAGGCCCTGACTACTCTATGACTGAAGAAATACTTCCCCAACATCCCTTTTTATTCATCTGAGTCTTTTTAACTTCCAATTGTATCTTGTTCGTGTCCCTTCTCTGGGAAAATCCCCTCTTTGTCCACCTTGTCATTCCGCGCAGTATTTTTTTATGTCGTTATCATGTCTCCCCTGACCCCCTGCCTCCAGTGTCGTCAGGCCGATTTCCCTCAACCTTTTTTCGTGGCAATCCCCCCTGTCTGAGATAGTCTGTTTCAAAAACCCTTTTCACTTTCTTAATTTTTTGCTGCTGACTAGGTGTGGTTCCAAAATGGGCTGATACTCCAGTATGGGCCTACGTAAATGGCATACAGAGTCTTAAACGAATCCTTACGATGTATCGGAAAGCTATCCTAGGTTTACCCGGCGCCAGTATGCTGCAGCATTATCTGATTATGTGAGCCTCAGGGGAAAATCTCGGTGTTTTACTCACCCCCAGATCTTTTTCCTTGATGGGTTTTGCAGTCCCTTTTGGCCCTTAGACTATATTGTGTCTGCGGTCTTCTTTGCCCTTCCCCAATCTTATGACTTTGCATTTTGGCAGGGTTAATTAAACTCAAGGAGCCAGTTGCTGGACCAGGCTGTAGCCTGTCCAGGTCTCTTTGTAGCCCCCACTGATCCTATCCATTTGTTTTCTCATTTTAACTTCGCATCATTGTGTTGGGGTGGTGTGTGTGTGGTGTGTGTGTGTGTGTGTGTTGGGGGTGTGTGTTGTGTGTGTGTGTTGCGTGCTGCGCTTATCTTTTTTACTACAATACGTACAAGGTAACAGTACTGATAAGGTATCAAGTACATGTATACAAGGTATACAAGTCTGTCAAGGATACAAGTACATTGTAAGGTATACAAGTAATGTAAAAGGTATACAATACATGTACAAGGTTACAAGTCATGTACAAAGGGATACAGACCTTAGCCCATCAGTGCATACTCTTTTAAAAATCCCTAGTTTTGCTGAGCATTTCCCGCCCCAAAATTGGTCAATTTTTTTCCCAGGATGTGACCCACACAGTCCACTAACACCCGGATGTGACCCACACCGTCCCTAACACCCAGGAGTGACCCCACCATCCACTAACACCCGGATTGACCCCACCGTCCACTAACCCCAAGGGTGTGACCCACACCGTCCCCTAACACCCAGGATGTGACCCACACCCCCACTAACACCCAGGTGTGACCCACACCATCCACAACACCCAGGTACCCATTTTACTGATAGGTGAAAATGCAACCAGTGTGGAAATACGTTCATGTTTCAGCCCTTCGGAATCGAACCCGCGTCAGTGTGTGAAGCGAGAACTTTCGCCATCAGGGCCATGGGTATGGGGGGGGGTCCAACGGCAAATACAAGAATAACATAGCATCGGAAGAGAAAGCTTTTTGTACGGGCCACATCAGGAGGAAAACAAAAGTCAAGGACCAGGTAATCAGACTGAGGAAGGAAGGAGGAGAGATCACAAGAAACGACCAGGAAGTATGTGAGGAGCTCAGAACGAGATTTATAACCCCAAACAAACCTGGGATGGTAGGGTACACCAGCAAGTGCTGAACACACTACACACAGCGGAGGAGGAGGTGAAGAGGCTGCTAAACGAGCTAGAATATATTCAAAGACAGTGGAACCAGACATCTCTCCATGGGTCCTGAGAGAGGGAGCAGAGGCACTGTGTGTACCACTAACAACAATTTTCAACAGCACTAAACCAGTGTCACTGACATGTATTTTATGCAAAGTCATGGGGAAAATTTTAAGAAACTAGTAGTTTTAGCATCTAGAAAGGAATGAGCCTATGAACGACAACCAGCACGGTTTTAGGGAAGGGAAATCCTGTGCCCACCAACCTACAGGAGTTCTGTGACAAGGTTACAGAAGTGTGACAGGAGAGGTAGGGGTGGGTAGACTGCATTTTCTTGAACGTAAGAATTCTTTCGACAACGTTCTGCACAAGAGATTTGTGCATAAGCTAAAGAGCAGGCAGGAATAACAGGAACGGATCGGGGAATCCCTGACAGGAAGAAAACGTTTTGACGGTACTTTAAAAGGGTGTCAGCGCGAGAGCGCATGTGACGAGCGGGTTCCTCAAGAGTCACTTGTAGCCCGGTGGCTGTTTCTGGTATAAATTGATAATTTTTAAAAATTTGTATGTGTGTGTGTGTGTGCTCACCTATTTTTTGGTTGCAGGGGTCGAGTCATAGCTCCTGGCCCCGCCTTTTCACTCATTGCTACTAGGTCCTCTCCCCTCCCTGCTCCATGAGCTTTATCATACCTCGCCTTAAAACTGTGTAGGGTTTTGTATGTTTGGTGTGTGTGTGTGTGCATGTGTGTGTGTGTGTTGTGTATGTGCAAGCAACAAGATTACAGTAAACAACCCACTGTGAAAAGAATAGTGAACTTTCAAAGAGCTTTCGTGTTTTTTCCACATTATCAATGAACTATGAAAGTATAAGATTAACGGAAGGCATAAAAGGGGCGAATTTACACTCTATGGTCAACATAAAACACCTGAACCTTTTTATGATGATGCGGGTGAGGTGGTCAAGGACCTGTCAGACTCAACTTATATTCTACCCGAATATATTTTAAATTCTTCCCAATTTTATTAATTATAAATGACTCTAATTTTTATAATCTTAGGCCAGTATTCACATTAATTTCTAAGTATTTTTTATGGAGTTTGATTCTCTTTACCCCTGACCTGCTTGATACAACTTTTTTCCCGGCCTTTTGATTTTCAAATGGGGATATTTGCCGTTTTTGAACTGTAAGCATCGGCGCCCCTCTGGCAAGACAGTGATGGAGCGAGTGATGATTAAAGTTTCTTTTTGGGGTCACCGTACCTAGGTGGGAGACGACCGTTTTGTTAAAAAAAAAATTAGAAAAGGGTAAGGGAAGAACGGTATACCTAGGGATACTTGCAAAAGGTCATACTTAATGGTATAACTGTATTCAGAGCCATAATAATGTTTTGGTAAAGCTTGCGGGTAATAATTTTAACACCTGATAAATTGCAGGACGAAAAACCCCTCATCATTAAAAGGGGCAAAGAACCTGTTTTTCCCGTCATGGGGGTATAATACTCAGGGCATACTGTGAAGAACTACCCAGGGGGCGTAACCAACACCTGGACCCCCCCCCCTTCTCAAGCAACGGCTAGATTTAAAAACAACACATTTTCCAAACACCAACCCCCCTTTTATAATTAGCGTTGAATTCTTATCTTTTATATTTTCATTTTTCATTTTTTTTTAATGTGGATTAATATTTCATATTTAAAAGTTTTTTATATTTTATATTTTCTATATAAAAAATGTTTTTTTGGTTATTATTTAGTTTTCTATTCATTAATTTTCCTGAGGGGGGCCGCCTGGTAATACTGTCTGAAGTTTTTACAGGGCTGAGTAAGCCTTAAACAATAAAACCTTGCAGGATAAAACTTACTGAATCAAGTTTCAACCCCCATCCGAATCTCCCATTGGAACTTCAACGCCGCTCCACAGATGGTTCCACCAGCCATGAGTAATCATTTCTAGGTAGGACTAGGGTACAGGTATTTAAAAAATTTTGGTGATTGTTATGTCTCAATTTATTGAAAGTCAAGTCAGGCAGGATAAATAGTTAATTCGGGCCACTTTTTCATGTGACTTGAAAACTTTGGGGATTAGCCCTTGGGGACCCGAGATTTTCCAGTGACTTTTTTCATTTAGCTCTTTTTTATATAAGGGAACTGTCGAGGACACTCTTGTTTGTTTTTGAGAATTTTGATGGTCAAGGGACCCCTTCTATTACTGTTTGCTCGGACGGCATAGAAACCCCTTTGTTTTAATTAAAACATTTTTTTAATTGAAGCAGGGGACGAGCCTCTGGTTTTTTTACAGTTTGAGCGAAGCGGGAAATTTAACCCCTCCGTTTTTTTTTAAACCCTTTCTTTCCCCCGATAGTTTAAGTTATTCTTTCAAGTATGGAGGAAACCCTTTTTGGATGAAAGCTGGAAGTAAGTTAGGAAAACAGGAAAAATTAGAATCTTTCATTAGTGCTAAAATCCAGGGAAAGACTTGAAAGAGAGAGAATTAGAGAGAAGAAGACAGCTAAAAGGGGAAAAAGAAGAGAATAAAGGGGGAGAGAGAGAATCGAAAGAGAAGAGAAAAAAAGGGGAGAGAGAAATTGAGAGAGAAAACCCAGAAAGACAAAAGAAGCGAAAGATCAAAAAGAGCGTGATAGACTTGATCGTGGGAAAAAGTGGGAACGTGAGAACAAGCTAAAATTGAGGAAAAAGCTAAGTACTGAGAGTCCATAAATTTACTTAGTGACGGACAATCCCCATCAAAGAAAAATTTTTACCCAGTTCCAGTTCACCTTAGGGGGCATTTTTACCGGATGTAGACAAATTTTAAAATAAAGGTCATTGAAACCCTTTAGTATCTGCATATTTTTCACCCGTAGCATGGTTTAAAAAGGAGGAAAATCATATAGACTTTTCTATTGACTTCAGAGGCCTTAATGCCATAACTGGTTGGATGCAGCCTTGGGCCCCTTAAAATAGCGATCTACACAAATTTTATGACGCTTCCTTCTTTTTTAGAGATTTATACTGCCCGGGAAACAAGTAATTTAAACCTTTTCTAAAACAGTACACCCTTTTCCTACCCACCAAGGACTGTTTTCAGTATAAACTATGCCTTCGGTTTGGTAACTGCCCGTGCACCTACGTGAGACTGATGGAAAGGGCTTGGGTAATAGCCAAAAGTTTCAGTTTATTTTGGATAACATTTTCGTAAAGACATCACGTGGGGGGAACATATCCAAACAT
>NC_069464.1:29758623-29834788 GCF_026875155.1 Cherax quadricarinatus | reverse complement strand
CCCCCGGGACAGGTTTCCCTGCCATTTTCCATGCCCGGACAGGTTTCCCCGTCAATTCCATCCCCCTGGACATTTTCCCCTCCCAATTCCATCGCCCTACGGGTTTCCCTGTCATATTCCCTCGCCCTGGACAGGTTTCCCCGCAATTCCATCACCCTGGCATTTCCCTGCCATTTCCACGCCCGGGGACGGGTTTCCCCTGTCATTTTCCACCCCTGGACGGGTTTTCCCTGTCAATTTTTCCATCCCCCCTGCAGGTTTCCCGATATTCCAGCCCTGGCAGGTTTCCCGCCATTTTCCACCCCGCCCGGACATTTTTTCCCCTTTCCATCCCCCCCTGGACAAAGGGTTTCCCCTATATTTCCATCGCCCGGACTTTTCCCCCGTAATTTCCACGCCCTTTACAGTTTCCGTACATTTTTCGTCCCCTGATGGGTTTACCATTCTTTCAGTTTGCAAGGGGTATCAGCTTTCGAAATTCTTCTATCACTTCTCAGTTCAAAGGGAAAGGAAAACCCCAGTACAAAGGGGAGAGTGCCGGGCCCCCTTGCCCGTCCTCTGTCTCGTCTTGAACTACCACCCGTGCCCAGGGCAGGGCTTCAAGGACTCGTGATCCACATATGACTCGCAAAACGGTTTGTTAAAGGTACTAGGTATGAGGACAAAATGAATACTGATAATCCCCGTTTGTAAACTAAATCTTGAATGAAGATTTTCGAGTTATTTTTTACCAGATTAATCTGTTCAAATCCATGGGCTAGGTGTTCAGGGAACACCTTGTTTGTAAAGGGGCCCTAGGTAAAAGAGGAAGGTATAGAGAAAAAGGAGATACAAGAAAATGTGTGGAGTTGATGGTCAGGAGTTGAGAGGAAGGTGAGGGGGAAGACTGGGTATAATTTTGGTTTTTAGAAGTATATTTTAATATTTTCCCGGGGTGGGATTTTAACCTCTTATGTATCAAGGTGGACATCAAACCCTGTCCCTTTAATTTAAAGGGGAGGGGCGTTTTTTTAGGCAGTAAATGCGTTAGAGGTCGCTGTAGCCACCCTCCGTTACGAAATGGTTCCAAACTTGACTCACGAAAACGCAAAGACACGTTGCAAAAAACCTACCACGGGTGGGGTTAGAACCCCGGTCAGTCTAAAAACTCCGATCGACGCGTTTTGCCACTGACACGTCGGTCTGGAATTCTAAGACTCGATCGCAGGGTTTTAACTCCACCCTGGTATGGTTTTTTATTCTAATTTTTTTTTTCAGAAAACCCTGAAAATTTAGATCTATTTGCACGCATCCCGATTGTACCTCGGTGTATCGTCTTTAGGAACATTGACCATGCTGGTTACGAACCTTATTACAAAAATGGCTGGAAATAACCATTACCATTTAAAACTTCTCCTTCCCTTCCTAACCATCAAGACTAATCATCACTGCGACGAGGCTTTGTTGACTGAAAATCGGAGATAAACATCTTAGCATAGCCACCTTTATGCAAGTACAGTCGTACCTCGAGATACGAGCAGCTTAAGTTCAGTACCCTTTCACCCAACCTCCTATGTGTGTAGCTTGTGACCTGCAGTTGACTGATACACTTTACCAGTTGGACCACTGATTAGACCTTTCGCTTTCATTATAGTTTTTATAATTACCGGACAGATAAAGAAATGGTCACATTTTATTCTCTCTTGCTTGTTTTCCAAGATCGGAATTTCTAAGGATAAGTAGTTGAATTGTAAAAGGAATGAACAATGTTCGAACAAACTCTGGTGCCGGAATGAACAATGTTCGAACAAGTTCTGGTGCCGGGGAAAAAGGTACGGCACAACTTTGAGGTTAGAAGGTCCGTCACTCTCCAGACTCTGGGAATGATAGGCTGTCAGTTCCAATTTCTGAAGTAGTTTCTGTTTAGCAGATCATCCAAAGTGAGGACTGGTTGAAGTTACTCGTATGAATTGCTAACAGATCAAGGGAAGTAGCGCAGGTTGAATTTTGGCCACGATAGCTTTGATTATATCCATGGATGGTGTAGTCAGTGTTATCCATGATGGAGTCATAACTAGCTTGTATATCAACGATATTAAAGTTTACACAATGGCATCTACTTCTGAAGTGGTCTGTCAGCGACTTCAGTAGGCTGTGGTGAACAACACAGAGAGGGATGCTCCTAATGGCTACTGGTTTTACACTTAAAAGAAGGTGGCTGCTCATTTTACCTGGTTCTGTGAACGACTGCCTGCGTTGCACGAGCAACTCTACTGTGTAGTTTTCCCTGTAAGCAGCAGGGAACATTTTGGGGGACATTTTGATCGTTGCCTGACACTGACCTCTCACATTGAAGCTCAATGTGGATGTTTAACACTCTATATAATCTTAAAATGCTCTCTGAGCACACTGGGGAGGGGGGCAGATTAGCAAATAGTGTAACCTGAATGTGGTCTTGTGCAATTCAAGGTTAGAGTATGGCTGCCATAGATCAAATCCTTGCCAGGTTTTTCCTCTGTAGTTGCTAAATCCTATCTTTCACCTAAGAGACACGTCTTTGCTTGGGTCCATTTTGTATTTATTCTTCTTAGAGCATATATTGAGTCTGGGTCTGTCTTAACTGTCGCAGATTTGGTGTACACCTGGCTTAGTCTGCAGTTTTTGCAGAGGGGAGCAGAACCCCTTGCTCATCGTGTGTCATTTAGTATTCGGGTGTGTGGATTCCTCTTCTGGATTGTGGTCTTATTATGTGTGCAGCCAGGGTGGATGGCTTCTCTCCTGACCTCCTTGGACATTACCTGAGGGTCGTCTCCGTAGATGGTGGATGGGGACCCCAGATATCAAACAGTGATAAGAATGGAGGAACACTGCAGAAGGCCTACTGGCCCATACAAGGCAGGTCCTTGTCACCTTATGACTTTGGCTAATTCCTTCGAGCAAGATTTTATCCATGCTTCAAGGTTAAATGTGTGTTACTGTCGGGTTAACAAGCGAGGGTGATGTTACCTTCACTGTGATCACTGTGAAGACTCACTGTACAGTGAAACTAATCAGGTCCTGTACTCACTGCTGGACTCAATACAACCCTCGCCGCTCACGCCCTGATATCTGACTTAGTTGTATTTTAGTCCACTCTGTGTTAAGAACTGGACTCATCCTCTGTATCGAAGCCGAATGCTCCCCCCCACCCAGCCACTATGAGACCCCTATGGGTTTAGTGCTTCTTCTGTGAATGACATCAGTGTGATTCATTTTAGAGCGAAACTGTTTGTGTTCAGGTGCGATTTTTTTTGTGTGTAATAACTGGAGAATGCCTCATCCGATCGGCTTTAAACTTTAAGTGCTGATGTGTTTTCCTCCAAGGGAGTTTCGCCTTGAATTTAGGTTGTGCTGACCTTTGAACTTATCTACTTCGGGTTGCCGGGATCTAGTCTCAGCTCCTGGCCCCGCCTCTCCTCTGGCCGCTAATGGGCTCCCTCCTGGCTGCATGATACCCATCACACCTATTCTTAAAGCTGTGTATTGATCTGTCTCTGCCACCTCGCATGCTAGGTTCTTTCCTATCAGCTTTAAACTTAAAGAAAACTTTCCTAGCGTCTCTGTAGTTCATCTATATTTTTAAACTCACAGCTGTGCCCTTGTGTACCTGAGTCCCGCCTCTCGGACTCCGTCCACTCTGTTTATTCCTCTCAGTATTTTGCATGCCGTAATCTTGCCTGTGCTGTTTCTGTTTTTTTTTCTAGCCCCCTTTCCCATGGCACTTTGTTTAGTAATGGACTCGTATTATCTGTCTCCTTTTTTGTGTGTGTCAGGTTGATTTCTTTCGTACCCTGTATTCCTCAGCATGTTCACTTACACAAGATATTTGAACCTTAGTATCGAGTGGTCACTAGCTTCAAGAAACCTCTTACGTTAAATGTCCCCTATATCAGAGTTGCTTGTGTTGAATATAGTGTTCAGCCTCGCCGGTTCGCCACCTCTCTCTCTCGATGTGTCTTTAACATGTTTCCACCTCCAGTAGTTTAGCTCTCCATGATTCCGGACCTCAGCGTGGTCCGAATAGATTCCTAAAGTCTGTGACGGATCAGCCGGGCTGTGGTTCGTACGTTGGGTTGCGTGCGGCCAGCAGTAACAGTCTCGTTAATTAGGCCCTGATCCACTGGGAGGCCTGGTTGTGGACCGGGCCGCGGGGGCGTTGATCCCCGGAATATCCTCCATGTAGACTCCAGGTAGGTAGACAGACTTTCCCAGTCTGTTATCCTGTGGTTGAAGTCTCCCGTGATCAGTAATCCCGCACTCACTATGTGAGTTCTAGTTCTTACCACCATTGTTGTGGCCACCATTGCCTTGTTAATGTCTCCATATTCCTGTGAGGTCTAGTTCTTACCACCACTGTTGTGGCCACCATTGCCTAGTTATTGTCTCCATATTCCTGTGAGCTCTAGTTCTTACCACCACTGTTGTGGCCACCATTGCCTAGTTATTGTCTCCATATTCCTGTGAGCTCTAGTTTCTTACCACCACTGTTGTGGACACCATTGCCTAGTTATTGTCTCCATATTCCTGTGAGCTCTAGTTCTTACCACCACTGTTGTGGACACCATTGCCTAGTTATTGTCTCCATATTCCTGTGAGCTCTAGTTCTTACCACCATTGTTGTGGCCACCATTGCCTTGTTAATGTCTCCATATTCCTGTGAGGTCTAGTTCTTACCACCACTGTTGTGGCCACCATTGCCTAGTTATTGTCTCCATATTCCTGTGAGCTCTAGTTCTTACCACCACTGTTGTGGCCACCATTGCCTTGTTAATGTCTCCATATTCCTGTGAGGTCTAGTTCTTACCACCACTGTTGTGGCCACCATTGCCTAGTTATTGTCTCCATATTCATGTGAGGTCTAGCTTTTACCACCACTGTTGTGGCCACCATTGCCTTGTTATTGTCTCCATATTCCTGTGAGGTCTAGTTCTTACCACCACTGTTGTGGACACCATTGCCTAGTTATTGTCTCCATATTCCTGTGAGCTCTAGTTCTTACCACCACTGTTGTGGACACCATTGCCTTGTTAATGTCTCCATATTCCTGTCTTGGTCTACCACTGTAGACTGGGTCGTCCCATCCTTCTGAGTGTTCCTATTATGTAGACATTCGACTCCTCTATTTGTCTCCTGAAACATCCACTGGATACTGATCAGCAGTGTATAATCCTCCACCTGTTCTGTCTCCTCTGTCCTTTCTCATTAACTGATATCCTTCTGGGAAACCTGCATCTGTAACCACATCTGTGAACTCTTTCGTTATTTTTGTTAGTGTCTGGGAATGCATCTTTAGATCAGCTTAAAACTTTCAATGCTGATGTTAGGTTGTGAAAGTTATAATGTGGAATAATTTGAGACTATCTCATCTGGTCATATAAGTCAGTGTTCGACTTGATTCGGTTATCATAGGTTAAATCAGTTTGATGTTCTTTTACGAGCTTATAACGTCTGTGTTCCCTCAAGACCATTGTTAATTTTTGTTAAAAACACTAAGATAAAATTGTTAAATCTTGGTTAGGAAAAAAAAATGGATGGATTTTGGCCCATGTAGGTCCCAATTTGCTTAAAAATGGAATAATTATATCATGATTTTCGTACGATAATATATAATTATCTTCAGTATTTCCTTGCTGTTAATTTTATAACTTCCAAATGTACTTTTGTATTTTAGAATCCTGGCCTCTGTAGCCTCTTTGAAATGTCTGAATTAAACTTATGTTTGTCCTAATTTACCATTTTTATGGTGGAAATTACCATAGTCTCCATGTGGTAACTTGTGAATGCCTCTTCTGATTCTCTTCAAAGGTTGAACGTTAATATTTAATTACATTATCAACTTATGCCGCACTCTGCACTATTCCATTCTCATGCATCGAGGCACAGGCAAAGGGGTATCTTTGTAAAATCGAGATATGATCGAAATATAACTTGCTGACGTATCTCATTAGCAGTTGCAGCATTCCCCTCATGTCTTTCTACTACTGTGTAGGAACAGGGAAAATTTCTGCTCATAGGTGTCCACAAAAAATCGCGAAACAAAGCAGTGGTGTATCTGAATGCCATGAAATTAGAGGAGTAAGGAGAGCCCTTGGGCCAAATGCCTGCGTAATATCTCGAGTTCACCTGGAGAGAGTTCTGGGGGTCAACGCCCCCTGGGCCCGGTCTGAGACCAGCTTGCTATCTGATGCAACTTTTAGGTATCTCTCCCCTCAAGGAAGGTTCCTTGATGTTGGTGAGGGGCTCTTGATTTAGGGAATTGGATCTGTGCTCCAGTTCCCCGAATTAAGCCTGAATGCCTTCCACATACCCCCCCCCCCCAGGCGCTGTATAATCCTCCGGGTTTAGCGCTTACCCCTTGATTATAATAATTTAGGTCTCTCTTCTTCCAAGGAAATGTATTTTTCAAGAAGGTTTGCAATGTCAGTGGAAGGTAATCCAAGCTAGATTCCGTGTTGTCAAGATCATCGTTCATAAAGGAAACGTCTTGCCACTTTTCTAAAGACTTTATATCATTAATAGCGAGTTATTTTTTTATTAACACATAGGCCGTCTCCCACCAAGGCAGGGTGGCCCGAAACAGAAAAACTTTCACCATCATTCACTCCATCACTGCCTTGCCAGAGGCTTGCCTACACTGCAGTTATAAAACTGGAACATTAACACCCCGTGAACGAGGTTTTCCAACATCTTTTTCATACGAGCTTCATTTGGTTCCAGTACTTTATCATTAAATATTTTCTCCTTTTTTTCTATACCAGCTGATGTACAGATGTATGTGTGTAATCATGCTCTACGTATTTAAGTATTTTATTAGAGGCTTCAACTGTTGTTTTGACTGACGTCACATTTCCAGACTTGCAGTACTCTTATGGCCTTTGACAGGAACCTGCTTTCCATTCCTAAAATTGCTGCTACACAGCATCAGTACGAAGGTCACTGATGGAGGCCACAACACCAGACACAACTTGAGACCACCGGCCATTTCTAAACTGGCATTGTTCTAGCACGTTGGCCTGAAGGTTCTAAGTCCTCCCAGGGTTGACTCAAGAAATCGTAATGACACGATTGCAAACAAACCATACCCCCGGCCGGGATTGAACCCGCGGTCATAGAGTCTCAAAACTCCAGCCCGTCGCGCTAGCCACTAGACCAGCTAGCCACAATAAGATTCATCCAACTAGGTATATTTCTACACCATAGGAAGGTTAGCACAGGCACCTCTGTGACCACAAATGCAAGTTTTTACAGACGAATCTCCAGCTAGCGTGGCTGTGACGAACTCTAGCTCAAGTCCCTTCACTGCCGTCAACATGACTCAAGAAATCGTAATGACACGATTGCAAACAAACCATACCCCGGCCGGGATTGAACCCGCGGTCATAGAGTCTCAAAACTCCAGCCCGTCGCGTTAGCCACTAGACCAGCTAGTTAGCACAGAGGTGCCTGTGCTAACCTTCCTATGGTGTAGAAATATACCTAGTTGTATGAATCTTATTGTGGCTAGCTGGTCCAGTGGCTAACGCGACGGTCTGGAGTTTTGAGACTCTCTGACCACGAGTTCAATCCCGGCCGGGGGTATGGTTTCCTCCCAGGGTATAAATCAAGCCCGGTCTTTATATTCAGAAGAAACCGTTTTCTTGATAATTAAGCATAGCATACAAGAAGTGAAAGGTTTCTTGCTGATCGACGCCGCGCAATATTCTGAGGTCTGTAACATTCACGTTGACACAGTACAAGAACACGTTCCCCAGGAACAGTCTTCAGTTCCTGGCTAATGTGTTCACGTCCTGTGTTCCGTGACTATTAACACCATCTCCAGACTACAGTGTTCTTCACCAATTCCAAGACTGAGGGACAGATTACCTCATCCTTCTTTCAGAGTTCTACTGTCTTAATTTCATGTCCTTGAACTTATACTGATAAAGCCACTGGAGGGCGAAACGTCTACAGTAAAGATACCCAGATGTTGCACATGTGTCTAATTCTAATTCAGTCAAGTGTCCGTCATACATGACACATCAATGTGTCCATGTCAAGGCATGAAAGGATTGACTTGAGAAATTAATATTTGCCTTGTAATTACCTTGTAATTACCTTGTAATTACCTTGTAATTACCTTGTAATTACTTTGTAATTACCTTGTAATTATTACCTTAAAAACAAAAGACGTACACAATAATCTTCCTTAAAATAAACAATGTCAAAATTAAGAAATTTGCTCAAAATTTTTGACACCTGAAGTTTTAGATGAACAAAGAATATTTTTAATTACATTCTGGTTAATTAATGACACATTTTAATATCTTATATGATAGTTAAACAGGTATTTATAATGTTAATCCCCTCAAGGAAGGTTCCTTGATGTTGGTGGGGAGGGGCTCTTGATTTAGGGAATTGGATCTGTGCTCCAGTTCCCCGAATTAAGCCTGAATGCCTTCCACATCCCCCCCCCCAGGCGCTGTATAATCCTCCGGGTTTAGCGCTTCCCCCTTGATTATAATAATAATATAATGTTAATAAAACATAATGTTGACCCAACATTTTAATATTGTAGATGGATGGTTCAGGGAACCGATACGTTGATAAATTAGACACATGTGCAACTCTTGGGTATCTCTATTGAGGAAACGTTTCGCCACACAGTGGCTGCAACTTCTTGGGATCTTAATACTTGGGAATTCTTCGCTTGCCTAATTCTTGGACACAACCTACTTCAACATTGAACAAATGTTACACGACCTATGACTGCTGCACCTCTCCTGCCTGCAGTATATAAGCTGCTTCTCCTCTCATATGCTGTATTCTATTCAAGATTGATGGACTGAACACATCGACTCAAGGTTGAGGGACTGATTACCTCATTCTCCTCCTGTTCTTCAAGTTTCTCCTACGTATGGACTGATGAAGCCACTGTGTGGCGAAACGTATCCTCAATGAAGATTCCCAAGAGTTGTATATGTGTCTAATTTATCATTTTAATATTGACCAACACTGGAGGTCTGTTGTTGGTACCAACTAAGTTAATTTTTTTTCGTGTTTTAAACGATTTTTGTGTAGTTTTAAATTTACATTAGAGAATACAATAACATTGGCAACTGAGGCTCCAGGTGGTAAATAAATCTTGTTTATAAGAAGTAGGACCTACGTTGCGTCAGACGCCATCTTTAATCGACATCTAATTACTTCATTGACGTTTCTGATGTTTTTTCATCCATCATCAGAATCTAAAAAACATGAATTAAGTAACCCAAAATAATCTAAAGGTAACCGAAGAAGATAATGTAATTATATTGGTTAGGTTACCTTTAGATTGAGTTACTACTTGCGACTCTAGCTACGACGGAATTGCAGGAACTACGACTCGATTGGTTCTCTAATGCTCTTAATATTACGATGTGTTATTGAGTTTTGGGTGCGGGTGGGTGTGTATTGGGTGCGGGTGAGTGTGTATTGGGTGCGGGTGGGTGTGAGTTGGACATGACTAGCTTGTGCTACTAGGTCAGATGCCGTGCTCCTTAAGTGAATGTGACCTGATCTGAATAGGTTGGGGCAATGACTTAAGCCGGGTAGGAGACTTGGACCTGCCTCGCATGGGCCCGTAGGCCAGCTGCAGTGTTTCGTCTTATGTACTTATGATCGCAGGGTAATTAGGTGACTCTCACAAGGGCGCAGGTACACTTGATGCTCCTACCTCAAGAATGAGCCAGCCTCCCTGGCTGATGGAACTGCCCAGCCCAGGTAGCTAGCGTTGCCAAGACGGCAAAGAATATGACTCAGAATATCTTAGATATTTAAGAATGACAGTTCATTCATGCCATTCTTGAATTGGCAATCCTACCTTGATATCAAGTCAGTAAAGATTCGTATATCAACGAACGTGATGAGAGGGTGAGAAAGAGGTTGAAAGGGGAGGGAATTCCTTTAGGCTCATTCGCTACCCTCTCCCCTTAGTGGGAGGGAGGTAATGGTCGCTCCCTCACTGGGGTTCATTCTGTCTTGGCATCCCCCTCCCCCCCAGGGAAGGGAAAGGACCGTGATTGGGGGATCCGATCATCACTCGGCACACTTCTGGTCTTACCATCTCCCACTGGGTAAGTGTTCCTTCCAGGACAAGCTCTTATTGCGGACAGTGGGTAAGTGCTCCTCCCAGGGCACCTCTTATTATGGACACTGGATAAGTGTTCCTTCCAGGGCAGCTCTTATTGTGGACACTGGGTAAGTGTTCCTTCCAGGACAAGCTCTTATTGCGGACAGTGGGTAAGTGCTCCTCCCAGGGCACCTCTTATTATGGACACTGGGTAAGTGTTCCTTCCAGGGCAGCTCTTATTGTGGACACTGGGTAAGTGTTCCTTCTAGGGCAGCTCTCATTGCGGACAGTGGGTAAGTGCTCCTCCCAGGGCACCTCTTATTATGGACACTGGGTAAGTGTTCCTTCCAGGGCAGCTCTTATTGTGGACACTGGGTAAGTGTTCCTTCCAGGACAAGCTCTTATTGCGGACAGTGGGTAAGTGCTCCTCCCAGGGCACCTCTTATTATGGACACTGGGTAAGTGTTCCTTCCAGGGCAGCTCTTATTGTGGACACTGGGTAAGTGTTCCTTCTAGGGCAGCTCTCATTGCGGACAGTGGGTAAGTGCTCCTCCCAGGGCACCTCTTATTATGGACACTGGGTAAATGTTCCTTGCAGGACAGCTCTTATTGTGGACACTGGGTAAGTGTTCCTTCCAGCTACTTAAGTTACACTTGGAATGTAAATTAAGTGGCCTCGTATATAGAGCCACTTTAACTAGGCCTCTACAACTGGCATCATTTTGCATTCTTGGGGTGAGCACAACCTGGAGTATACCTGAAGGATGCTCCGGGGGGCAACGCTCCTGTGGCCCGGTCCATCACTAGGCCTCGTGGTGGACAAGGGCCTGATAAACCAGGCTGTTACTACTGGCCACAAGCAAACAAACGTTAGAACCACAGCCCGGCTAGTTAGGTACTGACTTTAGGTGCTTTGTTCAGCTTACTCTTGAAGACAGTCAGGGGTCTATTGGTAATCCCCTTTATGTATGATGGGAGGCAGATGAACAGTCTTGGGCCCCTGACACTTAATGCGTTATATGATAGCATACTCATGCCACCCCTGCTTTTCATTGTGGGAATGTTGCACCGGCTACCGAGTTTTTTTTCTTTCGTAGGGAGTGATTTCAGTGTGTAGATTTGGGACTAGTCCCTCGAGAATTTTCCAAGTTAATTTTACCACTTAACTTTGTCGCCTGTGTTCCAAGGAGTACAGGTCAAGGGACTTCAACCGTACTTACACGTGCAGTGAAAGTTCTCTGTACATTCTCCAGGTTTGCAGTTTCGCCTGGGTCGTTAGTGTGCAGCAATAGTCCAGCTACAGCCTAAAGAGAACAAGCGATTTAAAGAGAGAATTCATTGGCATGACATCCCTACCAGGGTCTGCAATCCTTAGTTGCATGCAACCAAACACAAAGGACCCACATATGTCTAGCTAAATACGGTACATTTACGCTGTGACTCACGTTATTTCGTTGTATTCCCTAAGGATCTATAACCTAACTACGCACGCCAAAGGCTTAAGTGCTTGTTCTCAATACAACTCAATGTATTTAAGTGGAAGATACCGCAACTTAAAACCCAGAAGATACCGCAACTTAAAACCCAGAAGATACCACAACTTAAAACCCAGAAGATACCGCAACTTAAAACCCAGAAGATACCACAACTTAAAACCCAGAAGATACCGCAGCTTAAAACCCAGAAGATACCGCAACTTAAAACCCAGAAGATACCGCAACTTAAAACCCAGAAGATACCGCAACTTAAAACCCAGAAGATACCGCAACTTAAAAACCCCGAAGATACCGCAACTTAAAACCCAGAAGATACTGCAACTTAAAACCCAGAAGATACCGCAACTTAAAACCCCGAAGATACCGCAACTTAAAACCCAGAAGATACTGCAACTTAAAACCCAGAAGATACCGCAACTTAAAACCCAGAAGATACCGCAACTTAAAACCCAGAAGATACCGCAACTTAAAACCCAGAAGATACCGCAACTTAAAACCCAGAAGATACCGCAACTTAAAACCAGAAGATACCGCAACTTAAAACCCAGAAGATACCGCAACTTAAAACCCAGAAGATACCGCAACTTAAAACCCAGAAGATACCGCAACTTAAAACCCAGAAGATACCGCAACTTAAAACCCCGAAGATACCGCAACTTAAAACCCAGAAGATACCGCAACTTAAAACCCAGAAGATACCGCAACTTAAACCCAGAAGATACCGCAACTTAAAACCCAGAAGATACCGCAACTTAAAACCCAGAAGATACCGCAACTTAAAACCCAGAAGATACCGCAACTTAAAACCCAGAAGATACCGCAACTTAAAACCCAGAAGATACCGCAACTTAAAACCCAGAAGATACCGCAACTTAAAACCCAGAAGATACCGCAACTTAAAACCCAGAAGATACCGCAACTTAAAACCCAGAAGATACCGCAACTTAAAACCCAGAAGATACCGCAACTTAAAACCCAGAAGATACCGCAACTTAAAACCCAGAAGATACCGCAACTTAAAACCCAGAAGATACCGCAACTTAAAACCAAGAAGTACCGCAACTTAAAACCCAGAAGATACCGCAACTAAAACCCAGAAGATACCGCAACTTAAACCCAGAAGATACCGCAACTTAAAAACCCAGAAATACGCAACTTAAACCAGAAGATACCGCAACTTAAACCAGAAGATACCGCAACTTAAAACCCAGAAGATACCGCAACTTAAAACCCAGAAGATACCGCAACTTAAACCAGAAGAATAACCGCAACTTAAAACCAGAAGATACCGCAATTAAAACCCGAAGATACCGCCAAAACTAAAAAAACCCAGAGATACGCAACTAAACCCAGAAGTACCGACTTAAAACCAGAAGATACCGCATTAAAACCCAGAAGATACCGCAACTTAAAACCCAGAAGATACCGCAACTTAAAACCCCGAAGATACCGCAACTTAAAACCCAGAAGATACCGCAACTTAAAACCCAGAAGATACCGCAACTTAAAACCCAGAAGATACCGCAACTTAAAACCCAGAAGATACCGCAACTTAAAACCCAGAAGATACCGCAACTTAAAACCCAGAAGATACCGCAACTTAAACCCAGAAGATACCGCAACTTAAAACCCAGAAGATACCGCAACTTAAAACCCAGAAGATACCGCAACTTAAAACCCAGAAAGATACCGCAACTTAAAACCCAGAAGATACCGCAACTTAAAACCCAGAAGATACCGCAACTTAAAACCCAGAAGATACCGCAACTTAAAACCCAGAAGATACCGCAAACTTAAAACCCAGAAGATACCGCAACTTAAAACCCAGAAGATACCGCAACTTAAAACCCAGAAGATACCGCAACTTAAAACCCAGAAGATACCGCAACTTAAAACCCAGAAGATACCGCAACTTAAAACCCAGAAGATACCGCAACTTAAAACCCAGAAGATACCGCAACTTAAAACCCAGAAGATACCGCAACTTAAAACCCAGAAGATACCGCAACTTAAAACCCAGAAGATACCGCAACTTAAAACCCAGAAGATACCGCAACTTAAAACCCAGAAGATACCGCAACTTAAAACACAGAAGATACCGCAACTTAAAACCCAGAAGATACCGCAACTTAAACCCAGAAGATACCGCAACTTAAAACCCAGAAGATACCGCAACTTAAAACCCAGAAGATACCGCAACTTAAAACCCAGAAGATACCGCAACTTAAACCCCAGAAGATACCGCAACTTAAACCCCAGAAGATACCGCAACTTAAAACCCAGAAGATACCGCAACTTAAAACCCAGAAGATACCGCAACTTAAAACCCAGAAGATACCGCAACTTAAACCCCAGAAGATACCGCAACTTAAACCCCAGAAGATACCGCAACTTAAAACCCAGAAGATACCGCAACTTAAAACCCAGAAGATACCGCAACTTAAAACCCAGAAGATACCGCAACTTAAAACCCAGAAGATACCGCAACTTAAACCCCAGAAACAGCCAAGAGACACATCTACACCTGGAACATTAAACTGCCTTTGTCTAGAGAGAAGAAATCCTGTAAGGGATCATGGGTAGGCAAATGCTTTTCTAGGATATAATTAATGGTCTGATTGGAGTTAACTAATCAGTTCACAAATCATACCCCTATGAACCGAATGTGGTTCTACAAAACCGATAGGTAGTTAGAGCGTAACTAGAACTTGCTAGTATCTAGACAGAACAAGTTACTCGAATGAGTAATTGGTCCTTCATTATTAAACGTTAATCACACACACACACACACACACACACACACTGTTCGCAGATGACGTGAAGTTGATGAGAAGAATTAAATCGGACGAGGATGAGGCAGGACTGCAAAGAGACCTGGAGAGGCTGGACATGTGGTCCAGTAACTGGCTTCTCGAATTCAATCCAGCCAAATGCAAAGTCATGAAGATTGGGGAGGGGCAAAGAAGACCGCAGACAGAGTATAGGCTAGGTGGACAAAGACTACAGACCTCACTCAGGGAGAAAGACCTTGGGGTGACCATAACACCGAGCACATCACCGGAGGCACACATCAACCAAATAACCACTGCAGCATACGGGCGCCTGGCAAACCTAGAATAGCGTTCCGATACCTTAATAAGGAATCGTTCAAGACACTGTACACTGTGTATGTTAGGCCCATACTGGAGTATGCAGCACCAGTCTGGAACCCACACCTGGTCAAGCACGTCAAGAAGTTAGAGAAAGTACAAAGGTTTGCAACAAGGCTAGTCCCAGAGCTCAAGGGAATGTCGTACGAGGAAAGGTTAAGGGAAATCGGACTGACGACACTGGAGGACAGAAGGGTCAGGGGAGACATGATAACGACATACAAGATACTGCAGGGAATAGACAAGGTGGACAGAGATAGGATGTTCCAGAGAGGGGACACAGGGACAAGGGGTCACAACTGGAAGCTGAAGACTCAGACGAGTCACAGGGACGTTAGGAAGTATTTCTTCAGTCATAGAGTTGTCAGCAAGTGGAATAGCCTAGCAAGTGAAGTAGTGGAGGCAGGAACCATACATAGTTTTAAGAAGAGGTATGACAAAGCTCAGGAAGCAGAGAGAGAGAGGATCCAGTAGCGATCAGTGAAGAGGCGGGGCCAGGAGCTGAGTCTCGACCCCTGCAACCACAATTAGGTGAGTTAGGTGAGTACACACACACACACACACACACACACACACACACACACACACACAATTTGTGCAGTGAAAGTAGTATATTCGACGTTAAGGGTGCCAGTAACTGTTAGAATTAGTTAGCTAACAGATGCCAGTCAGTTTCTGTATAATTCAATACGACCTCCGTTTGAATCCGATGGACGACAGCAGAACCTCCTGAGGGAGCAGCAGAACCTCCTGAGCAGCAGAACCTCCTGAGGGAGCAGCAGAGCCTCCTGAGGGAGCAGCAGAGCCTCCTGAGGGAGCAGCAGAACCTGAGGGAGCAGCCAACACTAGGCCCAGGGCATCTTGTGACGTCACAACAACACCTGGCTCGCCGTGTACACACACACATACATTAATAAGGAATCGTTCAGGACCCTGTACACCGTGTACGTTAGGCCCATATTGGAGTATGCGGCACCAGTTTGGAACCCACACCTAGCCAAGCATGTAAAGAAACTAGAGAAAGTGCAAAGGTTTGCAACAAGACTAGTCCCAGAGCTAAGGGGTATGTCCTACGAGGAGAGGTTAAGGGAAATCGACCTGACGACACTGGAGGACAGGAGAGATAGGGGGGATATGATAACGACATATAAAATACTGACAGGAATCGACAAGGTGGACACACACAATGTTCGAGAGATGGGACACAGCAACAAGGGGACACAGTTGGAAGTTGAAGACTCAGATGAATCACAGGGATGTTAGGAAGTATTTTTTCAGAGTAGTCATTAAGTGGAATAGTTTGGGAAACGATGTGGTGGAGGCAGGATCCATACATAGCTTTAAGCAGAGGTATGATAAAGCTCATGGAACAGGAAGAGTGACCAAGTGACCAAGTAGCGACCATTGAAGAGGCGGGGCCAGGAGCTGTAACTCGACCCCTGCAACCACAACTAGGTGAGTGTACACACCTCATCTCTTAGAAACCATACCACGGGCGGGGTTTGAACCCGCGAACAGAGAGTCTCAAAACTCCAGACCGTCAGTTAACTTAGTCAAGATTAAACTAGAGATTATCATGATTATTATCATTATTATCACTAGGAAGCGCTTATCCCGTAGGGATCTTTTTTTATATTTATTTAAAACCGAACTTACAAAATACATAGACCTATGCAACAGTGTTACATGTTATGATCAAAATCCACACTGGTATTGTTATAATCTAATATTGCACTAAGACAAATTTAACACGACCAACATACAACCTAAATATACAAAAATGTGCATAATACATTGAGATTCTCAGTTTCAGTTCCGACTCCCCGTCCCTCCAAGGTAAGACAACGTACAGCGTCACCTGGTTAAAACAATAACTCCACACTTAATGAAACATTAATATAAATGTGTGTTTAATTGGTTTATAAACCAAATATATCCAATTATCACCAGGCCACGTTTACAACATACATAATGGCTCTAATACCACCATCAAAATTCTCATAATACATTTTTAATACGTAGTCGTGCAGACCTACTGACACAAATATCATGTTGATGGAGTAACCCACCACTACGTAATGTGTGATGAATGGTTTTGAAAACCGACAAGTTGAAGAATTGAGACACTTATGCAACACATGGGAATCTTTATTGAAGAAACGTTTCGCCACACAGTGGCTTCATCAGTCCAATACAAAGTAGAAATGGGTAAGGAGAGTAGAAGTATGAGGTAATCAGTCCCTCAACCTGGATTCGATGTGTTCAGTCCATCACTCACTTACTACAAGAGTGATGGACTGAACACATCGAATCCAGGTTGAGGGACTGATTACCTCATACTTCTACTCTCCTTACCCATTTCTACTTTGTATTGGACTGATGAAGCCACTGTGTGGCGAAACGTTTCTTCAATAAAGATTCCCATGTGTTGCATAAGTGTCTCAATTCTTCAACTACGTAATGTATTTACATCTCATTACAATTTCCAAATTAGAAAAATATACCAAATTGCATGAACGGTATTTTAAGAAACACTAAATTGTCCATCTGATATGAACTAAGCCATAACTAAAACTAAAAGCTAGAGACGATATTGATTTGTACGTGAGTATTGTTTCGGCGCAATAACACCAAACACAGGGAGTTTCATTATCTCTGAGGACATAACTTTCACACCAAACACAGGGAGTTTCATTATCTCTGAGGACATTACTTTCACACCAAACACATGGAGTTTCATTATCTCTGAGGACATTACTTTCACACCAAACACGACCATTTACACACGTTTACCTCCACTCACGCCCATCCACCCATCACCTCACACAATGTCCCACTCTAACACACAACATACATACAACGTAGACAAAGGTCAGCTTCCACCCGAACATACAAGTGACCTTATGTATTCTTGTAACAACATCAAAATGTTGAACATTACACAAAAAACCATAATGCAAGAGACATTATACATATATAGTATCTGTAAACCTTATACACAGAATAATAACACAACTCAGATCATTCTTAATTATACAGAATCCATAATACAGCTGCACTATACATCTGCCACCAAAAAACAAAATACTATATCACATTATTAGCCGCATCAGGACATATTTTTCGGCAAGTAACATGTGATAAACCTCATAATTATATAACAAGGCCATTAATTATACAATCGAAAGCAAACGAAAAACCTTTCACACTAATAGGCATGTTATCACACTACCATAATCCCATCCATTCACTCTTTCGCGAAAAGCCTTCGAGCACTCACACCATCACTACCATAACCCTTGAAAAACTGACTACGAAGAGAAACCAGTCCTCTACATTGTTTTCCCTATGCCAGTTGAAGGAGACGGCTGACCGTGAGGTCACGGTAGGTCTCCGGAAAACAAACTCCCAACTGATCCCCCCTCCCCATAAATAATTTTGTTCCTACCAACAGTTCAGTATATACCCGGCACTATTGCCTTAATCCGAATCCTGCCCCCAACATCCCTCATTCCTCAAGAAATATACAGAAAATCCACTGCCAAATACATGATCGCCCTCTTTACCTCCCTTGGGACCCCTCTCACATCGAACATTAAAGCTTGAAGGGTCGAAACATTTCCCCCACCCATCAGACGGAAAACCCTCGCCAACCACGACCTTACCTCCCTCAATGCCTCACAAAAACAAACTGCATGAAATACTGTTTCCATTTCACCACACTGTATGCAGTACGGTTCACTCACCAAGCCCATTAAACTCAACACTTATTTCGACGCTAAGATCCCCATCATGAATCTGTATACTAACTCCCTTACCCTCGGCATCAACCTAAGCTTCCGGAAGTCTTCCCATATCATCCCCCAATCATACAAGGGGAAAACTGATACACCTTGTAGGATCTCCGGCCTCCTACTCATCGACACCAAACGCCCCACTTTAAGTCGTGCGACCTCCCGAACCAGTAATAAAACCCTCAGCATATCTTCATATTCAATTAACTCCTTGCCACCCCACCATTTATGCACATCACCCATCACCTTCCCCACTCTAACCCCTCTTTGTCCTCCAGCCCTGACGAATCTGTTTTACATACAGGGCTTTCACTCTCGGCCCCAACACTAAAAGACCCACACCCCCGCTGAGTACATGGGACGTCACCTCCTTCTTGCTCAACCATGCCCTCCCAAAACCCCAGACATAATGTAATACCCGACGCTGGATCCCCTGCACGTCTTGTGTCCTCAAAGGATACACTTCAGTCATACTCCACACTTTACTATAAACAACCAAATTAACTATTACCACCCTCTGCTGTAAGGTGACCTCTCCTACCCATAAACCCCATAACCTACTCAATGCTTTCTCAACAGCCCATTCTGAGTTTACCCTTGTGGCTTCCTGCGCATCTGCCATGTATATAACCCCACAAATCTTTAGCCTGTCCACCACTGCCCACCCAAACTCCAACCCCAAACTCTCCCCCCCCCTCACCTAATAACCCACCTCCAATAAACTCGATTTTGCTCTATTTACACGCATGCCCGTCGCCTCCCCAAAAAGCTCCAACACCCTTCCCACAGTACGTAAACACTCTACCCCATCTTTCAGGACAGTAGTGCCATCCACATACTCCACTATACCTATACAACCGTCCCTCTCCACCAGTAACGTACCCTCCCCCTCTACTAGCCCATAAAACTGATTCTGCATACATACAAGCAGTATTTGAGAAAGTGGGCACCCTTGCCGATGAGTACAGAGTATCAACCCACCGCACAACCCCTTCCCCAAATCTCTGACACAACAAACTAGCCCTCAAAAATTTTCTATCCACACAGTCGTATGCATTCTCCCAATTGAGACCCAAAATCCCCCCCCCCTTGCAACTCTGCAAAAAATCCTTTATGTGCCCATTACCATCTCTCACACTTCTCCCCGGTATGCGCATCTGACCCCTACGTATAACTGCCTCTATAACCCTTTTCATCCTATTGCCTAAAATCTTCACAAAAATCTTAGTCAGAACACAGTGAAATAGCTCTGTATGCACTTAAGACTCTCCCCTCCTGCTTTTTGCGCACCAATACGACCACCCCCATACTTTGTGTCTCTCCTAGCTTCCACTCCTGTAGCATGTAATTCACGACTTCCATCAGACATGCTTAATATGCTCCCAATGAACCCTATAAAAATCATTTGAAATCCTGTCTATACCTGGTGCCTTGCCGGTACTCATGTTCAACACTGCCTCCTCAACTTTCCCCACGCTAATCTCACCTTCCAACTCCATCTGCTTCCCCCTCTTGCCGCCCTAACCAACTCCCCCCTCAACACTTCCACAATAGCATCACCCTCCTCCCCCTGCCTCCATTTTTCCCTAAACCAGGTATGAGCATAATTACTCATGCCGTCTGTAGTTGTAAGTACCTGATCCTTATAATATCCACCCATACCCTCGCTTTCCTCCAGTTACAATATAGTAGACTCCTCCTGCGTGACCCGAAACGTCGCAAAATGCTACGGGAAGGTTTATCTCCCCACAGCACAGCCTCCAGACCTGCCCTCACATGCACCCCATCAAAATGGTCATTATGTAGTTCTGCCAATCTACCCTTGAGTTGTGCAATGGTCCCATGCTGCCCCCCCAATCCCTCATCATAACACTCATTCAGCTGACCTTCCAAATAATTCTGTAACCCATATCTCCACCGAGCCTCTTCCCTACCCCGATATTTAAAGAATCCTGCAATACCCGGTGTAGCCCGCTTCTCCCACCAATCCAAGACACACGACCCTGCTTCCCACGACCCTGCTTCCCGCGACCCACAAAAAGATCGCCACAATTCCCCAAAAACCTCACTCACCCCCTCCCCCTTCAAGAGTCTCATATTTAATTTCCAATAACCAGGTTGGGTCCTGCTGTGAGGATTATGCAGCCTCTGTGGGAGGGGGGGATGAAAGGCCTTCAGGCTTATTTCAGGGAACTGGAGCTCAGACCTAATTCCCTATAATAAGAGCCCCTCACCAGCCTCGAGGACCCTTGAAGGGAGAGTTAGTATTGAATATTTACAGTTGGTCAAGGGAACAGTGCATCGGTTCACGTGTATTGGTGTAGGGCAAGAGTGTAGAGTTGATAGCTGCCTCAGTAATAATCAGAACACAGACGGTGACCAAGCACCTGTTTGTTCGGTTCCAGTGATTGACATTAATTACAAAGTCGATTAATTGGTAAACCTGTGCTTATATGTTTATCACCTCTAAAGAAGTGATAGATTTGGACGTCTATAGCGAGCCATCATGTCTACTATAGATAATTCCAGGGGTAGCCACCGTAGCCTCTCCAGATAACAACCTCTCGTTTTTTGAGTCATTAAGGGGTATATAGGTTCCCCCATCTTCTTACTACCTTCCCCACTACTACTACTACTACCTTCTACCTCCACTACTACTGCTACTACTACTACTACTACTACTACCACATCCTGCCTATATATATATACCCATCCTGCTCTCCTTCTGGTTAGTGTAACTTTGTAAATGGTCCAAGTCGGACCGAAACGTCGTCGTAAGCTCCTCTCTTCTACGTGCGGGTTATTTGGTAATTGTTCCAGTCACGGTATTGTGCCTTTTAATGTTATTTCTAGTAACATGTTAATTTTTCCACTATAGTCCACCATGTCAATAATTAATATTGCATTTTCTTTGTTTCGTAAGGTTAAGTCTAGGATCCTTCTCCCCTCAAGGAAGGTTCCTTGATGTTGGTGAGGGGCTCTTGATTTAGGGAATTGGATCTGTGCTCCAGTTCCCCGAATTAAGCCTGAATGCCTTCCACATCCCCCCCCCCCAGGCGCTGTATAATCCTCCGGGTTTAGCGCTTCCCCCTTGATTATAATAATAATAACTAGGATCCTTCCTTAATTTGATTTATTAAGTTATACCATGAATTAGGTAAAGATCCTGGACGTCACCTTACCAAACAAAATAAATGTCATAATAACTATGGACAAGGTAGACTGTACTAGTGGGAAAATGAACGTGTTATTAGAAGACTGGGGAATTTACGTGCCTCCTAATGCCTGCGAATCATTGATCTTTTTTTCTACACTTACATGTACAAGGTATACAAGTACATGTACAAGGTATACAAGTACATGTACAAGGTATACAAGTACATGTACAAGGTATACAAGTACATGTACAAGGTATACAAGTACATGTACAAGGTATACAAGTACATGTACAAGGTATACAAGTACATGTACAAGGTATACAAGTACATGTAAAGGTATCAAGTACATGTTCATGGTATACAAGTACATGTACAAGGTATACAAGTACATGTACAAGGTATACAAGTACATGTACAAGGTATACAAGTACATGTACAAGGTGTACAAGTACAGTACAAGGTATACAAGTACATGTACAAGGTATACAAGTACATGTACAGGTATCAAGTACATGTCATGGATACAAGAAACATGTACAAGGTATACAAGTACATGTACAAGGTATACAAGTACATGTACAAGGTATACAAGTACATGTAAAAGGTGTACAAGTACATGTACAAGGTATACAAGTACATGTACAAGGTATACAAGTACATGTACAAGGTATACAAGTACATGTACAAGGTATACAAGTACATGTTCATGGTATACAAGTACATGTACAAGGTATACAAGTACATGTACAAGGTATACAAGTACATGTACAAGGTATACAAGTACATGTACAAGGTTACAGACCATAGCTGACTCAGTGACATACACATATAGAAAGTCCCTTGTTATGCTGAGCATTTCCCGCAAATTATGTCAGTTTTGTCCCAGATGTGACCCACACCAGTCCACAAAACACCCAGGATGTGACCCACACCAGTCCCTAAACCCAGGATGGACCCCACCAGCCACTAACACCCAGGATGTGACCCACACCAGTCCACAAACACCCAGATGTGACCCACACCAGTCCACAACACCAGGATGTGACCCACACCAGTCCACTAACACCCAAGATGTGACCCACACCAGTCCACTAACACCCAGGATGTGACCCACACCAGTCCACTAACACCCAGGATGTGACCCACACCAGTCCACTAACACCCAGGATGTAACCCACACCAGTCCACTAACACCCAGGATGTGACCCACACCAGTCCACTAACACACAGGATGTGACCCACACCAGTCCACTAAGATGCAGGATGTGACCCACACCAGTCCACTAACCCCAGGATGTGACCCACACCAGCCCCACAACACACAGGATGTGACCCACACCAGTCCACTAAGATGCAGGATGTGACCCACACCAGTCCACTAACCCCCAGGATGTGACCCACACCAGTCCACTAGCCCCCAGGTACCCTTTTTACTGATGGGTGAACATAGACAACCGGTGTAAAGAAACACACCGAATGTTTCTACCCTCGCCGGGAATCCAACTCGGACCCTCGCCGTGTGAAGCGAGAATTTTAGCCACCAGGCCACGGGCCACCACACTGACCACAAAAGACGGAATTGAACTAGATAAAATTCAGAAACATTATACTGAAAGTGAAGAATTTGTCTTTCAGGCTAGATGTTGGTTAAGAGCTCTTGGGCTGAGATCTGGGCAAGTCGACACAACGTTATCTCCTCCTCAGGGGCAATTAACCCACGTCCTGCCCCTAATATAACTGCCCACACGTGACGGCAAGGAATTACAAGAGTAGCAATTTCTGATGACTAATTGACAAGCAGACGGGCAGTCACGACTTGACCAAGTTCAATTACTTGAGAACACAGCTTCAGGTCAGAGCCTACCCCGTTCCCCAGGGTAATTCGTGAAGGTTTTAAGGGTATATGGGTAGATGATAGGAAGGAGTTAGTGGTATCTGTAACATGACACTACTACTAATAATAATCTTGATTTCTACAAGTACGTGATACAACTTATACAGACCATAGCTGTCACCAGTGACACACTATATGGGAAGTCCCTTGTTAGGCAGAGCATTTCTGGCAAATTAGGTTAATTATCTCCCACAATCTAGTGACATAAAACTGACTCTATTAGTGATGACTCCCAATTAACACAGTGGCTAACGCGACGGTCTGGAGTTTTGAGACTCTCTGATCGCGGGTTCAAACCCCGCCCGTGGTATGGTTTGTTTGCAATCGTGTCATTACGATTTCGTGAGTCGTGTCGACAAATTATTGCTTGGGTACAGTGTACTGTTGATAGCTGTCAGGCGAGTGCTGTCAGACGAGTGCTGTCAGACGAGAGCTGTCAGACGAGAGCTGTCAGACGAGTGCTGTCAGACGAGTGCTGTCAGACGAGTGCTGTCAGACGAGAGCTGTCAGACGAGTGCTGTCAGACGAGAGCTGTCAGACGAGGGCTGTCAGACGAGGGCTGTCAGACGAGAGCTGTCAGACGAGAGCTGTCAGACGAGAGCTGTAAGACAGAGCTGTCAGAAAGAGAGCTGTCAGACGAGTGCTGCAGACGAGAGCTGTCAGACGAGAGCTGTCAGACGAGAGCTGTCAGACGAGAGCTGTCAGACGAGTGCTGTCAGACGAGAGCTGTCAGACGAGGGCTGTCAGACGAGGGCTGTCAGACGAGAGCTGTCAGACGAGAGCTGTCAGACGAGAGCTGTCAGACGAGAGCTGTCAGACGAGGGCTGTCAGACGAGGGCTGTCAGACGAGGGCTGTCAGACGAGAGCTGTCAGACGAGAGCTGTCAGACGAGAGCTGTCAGACGAGGGCTGTCCACCGGCAGTGTGGATATTGTGGGGAATCTGTTAGGCTCGTTCCCCCCAGTTTCCCGTAGCTCGGTTGGTAGCCCACTCAGCTCACAAGCTGAGATCCGTGGTTTGGTCCCTGGTACGGATGGAAACACTGGAGGCGTGTTTCTCAAGACACCTGATGTCCCTGTTCACCTAGCAGTAAGTAGG
Organism: Cherax quadricarinatus; assembly: GCF_026875155.1. Lineage (NCBI taxonomy): Eukaryota > Metazoa > Arthropoda > Malacostraca > Decapoda > Parastacidae > Cherax > Cherax quadricarinatus. The sequence goes on along the minus strand of NC_069464.1, from coordinate 29,810,095 downwards.
TTCCTAGGTGTTAGCTGGCTAGTGGAAGACCCTGTTGAATCCGGTCTACCTGGAGGGCATTCTGGGGATCAACGCCCCCGTGGCCCGGTCCACGACCAGGCCTCCCGGTGGATCAGGACCTGATCAACCAAGCTGTTACTGCTGGCCACCCGGTGGAGTAAATTCCACAACAGTTGTTACTCTTCCTGCTGTTACTGTTACAGTTACAACTAGTATACCCCACAAGGGAGGTTCCTTGACGCTGGTGAGAGGCTCTTGATCTAGGGAACTGGATCTGTGCTCCAGTTCCCTGAATTAAACCTAAATACCTTCCACCCCCCCCCATCATGTGCTGTATAATCTTACGGGTTTAGCGCTTTCCCATTATTATTACAAGTAGCATTGTCGCTACACTTTACTGTTAGTTCTTACTATTAATATTATTGATACGTTTATTAGCGGGTCTTATTGTTATTTGTCATCTGACTGTTGTTATATTAACAGAGAAGCGTAAATTCCGTGAGGCTAAAGCGTAAATTCCGTGAGGCTAAAGCGTAAATTCCGTGAGGCTAAAGCGTAAATTCCGTGAGGCTAAAGCGTAAATTCCGTGAGGCTGAAGCGTAAATTCCGTGAGGCTGAAGCGTAAATTCCGTGAGGCTGAAGCGTAAATTCCGTGAGGCTGAAGCGTAAATTCCGTGAGGCTGAAGCGTAAATTCCGTGAGGCTGAAGCGTAAATTCCGTGAGGCTGAAGCGTAAATTCCGTGAGGCTGAAGCGTAAATTCCGTGAGGCTGAAGCGTAAATTCCGTGAGGCTGAAGCGTAAATTCCGTGAGGCTGAAGCGTAAATTCCGTGAGGCTGAAGCGTAAATTCCGTGAGGCTGAAGCGTAAATTCCGTGAGGCTGAAGCGTAAATTCCGTGAGGCTGAAGCGTAAATTCCGTGAGGCTGAAGCGTAAATTCCGTGAGGCTGAAGCGTAAATTCCGTGAGGCTGAAGCGTAAATTCCGTGAGGCTGACGCAGCGCCGGGGAGATGCCAGACAGACACCATTAACTGGATGTTGAGTGTCTGTAGATCAGGAATAATTAGAGGTAGACGAAGGGAACTTAGGAATAATCAGAGGTAGTGAGGGATAGTTCCGGATTAATCAGAGATAGGGAGGGATAGTTCAGGATTAATCAGAGGTAGTGAAGGGAAAGGGAGGGTTAGTTCTGGATTAATCAGAGATAGGGAGGGGTAGTTCTGGATTAATCAGAGATAGGGAGGGGTAGTTCTGGAGTAATCAGAGATAGGGATAGTTCTGGATTAATCAGTGACAAGGAGGGGTAATTCTGGATTAATAAGAGATAGGGATAGTTCTGGATTAATCAGAGTAAGGGAGGGATAGTTCTGGATTAATAAGAGACAGGGAGGGGTAGTTCTGGATAAATCAGAGATAGGGAGGGATAGTCCTGGATTAATCAGAGATGGAGAGGGGTAGTTCTGGATTAATTAGAGATAGGGAGGGGAGGCTCGTTGCATCTTCCCCGAAAGTCTCACAATAGCCTCCAGTTCGAGGTAATCTACTGGGTCAGCTTGGATCAGTGTCCCACAGACAATAGACCTGGTAAGGAGGGAGATGCTGTTGCCGAATGACTGGTGTGACCATTTTGCCTGTGGCATTCGTGACTGGGTAATGGAAGTCAACAGATTATAACCCTGCGGAATAAATGTGAGTTAACGAACCAAGACAAGGCGTTTGACTGTCAGTCTGGCCGGTATACCTGGAATATACCTGGAGAGAGTGTCGGAGGTCAACGCCCCAGCGGCCCGGTCTGTGACCAGGCCTCATAGAGGATCAGGGCCTGATCAACCAGGCTGTTACTGTTGCCTGCACGCAACCCGACGTAGGAACCACAGCCCGGCTGGTCAGGTACTGACTGGGTGCCTGTCCAGAGCCTTCGTGAAGACAGCCAGGGGTCTATTGGTAAACCCCCTTATGTATGCTGGGAGGTAGTTGAACAGTCTTGGGCCCCGGACACTTATTGTGGTGTCTCTTATTGTGCTAGTGGCGCCCCTGCTTTTCATCGGGAGAATGTTGCATCTCCTGCCGAGTCTTTTGCTTTCATAGGGAGTGATTTTCGTGTGTAAGTTTGGTACTAATTACTCTAGGATTTTCCAAGTGTAAGTAAGCATGTATCTCTTCCGCCTGCATTCTTGGGAGTACAGGTTTAGGAACTTCAAGTGTTCCCAGTAACTGTGGTGTCTTATTTCAGATATACGCGCCATAAAGGTTCTCTTTACATTTTCTAGGTCAGTAATTTCACCTGCCTTGAAAGGTGCTGTTAGTGTGCAGCAATATTCCAGAATTGATAGATCAAACGACCTGAAGAGTGTCATCATGGGCTTGGCATCCCTAGTTTTAAAGGTTCTCATTATCCATCCTGTCATTTTTCTAGTAGATGCGATTGATACAATGTTGTCGTCTTTGACGGTGAGATCCTCTAACATTATCACTCCCAGGTCTTTTACAATAGTTTTTCGTTCTATTGTGTAGTTTGTTTATAACGGGTTTGTTTGGTAGGGCTGAAAGTGGGTACTTGAAATGATAAATCTTCGGAGGCTTCTTACTTTATTGTTAAGTCGTGGTGGGTACACAGGCTTGTGTGTTTGTGCCCATGGCCCGGGCAGGGCCATCCCACGAGAGAGAGCTACTAGTACTTGTGTCTTGCTGCTAGGCCGCTGTGTGAGTGAGAGAGAGGCAAGTCTGGGCATACTGAAGTGGCAAGGCCCATAGGTGGCAGCACCAGCATGGTGCGAAATATGAACTAAACTGGCAGACAGCATGGGCTGTCTGTGCAGACAGTACAGGCTGTCTACATATGCTTGGCCACCTACCGCGCGTCGTCCCGACGCGACAATACTGGTGGTAAAAGAAACTCGGTCTCTCTCTCGTAGGAACAGGGCACAGAACACAAAATAAAAACATATATATACATATGGACATGGAGAAAAAACTTCCTACAAGGAGGGAAGAAAAAAACATGTGGGTGTGCTAAACATCGTGGTCAAAGGCAGTGAGCGTCGAAGGGCATCACTGCACGCCTTCCTACGTCTGGACAGATACTGCAACACAGGAGACATCGCTGCGGCTGAGCTGTGATGTAACAGGGTACGGTCTCCTCTGGAACGGTGAAGCAGACATCGTAGGAGTCGCTGCAGGTTTCACTCAACCTGGGGCACGACATGCTGGTGCCCTCGAGTGAGGCGTCGACAAAACTCGGCAACTGGGCAGGACTTCTGGCAAGCGACTCAGGAGGACACTTCTCGACTGGTACTGTCACTGGGCTGTCACTGCCGACGAGTGTGGAGCGAGTTGTGGAGCGAGTCGTGGCAGAGACGACTGGGCGAAACATCTGGGAGTCGTAACATCATACACCAGACTGCAGTGAGAGAGCTAGCAGTCAAAGTGACATCTTCTTTGTGCAGGCTGCTCACTGAAGCTTGTGACACGAGGCTGACACAGCGCCTGCCGACAGTGGCTAACTGCGGCTTGGCGAGTGTCATTCTCTCGGCAGTTGGAGTTATAGCAGAGGTTAGTCTAAGCGTCCCCAGACTTGTTTCTCTACATATAACTGCACTCTGAAGGTCTGGAGGTGAAGTGAAACAAATCTCGATGGGAATCGTAGCAGGTACGATTCTGCAGAACATCACAAGCGACGAGCATAAGAGCTTTCTGTACAAGAGGGCTCGGTCACTCGGGGGCTGTCTGATAGCTGTCAAACACACTGGTCACACGGGTGACTTAACACAGTGGTGCTACTCAGGTCTGGCTCAGACCTCACTGGACACACAGAAACTTTAAACACACCGCAGTACAACATGGCTTAAACTAGCAAATGATGCTTTTCTGTGCATAAAACTGACACTAAGACATATACTAAAATGTGAGAACACTGACTGAGAGGAATTAATTAACACGACATATATCTTCTCTTAGTCTTCTCGACAATATTGAAATAATTACTGAAACACTCGATGGTGACATCATGTGATGTCAGGCGTGATGACGTCAGCAGCACTGTGACGTCAGCAGACATCTCGAGGTGACGTCAGGCAGACATCGTGAGGTGACGTCAGCAGACATCGTGACGTCATGAAGTCGGCTAGCATCGTGGGTGACGTTGATGTGATGTGGGCAGCAGACCACAGCATGAGGCCTGGGACATCTGGTAACTCACGTGGCTGGTAGATCCACGTGACATCGCCCACACCCACATGGCGTCGTGATCCACGTGGCGTCGTGATCTATGTGGCATGCTGATCCGCGTAGCTTCGAGTGGCCTCGGGCACTCGGATACACAGCTCTGGCAATGAATCACACGAAAAAGAGCAGAAAACACAGCAGAGGGAGTGGGCAGTGGTGAGTGTATGGTAGACGGGTGAGCGTGAATAGGGCGAGCATGTGCAAGGTGAAGAACAGCCACTTCCTCTCCTCCTCCCCCACCCACAAACACGTGGAGAAGCTCACACTGGACGCAGAAATCACCACAAAACTCACCTCTGTCTTGCTGAAACAGCTGTGCTGAGCTGAACAACAACAGCAACATACAAGTGACACTGAACACGTGACTTGAGAAACAGTATGGGACGCTGTAGTGTGGGACGCTGTAGCGTGGGGTCACTTAGAATTCTCGGAGAATTTCGGCAAATTTCGGCTGGATCCTGCTTGTACCTGTGTCTGGATGCTGAAACGTGCAGACACGACATCAGGATAACTCGTTGAGAGACGGATGCTTGTTGTATGGGATGATGAAGCGAAGATCTTCATTCCTTCCTTCCTCTCTCTGGGCAAACACACTGCTGCGACCACCGCTTTCCACCATTTATAAAAAGGATTATTTGGTGTTCTGGTAGCGGGGAGTAAATGATACGTCTTCGGAGGCTTCTTACTTTATTGTTAAGTCGTGGTGGGTACACAGGCTTGTGTATTTGTGCCCATGGCCCGGGCAGGGCCATCCCACGAGAGAGAGCTACTAGTACTTGTGTCTTGCTGCTAGGCCGCTGTGTGAGTGAGAGAGAGGCAAGTCTGGGCATACTGAAGTAGCAAGGCCTATAGGTGGCAGCACCAGCATGGCGCGAAATATGAACTAAGCTGGCAGACAGCATGGGCTGTCTGTGCAGACAGTACAGGCTGTCTTCAAGTTGGAATTTGTTTTATACTCCGATAAAGTTTTATTTCCTCACGTTTTCCATACCGGAAAAATTAAAATTTCTCATCAATGAACTTCATTTTGTTTCTGCGGCTCATTTAAAGATTTGATTGATGTTTGCCTGAGTCTTGCAGTGGAAGACACTGTCATGCAAATTAGGGTGTCATCTGCAAAGGAAGACACGGTGCTGTGGCTGACATCCTTGTCTATGTCAGATATGAGGATGAGGAACAAGATGGGAGCAAGTACTGTGCCTTGTGGAACACTGGGAGCCAGTACTGTGCCTTGTGGAACAGAGCTTTTCACCGTAGCTGCCTCGAACTTTACTCTGTTGACTACTACTCTCTGTGTTCTGTTTGTGAGGAAATTATAGATCCATCTACCAAATTCTCCTGTTATTCCCTTACCATGCATTTTGTGCGCTATTACACCATGGTCGCACTTGTCATAGTGGTCCAGTAGTTGGGAGACGTTAACTGCACTGCCGTAGTGACGTTCCTAACAGTTGTCTTGGTGTGTACCCTCTGGGTCAGGTGTCAAACTCTGGTATAAGCTACCAAGACCCAGTGGGTGTTGTATGTTTGTACCGGGGGTTGGGGTTTGTTGTGATAACGTCATAAGATGGCGTCGAGTGCGCAGTGTAGAGGGTATGGTCATAGGGGCGCTGCTGTCGTTAAAGGCAGCTTGCCTGAGAGTTTGTCCCGTATTCAAATTGCCGCCATCTTGGCATTACATACAGTGGTTATGGTGGCGCCAATTTAGTAGACTGTAAGTCTCTTACTGGCAACGTAATGTAGGATATGTAATTCCCACGATACAAGGTGCTCAGTTCAGCGTCTATATGTGAGTATAGTGGTAAATAGCGATGGACCAATCGCCACGTGGCAATGTTACAGTAAACGTGGGTGATAACTAGGCCTAGTGGGTTTGTGGGAGCCTAGCTAGATGGTAACTGGTTCTGTAAACCATAACTATGCTACTTCCGGTTCGAAGATGACCAAACCTGTGGGGAATTAGGGCAGTGTGTGTGTTGAGTCATAGTTGAGTTGAGTTAATGGTTCCTCTTTTCGGCCGTGAGCCCCGTCTGAAGCCTGCCACACACTACAGGGCAATTTCAATCAATGGGGTACTGACATTGTCATATAGGGAGGCAAGGGAACCCATGTAATAACAATGGGATAAGGGAAATAAGGAAGTAAAGGAAGGAGTGGGAGGGAAGGAGGTAGGTAGATAATGTGACAGATATCATCTCTCATTAACTCTACACTACTCACCCTTTATTACCTGAAATAAAATAAGAATATAAAATAAAGTGGACAGTGAATATTACTATTCTGCTCATAGTTTATTATTAAGTCTGTGTACAATAATATATTTGGGAACAGGAGGACATTATTGGGTTAGATAAATGGGGATTGTACATTAACAGTGAGAGAAGGGTTACAATTTAGGTGATGTAACGGAATATTTACTTACAAAAAGTTCAAAGGGACAGTTCACCTCATGAACTCACTCTAGCCACAGATCTCAAGACCTGAGCACGACTCGAACACTTCTCCAAGCACTACTCTGCCAGGTGCCTTCAATGGCCTCCTCCAGACACACTCCAGCAGCCCTCTTCCAGAGCTCTGCCATAATCTCCTCTCTAGCTGTTTCCTGGAGCTTATATGGTCCTTAAAATACCCCCATAAACTCCAGGTTTTGGGATTCACACCCTCCCCCCCCCCCGCTATGAGGCATACACCAATTGTGTTAAGACCTGATGCCCACAGTTATCACACAAAGGGCAGACTTTTTTAGCGATGAGACCTGAGACGTCCGACGCCACGAGTCTTCCACAAGTCTAACACCTCTCTGCCAAGGCAAGGGGCGTGACAAATTACACTGGTTAGTTAGGTCTCCCTTTTGACCTCAAAAGCACAGTTGACCTACATCACATTCCTCACAGTAGGCAGTGTATGGCAGCTGATGGTGGAAATCTCAGGTTATGGGTGGCCAATCCCTGCACGGGTATGTAGAGTACAGATGAATATTCATGGTCTCTAATACTTATGTGGAGGTAGAAGGCCGGGAAATACCTGATGAATCTGTCACAGCTGCCTGCTCCTGTTACAGAGGGTGCCTGCAGCGGCTGCTACGTAAGTTACACGATTAGCAATTTACCACACACGGCCGGGGATTTGTGTCTCGATCACTAGGTTTTCTGGGACTTCTCGCTGTTAGCTCAGCTCCTCTGGCACTCAAACTGGCGGATGGAGGGTGCCTACGGCTTATTGTATGGGACATATACTACAGTGAGCTAACAACTATCTCTAACTTAGCTTAGATATGTGCAGTAGCAATGTAATTGTAATGTATAATTAGCCTAAAAGTAAGATGCTACCTTTTAGAATTAAGTATATACAGAACTGACACCTGTCTCTAGGAGTCGTCTCTCTCCCCTCTTACGCCCCCATACCTCCAATTGAGGAGTGCCTGTAACAGATTCTGGAAAATACCAATGTTTTCCACGACACCAATGTTCGCAATATGCATATACATAAATATTCTAAATACGTACATCGTTTTCTCGAAGTTAATATTCACTGCTTTAAATATTTTTTTTCGGTCTACTGCAACCTTTTGCACCATGGCAAGTACAATCATTGCTTAACAGATTGTGATTAGAAGGAAATGTAATGATTGTTCTGCCACTGTGCAAGTGCTCGTTTATCTGGAGAGTTTATCTGGAGAGAGTTCCGGGGGTCAACGCCCCCGCGGCCCGGTCTGTGACCAGGCCTCCTTAGGTCAGTGTCCCAGGATGCGACCCACACCAGTCGACTAACACCCAGGTACCCATTTTACTGATGGGGAACATAGACAACAGGTGGAAAGAAACACGTCCAATGTTTCTACTCTGGCTGGGAATCGAACCCAGGCCCTCACCGTGTGAAGCCAGAGCGTTAACCACCAGGCCACCAGAGCCCTGAAATGAAAAGCTTTTAACAGAGGAGTCATGACGAACATCAAAGTGGTAAGATAGATCTCTACTCAGCTTCAAAATTACTGATGTATCAAGATTGTAAAGACAAGAGATATGTGACTAAAGAGCAAATAAATTCTCTACATAGTGAAGCCACAGACAAGAACATACACTGATTGTCGGAAGTAAAAAAAAAATTCAATACTCTCTACATACCATCTGCAAGAACGAGGAAAGAGTAATCCCCATAGCCATGCCAAACATTTTAGAATAATAGTTTGAATTCTCAGACGAAGGACAAATTTTATGCCTTTTCTCTGCTATAGTATAACAAATTTTTCCTTACTCTTATCAAAGTAAATTCTACTGTAAGAATACTTCGAATTTGCCTTCTCTAAATTTTTAATATACAACTACTCAATATATTTTTATTCAAACCAATGCACTTCATAATTATCAGAGTCTCATTTCTCTTCCAGAAATTCTTCTGGTGTGTGCTTATTTCCTGCTCCTTTCGTCCTCTGTGTGTGCTTATTTCCTGCTCCTTTCGTCCTCTCTAATATATTGTTGAACTCAGACACTTCCATTCTGACAGAGCAAGAGAAGTATTAACCTTCATGACTCTACAAACGAAACTCTGTTACGTTAAAAACCACAGCTATCACATAAACTTCCAAAAAGATCTCTGCTTATTCCAATCCTTTCAGATGTCATTTTTATTAACACTTTTTGTGATAAAGATTATTGGCTACAGTTTTATTTTGTAAGGCCATCTACGAGTGGCAGTTCAGTTCTCTCTGCAAGCCCTACCTGGCATCAGGGATCCAACTGCTGTATTGCCTCTGCTGGGAGACAGAAACTTTGGTCGAATCCACTGTTGTTTTGAGTGTGTCTCTGCTACGCCTTATTACACTAAATAACGTAACTGTAAATACTGTACTTGGTAAAGAAATATATGAGTAAAGAAATAACTGTCATAGACTTCTCCGATTCGATCGTATTAAGAAATGCTAAACTTGTTGGGGTTATTCAGAGTCTGGGGGTGTAGCCCTTGTGGTTTAGCGGTTCTTTTTTTATTATAATCGGAGTCTGGGGAAATAGCAGGAAGTTAATTCCTGGGAACAAGTGTCCCTGACCAGCGTCAGAGAACCTCTCCTGAGGGATAATGACGTGTTACTTAGAATAAATTACTCAGAATATAACAAATTACTTTTGGCATTGTGTAACGTGTGTGACCAGTCACGGACACAATCATCCTCAAAATAGGGACTAGTCTCTCAGTGACTCAAGTTTTGAGACTCTATGACCGCGGGTTCAATCCCGGCCGGGGGTATGGTTAGTCTCTCAGTATCTGTTAACTGGGGTACATACTCTTCAGGCGTTTTTACACTGAGACACATACACCTCTTAATGTGTATATACACTGACATATACATCTCTTCGTGTATATGACCGTGAAATGAATATATAAATTAGCTAAATGGTTTATTCACATTTCATCCGAACGAGAAAAGCTGGGCGGTATATGCAAATATTAATTAGTTATTTAAGTGGGAGGTATTTAGTGTACACAAGGGAATTCTCTTATACATATCTAAATTAATTACCCAGTTAGCTTCGTATGTGGTGGTGTATTGGAGGTAATAGCAATTGTGGTGGTATTGGCAGTGGTGATGGTAGTTGTAACAGGGATGGTGGTAATGGTTGTGGTGGTGGAAATGATAGAAGGTGTGGATTGTGGGAGTAATGGTGACCTATTGCATTCCTAGTTACACATCTTTCAGCTCAGTAGAATTACAATACGTAGGGAACTCAGTACATAATAACTGGTCAGCTTACAGTTGACTGTAGTGCTATTTCAGCAGGATCTAATCTTAGCGACGAAGCTTAAGTTTGAAGCTCTTAATGAAGCATTCTGGTGAGTCACGAAATCGTAATGACACGATTGCAAACAAACCATACCACGGGCCGGATTTGAACCCGCGGTCAGTCTCAAAACTCCAGACGCGTCGCGATAGCCACTAGACCACTAGCCACAATAAGATTCATCCAACTAGGTATATTTCTACACCATAGGAAGGTTAGCACAGGCACCTCTGTGACCACGACCATGCTAGCTGGAGATTCGTCTGTAAAAACTTGCATTTGTGGTCACAGAGGTGCCTGTGCTAACCTTCCTATGGTGTAGAAATATACCTAGTTGGATGAATCTTATTGTGGCTAGCTGGTCTAGTGGCTAACGCGACGGTCTGGAGTTTTGAGACTCTCTGACTGCGGGTTCAATCCCCGCCCGTGGTATGGCTTATTCTGGTGAGGTTTTAACTTGAAATATATCATGGATTTTCTTTCTGGGATGACCTTAAACCATTGTATGGACCATAAGTGGAGAATTTTGACTGGGGAATCACTTACTAAAAATAATTAATATTACAACTTTCTTGTCTGTTATAGTTGTTTCAGGTTAGGTCAGGACACGTGGATATTGTCTGCCCTTCCAGTATACCTCTTCTCAAGCCTACTAAGCTATGTATGGTACCTGTCAGTCTCTGATGAGTAGTTTTAAAAATAGGTTAGATAAATTCATGATTGGTTTTGGGTGGGTGTGAGTTGGACCTGACTAGCTTGTGCTACTAGGTCTGATGCCTTGCTCCTTCCCTAAGTGGAAGTGACCTGACTAGGTGGGTCATTGGGCTAATCCGGTGGGGGGGGGGACATGGACCTGCTTAGCATGGGTCAGTAGGCCTGCTGCAGTGTTCCTTCTTTCTTATGTAACACGGTGATTTTATTTAAATAGTGATACAGGGAAGGACTGAAGACTTCAGCCGTCTATGGTCACTAATTCCTGCTCCACTGAATTCATATTTGAGACCTAGATAGATTATCGACGTCGTGGTTGTGGCGTAACACTGAAGAGTACCTTTTTTGGTCGAGTCTTAAAGCCTATTGAAGTTTACTGTCCTTTCATCTCATGGAGTTCAGTACTAAGATCTTCTGGCTCTTCTCCAAGCAACATCCCTACCTCTTGCTTGCGCTTGGCTCCCTCCATTGTTGCCTCGAAGTGAGTTATCTTTTCTTTTAGACGAGATATAATAACGACTGTGAAGAACTGAGACACTTATGCAACATATGGGAATCTTTATTCAGGAAACGTTTCGCCACACAGTGGCTTCATCAGTCCAATACAAAGGAAGGTGTAAGGAGAGGAGGAGCTTGAGGTAATCAGTCTATCAACCTGGAGTCGATGTGTTCAGTCCATCAATCTTGTAGAACGTACAGCATAGAGCCGTAGCAGTGGCTGATATAATGTAGTCAGGCGAGTGGAAGCAGGAGGAGGTGGGGTCACAGTGGTACCATCCACTAGTGTAAGTAGCAGGAGGAGGCGGGGTCACAGTGGTACCATCCACTAGTGTAGGTAGCAGGAGGAGGCGGAGTCATAGTGGTACCATCCACTAGTGTAAGTAGCAGGAGGAGGCGGAGTCACAGTGGTACCATCCACTAGTGTAAGTAGCAGGAGGAGGCGGGGTCACAGTGGTACCATCCACTAGTGTAAGTAGCAGGAGGAGGCGGGGTCACAGTGGTACCATCCACTAGTGTAAGTAGCAGGAGGAGGCGGGGTCACAGTGGTACCATCCACTAGTGTAAGTAGCAGGAGGAGGCGGGGTCACAGTGGTACCATCCACTAGTGTAAGTAGCAGGAGGAGGCGGGGGTCACAGTGGTACCATCCACTAGTGTAAGTAGCAGGAGGAGGCGGGGTCACAGTGGTACCATCCAGTAGTGTAAGTAGCAGGAGGAGGCGGAGTCACAGTGGTACCATCCACTAGTGTAAGTAGCAGGAGGAGGCGGGGTCACAGTGGTACCATCCAGTAGTGTAAGTAGCAGGAGGAGGCGGGGTCACAGTGGTACCATCCACTAGTGTAAGTAGCAGGAGGAGGCGGGGTCACAGTGGTACCATCCACTAGTGTAAGTAGCAGGAGGAGGCGGGTCACAGTGGTACCATCCAGTAGTGTAAGTAGCAGGAGGAGGCGGGGTCACAGTGGTACCATCCAGTAGTGTAAGTAGCAGGAGGAGGCGGGGTCACAGTGGTACCATCCACTAGTGTAAGTAGCAGGAGGAGCGGGGGTCACAGTGGTACCATCCACTAGTGTAAGTAGCAGGAGGAGGCGGGGTCACAGTGGTACCATCCAGTAGTGTAAGTAGCAGGAGGAGGCGGGGTCACAGTGGTACCATCCACTAGTGTAAGTAGCAGGAGGAGGCGGGGTCACAGTGGTACCATCCACTAGTGTAAGTAGCAGGAGAAGGCGGGGTCACAGTGGTACCATCCACTAGTGTAAGTAGCAGGAGGAGGCGGGGTCACAGTGGTACCATCCAGTAGTGTAAGTAGCAGGAGGAGGCGGAGTCACAGTGGTACCATCCACTAGTGTAAGTAGCAGGAGGAGGCGGAGTCACAGTGGTACCATCCACTAGTGTAAGTAGCAGGAGGAGGCGGAGTCACAGTGGTACCATCCACTAGTGTAAGTAGCAGGAGGAGGCGGGGTCACAGTGGTACCATCCACTAGTGTAAGTAGCAGGAGGAGGCGGAGTCACAGTGGTACCATCCACTAGTGTAAGTAGCAGGAGGAGGCGGAGTCACAGTGGTACCATCCACTAGTGTAAGTAGCAGGAGGAGGCGGGGTCACAGTGGTACCATCCACTAGTGTAAGTAGCAGGAGGAGGCGGGGTCACAGTGGTACCATCCACTAGTGTAAGTAGCAGGAGAAGGCGGGGTCACAGTGGTACCATCCACTAGTGTAAGTAGCAGGAGGAGGCGGGGTCACAGTGGTACCATCCAGTAGTGTAAGTAGCAGGAGGAGGCGGAGTCACAGTGGTACCATCCACTAGTGTAAGTAGCAGGAGGAGGCGGAGTCACAGTGGTACCATCCACTAGTGTAAGTAGCAGGAGGAGGCGGAGTCACAGTGGTACCATCCACTAGTGTAAGTAGCAGGAGGAGGCGGGGTCACAGTGGTACCATCCACTAGTGTAAGTAGCAGGAGGAGGCGGAGTCACAGTGGTACCATCCACTAGTGTAAGTAGCAGGAGGAGGCGGAGTCACAGTGGTACCATCCACTAGTGTAAGTAGCAGGAGGAGGCGGGGTCACAGTGGTACCATCCACTAGTGTAAGTAGCAGGAGGAGGCGGGGTCACAGTGGTACCATCCACTAGTGTAAGTAGCAGGAGAAGGCGGGGTCACAGTGGTACCATCCACTAGTGTAAGTAGCAGGAGGAGGCGGGGTCACAGTGGTACCATCCACTAGTGTAAGTAGCAGGAGGAGGCGGAGTCACAGTGGTACCATCCACTAGTGTAAGTAGCAGGAGGAGGCGGAGTCACAGTGGTACCATCCACTAGTGTAAGTAGCAGGAGGAGGCGGAGTCACAGTGGTACCATCCACTAGTGTAAGTAGCAGGAGGAGGCGGAGTCACAGTGGTACCATCCACTAGTGTAAGTAGCAGGAGGAGGCGGGGTCACAGTGGTACCATCCACTAGTGTAAGTAGCAGGAGGAGGCGGAGTCACAGTGGTATCATCCACTAGTGTAAGTAGCAGGAGGAGGCGGGGTCACAGTGGTACCATCCACTAGCGTAAGTAGCAGGAGGAGGCGGGGTCACAGTGGTACCATCCAGTAGTGTAAGTAGCAGGAGGAGGCGGGGTCACAGTGGTACCATCCACTAGTGTAAGTAGCAGGAGGAGGCGGGGTCACAGTGGTACCATCCACTAGTGTAAGTAGCAGGAGAAGGCGGGGTCACAGTGGTACCATCCACTAGTGTAAGTAGCAGGAGGAGGCGGGGTCACAGTGGTACCATCCACTAGTGTAAGTAGCAGGAGGAGGCGGAGTCACAGTGGTACCATCCACTAGTGTAAGTAGCAGGAGGAGGCGGAGTCACAGTGGTACCATCCACTAGTGTAAGTAGCAGGAGGAGGCGGAGTCACAGTGGTACCATCCACTAGTGTAAGTAGCAGGAGGAGGCGGAGTCACAGTGGTACCATCCACTAGTGTAAGTAGCAGGAGGAGGCGGGGTCACAGTGGTACCATCCACTAGTGTAAGTAGCAGGAGGAGGCGGAGTCACAGTGGTACCATCCACTAGTGTAAGTAGCAGGAGGAGGCGGGGTCACAGTGGTACCATCCACTAGTGTAAGTAGGAGGAGGAGGCGGAGTCACAGTGGTACCATCCACTAGTGTAAGTAAGTCGTCGTCCACAGGTTCGACAAGTGGTGAAGAATTCTTTGTACCAAGATCCCATGATGCTGCAGTGTCTGGCAGATGCTGTACTCTCTACAAGATTGATGGACTGAACACATAAACTCCAGGTTGAGGGACTGATTACCTCAAACTCCTCCTCTCCTTACACCTTCCTACTTTGTATTGGACTGATGAAGCCACTGTGTGGCGAAACGTTTCCCTAATAAAGATTCCCATATGTTGCATAAGTGTCTCAGTCTTCAACTTGTCGGTTTTTTAAACCATTCATCACACAAGTTAGTATTAATGAATATTGAATTAAGTGAGGGTTCTGAAATACGACTTATCTGAAGAGGCATTCCCAAGTCGTGTGGAAACGACAATTTCTCCAATAAAAATGGTAAATTAGAAAATACACAGACCAAATCTAATTCATATCTTTCTGAGAAGCCAGAGACACCAATATCATAGAATAAACGAACACTTCAAGGTTGCAGTAGCTCCAGGTTGAGGGACTGACAACCTCAAATTCTACGACTTCAAGGGTGATGGACTGATTACATCGTCTTCACATCTCTACTGTTCCTGCCTACTTTCTGTATTCGACTGAAGAAGCCTGCTGTGTAGGCGAAACGTTTCGGAATAAAGTTGCCTAACTGTTGCCTATGTGTCTTACCTACCAACCTGTCGGTATTGTATACCATTTTGATGTTCATCTTGTCAGACACTGCAACACATGGCATCTTGGTACAGAAAACACCTTGGACAACCCTTTCAAGTGAGAACTGTTGGATCTGAGAGGGACCTGACGTCTCAGTGGCTACATTCTCACTACTACTACTACTACTACTACTACTACTACTACTACTACTACTACTACTACTCTGCACCTCTCCTTCCGACAGTATTTAAGTCTCCGCACTGTCGCTTGATCTT
This sequence comes from Cherax quadricarinatus, assembly GCF_026875155.1. NCBI lineage: Eukaryota > Metazoa > Arthropoda > Malacostraca > Decapoda > Parastacidae > Cherax > Cherax quadricarinatus. The sequence continues at coordinate 29,794,814 of NC_069464.1, read as the reverse complement.
CAGATAGTTCCTGACTATGGAACTGAACTTCTCCAGGCCGAGGGACTGACAACCTCAAATTCTACGACTTCTAGGGTGATGGACTGATTACATCGTCTTCACATCTCTACTGTTCCTGCCTACTTTCTGTACTCGACTGAAGAAGCCTACTGTGTAGGCGAAACGTTTCGGAATAAAGTTGCCTAACTGTTGCCTATGTGTCTTACCTACCAAGATCGCCCAACAAATGAGAAAAAATATTCCCTGAAAATTCAATATGCCAGCATGGCACATGCTGGCACTGTGGAAAAATCAATATGGCAACATGGCACATGCTGGCACTGTGGAAAAATCAATATGGCAGCATGGCACATGCTGGCACTATTAAAACTTTGGGGGGGACACTAGCTACTGTTAATATTATTTCGCAAAAGTATGAGAAATGTTGAAATAACTAATTCGTTGTAGAAATATCAGACGACAATGAGACATGTACGAAAATGTTGCCGGATTAAGCTATATTTCTGTAAACTTAACTAATTTTTCGTATTTTTTCCATTGTTTTTTTTAATTCCGCGCGGCGCATGGTTCAATCATCCCTTAACTTTCCTCTTCAGGGATACCTAATAACTGCTGCTGGTATCAGCAATTACAGCTAGAGTTCGTCACGGCCACGCTAGCTGGAGATTCGTCTGTAAAAACTTGCATTTGTGGTCACAGAGGTGCCTGTGCTAACCTTCCTATGGTGTAGAAATATACCTAGTTGGATGAATCTTATTGTGGCTAGCTGGTCCAGTGGCTAACGCGACGGTCTGGAGTTTTGAGACTCTCAGATCGCGGGTTCTATCCCCGCCCTAGACTCATTCCCCGAGATAACTTGCTGCACTTTATCTACACTTACACCTGGAAAGGACTAAAATAATGTCTGCCCTCTAAAATGGAAAACCAAAAGTTTATAAAGAGAATATTAAAAAAAGTAATGTACTTGAGAGCCAAGTTTTATTGAATTCCTTTACCAAACTACGCATCACTTGACATAAAAATATAAAAATTAGAATTTACTGCCTGACATCATGACATCCAGATGTCTTTATGATAAGTTATCGCACTAAGCGATCGTCATCTATCTTGCCAAGCCTTTTCCTGACCCAACTCCCTCACACTGACTTCAGGGGAATAAGATTCCAGGAAACTCTCTCTCTCTCTAAGCAAGTTTCAGCACTGAAGTGTGCAAGAAGAACAAGGAACTGTTGCGGTGGATAGAGATTAACTTGCAACTATGACCTAGCAACACCCCAGGCTTGGTTGTTAGCGCACTTGCCTCACACACTGAGTGGGATTTAATCCCCGTTGTAGGTGGAAACGTTGGGCGTATTTCCTTACACATGCTGTCCCTGTTCATGTAGCAGTAAGTAGGTACCTGGGTGTTAGTCGACTTGTGTGGGTCACATCCTGGGTGTGGTAGTGTACCATAGAGATGGGCTTTGAAGTAAGCTGACGTAGGATATCAACCTGTAAAACTGATGTATATAAAATCGCTGGTGGATGCAACATTCAGAGTTCCTCAAACTCTTGATAAAACTAGTCCTGCTAAAACTGCATTCTCCATTATTCGTTCTTTTGAAGCCACAGTTGTGTCTACTTGGTTCAAAAACGCTGGATGAACGTCAGGGACTGAATTTCGGTCGTCTACATGAGATTTCGGTACACAAAGCACACTACCATCGTCTTCCTCAGCCACACCGAGTCCTGGACATCTCCAGTCTGCGTAAGTCTATCATGAGAGACCTGCCAGTGTTAATTTTAGATCTCACATTAGAACACAATAATGTTATTGCAACTGCAAGGAAAATGACAGGTTCATTACTGCCAGTGATAAGTTTTCAGGACACTTGTCCACCATAAAACTGCTCCAACGCCTGTGTGTCACAGGCAGTTCACCAGCAGTCAATTTAGGAGATAAGAGAAGGTTGTTTTGATACCTCTGTGAAGCCTCAGCGGTTCCGTAAAGACAAGTCTAGATTACATAAACAGGTTTGAAGTCCTAAGAAAATAGTCCAAGAGCAAATAACGTTTGCACTATTAGTAGCCATAAATACTATTGGTATCCAGGTCTCCACGAAGGACCAAATCATGAACTGGAATTTTGGAGAAAACGAAAGATTAAAATACACAGAATTGAAGGCCAGGGACTAATACAACACAGAATGAAAATCTTCTTGGCAGTTCACAACACCAAAGGAATAATACTGATGTGTACTTCAGAGTGAGAGTAAGAGAGAAATGACAAGACAAGTCACCTACAATGAAAAAAAATTATGAGAGAAACAGATAAGAATAAAGATTAAAAACGGCAGGTGAGGAAACGCGGAATTGAAGACAAACTATACGACGGGCGGGGCTTGAATTCGCGGTTACTTAGTCGTAAAAGTCCAGACCGAGGCGTGGTATGATTTGTTTGCAATCGTGTCATTACGATTTCCTGAGTCAAACTGAAGAGAATTCCCTAGCTAGATGGCACCACATAAAGCCATTCCCACGAGAGAATTTCAGACACAAACAATGGCACTGTAATCACTCGAAACAAGCATCATCTACCCTTTCCTCCATATAATTTGTAATTTTTTATATAGATGCAACAATGGGAAAAATATTTTTACACACACACACACAGACCAGATGGGGACACCAGCAAAGTATATACCAATAAGTGTTGGATGACATACAGAAGAGGAGGACATCGATACCTCAAAGGCAATGGGACCGGACATCTCCCCGTGGGTCCTTAGAGAGGGAGCAGATATGTTGTGTGTGTCACTTACCACAATCTTCAACACGTCCCTGGAAACTGGAGACGGCAAATGTAGTTCCCATTTTTAAAAAAGGAGACAGAAAAGAGGCACTAAACTATAGACCTGTGTCACTGACGTGTATAGTATGCAAAGTTATGGAGAAGATTATCAGGAGGAGAGTGGTGGAACACCTGGAACGGAACAAGAGTATAAACGCCAACCAGCGTGGATTCATGGAAGGAAAATCCTGTGTCACGAACCTTCTGGAGTTTTATGATAAAGTAACAGAAGTAAGACACGAGAGAGAGGGATGGGTTGATTGCATCTTCTTGGACTGCAAGAAGGCCTTTGACATAGTTCCTCACAAGAGATTAGTGCAGAAGCTGGAGGAACAGGCGCATATAACAGGAAGGGCAATGCAGTGGATCAAAGAATACCTGACAGGGAGGCAACAACGAGTCATGGTACGTAATGATGTATCACAGTGGGCACCTGTGACGAGCGGGGTCCCACAGGGGTAGGTCTTAGGACCAGTGCTATTTTTGGTATATGTGAGCATGATGGAAGGGTTAGACTCAGAAGTGTCCCTGTTAGCAGACGATGTGAAGTTAATGAGGAGAATTAAATCAGATGAGGACCGGGCAGGACTACAAAGAGACCTGGACAGACTGGACACCTGGTCCAGCAACTGGCTTCTCGAATTTAATCCCGCCAAATGCAAAGTCATGAAGATAGGGGAAGGGCACAGAAGACCGCAGACAGAGTATAGGCTAGGTGGCCAAAGACTGCAAACCTCGTTCAAGGAGAAAGATCTTGGAGTGAGTATAACACCGAGCATGTCTCTGGAAGCACACATCAACCAGGTAACTGCTGCAGCATATGGGCGCCTGGCAAACCTGAGAACAGCGTTCTGATACCTTATTAAGGAATCGTTAAAGGGACATGTACACCTGTATGTCAGGCCCATACTGGAGTATGCAACACCTGTTTGGAACCCGCACTTGATAAAGCACGTCAAGAAACTAGAGAAAGTGCAAAGGTTCGCGACAAGGTTAGTTCCAGAGCTAAGGGGAATGTCCTATGAAGAAAGATTAAGGGAAATCGGCCTGACGACACTAGAGGACAGGAGGGTCAGGGGAGACATGATAACGACATATAAAATACTGCGCGGAATAGACAAGGTTGACAAAGACGGGATGTTCCAGGGAGGGGACACAGAAACAAGAGGTCACAACTGGAAGTTGAAGACACAGATGAGTCAGAGAGATATTAGGAAGTATTTCTTCAGTCATAGAGTTGTAAGGCAGTGGAATAGTCTAACAAGTGAAGTAGTGGATGCAGGAACCATACATAGCTTTAAGACGAGATATGACAAATCTCTGGAAGCAGAGGGAGAGAGGACCTAGTAGCGATCAGTAAAGAGGCGGGACCAGGGGCTGAGTCTCGACTCCTGCAACCACAATTAAGTAACCACACCACACACACACACACACACCCCACACACAAACACACACACACACATGGTAACTAACTAGCACACACACACCACACACACATGGTAACTAACTACCACACACACACACAAAACACCACACACACACACACACACACACACACACACACACACACACACATGGTAACTAACAAAGCACACACACACACACACACACCCCACACACACACACACCCACACATGGTAACTAACTAGCACACACACACACACACACACAACATGGTAACTAACTAGCACACACACACACACACACACACACACACACACATGGTAACTAACTAGCACACACACACACACAAAACACACCCCACACACATGGTAACTAACTAGCACACACACACACACACACACACACACACACACACACACACACACACATGGTAACTAACTAGCACCACACACAAAACACACACACACACACACACACACACACAAAATGGTAACTAACTAGCACACACACACACACACACACACACACACACACAGGGTAACTAACAAAGAAACACACACACATACACACACACACACACCACACACACACACACACACACACACACACACACACACCACACACACACACACACACACACACACACACATTGTTTCTCAACTAATATTTAATGTAGATTTTATCGGCAACACTAAACTGATTTACAATAGAGCTGTAAACGTTAATTTTCACACTGTCCTCATTAGGGCTGAGAGAAAACTGTCGTAAATTAATTACTAAATACAGATGGGAAAATATAACTGTGGCAGCAGAGGACACTGCTTGTCCCTTAAACACGTTCACTCTCTTGAACATATTCCATTAAATTATTCCCTGATTGTAATAGTGACGGTGTAGCCGTGATTGTATTCCTGGTATAAATTTTTTGGTATTAAAAGTATTCTACGCAAACTTTGCGATTGATGTATATATTATATTTTTTTGTTTTGTGGGTGACTGTATTATTAGACGAGGGTATTACCGTCTACTGGAATACCTGGAGTATACCTGGAGGGAGTTCTGGGGGTCAACGCCCCCGCGGCTCGGTCTGTGACCAGGCTTCATGGTGGGCCAGAGCCTGCTCAACCAGGATGTTACTGCTGGCCGCACGTAGTCCAGCGTACGAACCAGTATATGGCACAAGTCTGAAATGCCGTTAAATATTAGAATTTAAGATTTGGAAGTGATTCAGGATGACTTGTGCCATGCATACGAGTTCATTGACCAATCACAGACTAAAGTAACTTGGTTCCCTCGTGCCAAGCAGACTGACAGCCTTGTCTGAGCTGCTGGTCGAGTACGGTGCTCTCTGGTTTCTGTTTTTGTCATCATGTTCCCGTTTGGTACACGATTCACCCTCCGTACATAGTGTACATACCTGTAAATCATATCTGGTGCAGGAAATACAACTTGTATACTATGTCGAGTTTGTTTACTGAACTTTCAAACCCATTACGACCAGGTCTCGGGCCATACTATACCATTACGACCAGGTCTCGGGCCATACTATACCATTACGACCATGTCCGGGCCATACTATACCATTACGACCATGTCCGGGTCATACTATACCATTACGACCAGGTCTCGGGCCATACTATACCATTACGACCAGGTCTCGGGCCATACTATACCATTACGACCATGCCTCGGGCCATACTATACCATTACGACCAGGTCTCGGGCCATACTATACCATTACGACCAGGTCTCGGTTCACACTATACCATTACGACCATGCCTCGGGCCATACTATACCATTACGACCAGGTCTCGGGCCATACTATACCATTACGACCAGGTCTCGGGCCATACCATACCATTACGACTAGGTCTCGGGTCATACTATACCATTACATCCAGGTCTCGGGCCATATTATACCATTACGACCAGGTCTCGGGCCATACTATACCATTACGACCATGTCTCGGGCATACTATAAACCCTTACGACCATGTCTCGGGCCATTTCTATACCATTATGACCAGGTCTCGGGTCATACTGTACCATTACGACCAGGTCTCGGCCATACTTACCATTACGACCAGGTCTGGGTCATACTATACCATTACGACCCGGGCTCGGGCCATACTATACCATTATGACCAGGTCTTGGGCCATACTATACCATTACGACCAGGTCTCGGGTCATACTATACCATTACAACCAGGTCTCGGGCCATACTATACTATTACGACCAGGTCTCGGACCATACTATACCATTACGACCAGGTCTCGGGCCATACTATACCATTACGACCAGGTCTCGGGTCATACTATAACATTACAACCAGGTCTCGGGCCATACTATACCATTACGACCAGGTCTCGGGCCATACTATACCATTACGACCAGGTCTCGGGCCATAGTATACCATTACGACCAGGTCTCGGGCCATACTATACCATTACAAAACCCGGTCTCGGGCCTACTATACCATTTACGACCAGGTCTCGGGTCATACTATACCATTACAACCAGGGCTCGGGCCATACTATACCATAAAAGACCAGGTCTCGGGCCATACTATACCATAACGACCAGGTCCCCGGGGCCCTACTATACCATTACAACCAGGTCTCGGGCCATACTATTTCCATTACGACCAGGTTTTCGGGCCATACTATACCATAACGACCAGGTCTCGGGCCATACTATACCATTACGACCAGGTCTCGCGCCATACTAAAACCATTACGACCAGGTCTCGGCCATACTATACCATAACGACCAGGTCTCGGGCCATTTCTATACCATAACGACCAGGGCTCGGGCCATACTATACCAAATTTCAACCCGGTCTCGGGCCATACTTAAAACCATTACGACCAGGTCTCGGGCCTACTATACCATAACGACCAGGTCTCGGGCCATACTATACCATTACGACCAGGTCTCGGGTCATACTATACCATTACATCCAGGTCTCGGGCCATATTATACCATTACGACCAGGTCTCGGGCCATACTATACCATTACGACCAGGTCTCGGTCCATACTATACCATTACGACCATGTCTCGGGCCATACTATACCATTACGACCATGTCTCGGGCCATACTATACCATTACGACCATGTCTCGGGCCATACTATACCATTATGACCAGGTCTCGGGTCATACTGTACCATTACGACCAGGTCTCGGGCCATACTATACCATTACGACCAGGTCTCGGGTCATACTATACCATTACGACCAGGTCTCGGGCCATACTATACCATTATGACCAGGTCTTGGGCCATACTATACCAAATTTCGACCAGGTCTCGGGGCATACTATACCATTACAACCAGGTCTCGGGCCATACTAATCTATTAAAGACCAGGTCTCGGACCATACTATACCATTACGACCAGGTCTCGGGCCATACTATACCATTACGACCAGGTCTCGGGTCATACTATAACATTACAACCAGGTCTCGGGCCATACTATACCATTACGACCAGGTCTCGGGCCATACTATACCATTACGACCAGGTCTCGGGCCATACTATACCATTACGACCAGGTCTCGGGCCATACTATACCATTACAACCCGGTCTCGGGCCATACTATAAACCCTTACAACCAGGTCTCGGGCCCTACTAACCATTACGACCAGGTCTCGGGTCATATAAAACCATTACAACCAGGTCTGGGCCATACTATAGCATAACGACCAGGTCTCGGGCCATACTATACCATAACGACCAGGTCTCGGGCCATACTATACCATTACAACCAGGTCTCGGGCCATACTATACCATTACGACCAGGTCTCGGGCCATACTATACCATAACGACCAGGTCTCGGGCCATACTATACCATTACGACCAGGTCTCGCGCCATACTATACCATTACGACCAGGTCTCGGGCCATACTATAAACCCTAACGACCGGTCTCGGCCATACTATACCATAACGACCAGGTCTCGGGCCATACTATACCATTACAACCGTCTCGGGCCATACTTACCCTTACGACCAGGTCTCGGGCCATTTTCTATACCATAACGACCAGGTCTCGGGCCATTTCTATACCATTTCGACCAGGGCTCGCGCCATACTATACCATTACGGGCCAGGTCTCGGGCCATACTATACCATAACGAAACCCGGTCTCGGGCCATACTTTCCATAACGACCCGGTCTCGGGCCATACTATACCATTACGACCAGGTCTCGGGCCATACCATACCATTACGACCAGGTCTCGGGTCATACTATACCATTACAACCAGGTCTCGGGCCATACTATACCATTACGACCAGGTCTCGGGCCATACTATACCATAACGACCAGGTCTCGGGCCATACTATACCATTACGACCAGGTCTCGGGTCATACTATACCATTACAACCAGGTCTCGGGCCATACTATACCATTACAACCAGGTCTCGGGCCATACTATACCATTACAACCAGGTCTCGGGCCATACTATACCATTACGACCAGGTCTCGGGCCATACTATACCATTACAACCAGGTCTCGGGCCATACTATACCATTACAACCAGGTCTCGGGCCATACTATACCCCTTCATATTGTGACAGAATAACCCGTATATCAAGACCTTAATTTAAATCGTCATTAATACTAACCTCTTATCACTGCTATCAGCTAAGAAACGGAAGCCCCAGTCGTGTCAAATGTGCACCTATATTTAATATAATTTAACGAATAATTCTGAAGTACAATGCCTCTTAGTGTAAGATAGAAAGTCTTAATTAAGTCGGAGAAATGGTAAATACCACTGCTTGACAAGAATGGTGGAAGCCAAGTGTAAGTCAGTGGTAAGGTCGCTCCCCTGAGTAGAAGCCAGAAGATCATAGTGTGGCCCGGTGGCCTGGTGGCTAAAGTTCCCGCTTCACACACGGAGGGCCCGGGTTCGGTTCCCGGCGGGTGGATACATTTCGACACGTTTCCTTACACCTATTGTCCTGTTCACCTAGCAGCAAATAGGTACCTGGGTGTTAGTCGACTGGTGTGGGTCGCATCCTGGGGGACAAGATTAAGGACCCCAATGGAAATAAGTTAGACAGTCCTTGATGACGCACTGACTTTCTTGGGTTATCCTGGGTGGCTAACCCTCCGGGGTTAAAAATCCGAACGAAATCTTATCTTATCTTATCTGAACACTACACATTAAGTTATACAAAACGTCAACAGGTTTTTCTTAGGACTCGACCAAAAAGATATACACCTTTCAGTGTGTGTGATGACCAAGACCTCGACAAACTGTCCAGGACTCAATCTGTTAAATATAAACGTGAAGGTCTTAGTAACCATGAACGGCTGAGGTCTTCAGTCCTCTGGTTCACCAGTCTTGTTGTACCAGAGACCCCCAGGCTTAGCTTCCAAGGCTGGAGATGAGGTATGCTGGAATGGCAGGTAACATACACATATCCTGGAATTATAACGAGAAACAATTGTACCATTAAGGTAAGTGATAAGCTGTAATATTCATATTTTTCAGTTAATTGTGATTCCCCAGTGGAAATGCATCGTTTGTCAGTTCTTTAGTATATGTATTCCTCACACTGCTTCGTGATTATCCCAGAAAATTTGTGTTAAATTTCAAGACAGGACCTCGAAAATCAGCATCGAGAGCTTCAGACGTGAGAGTCTTCGTCCTCAAGATTAGATCCTGCTGAAAGAGCACTTCAGTCGACTGTAAGTTGACCAGTAATTATGTACTGAGTCTCTACGAATTGCGACTACTGAGCTGAAAGAGATCTGTAGCTAGGTATGGGTTGTGTCACCATTAAGCCACCTTTTCTTACCATTATTTCGATCACCACACAACCACTGTCATTATCATCGTTACTACCACAAGCACTGCCATCACCACCATTACTACCACAAGCACTGCCATCACGACCATTACTACCACAAGCACTGCCATCACCACCATTACTACCACAAGCACTGCCATCACCACCATTACTACCACAAGCACTGTCATTATCACCATTACTACCACAAGCACTGCCATCACCACCATTACTACCACAAGCACTGCCATCACCACCATTAGTACCACAAGCACTGCCATCACCACCATTACTACCACAAGCACTGCCATCACCACCATTACTACCACAAGCGCTGCCATCACCACCATTACTACCACGAGCACTGCCATCCCCACCATTACTACCACAAGCACTGCCATCACCACCATTACTACCACAACCATTGTCATCACCATTACTACCACAACCATTGTCATCACCATTACTACCACAACCATCGTCATCACCACCATTATCACCACCACCACCATCCCTCTTACAACAACCATCACCACTGCCAATACCACCACAACCACTACCACAATTGCTATTACCTCCACTCCAACACCACCACATACGAAGCTAACTGGGTAATTAATTTAGATATGTGTAAGAGAATTCCCTTGTGTACACTAAATACCTCCCACTTAAATAACTAATTAAAATTTGCATATACCGCCCAGCTTTTCTCGTTCGGATGAAATGTAGGTAAATCATTTAGCTAAATTATTCATAAATTCATTTCACGGTCATATACACGAAGGGATGTATATGTCAATGTATATATATAATATATATAGGTGTAAGTAATGTGTGTATCTGTGTTAATAAATGCTGATAGATCGCCTCAATCTTTATTTTGAGGATTATAACGTCCTTGAATGGTGATAAACAAATTACTAGAAGCCAAAGCAACCTCAGGAGACGTTTGACGCTGGTGAGGGACGCTTGTTCCCTGGAATTAAACGTTACGCCTCAGGAGAGGTTTGACGCTGGTGAGGGACGCTTGTTCCCGGGAATTAAACGTTACGCCTCAGGAGAGGTTTGACGCTGGTGAGGGACGCTTGTTCCCAGGAATTAAACGTTACGCCTCAGGAGAGGTTTGACGCTGGTGAGGGACGCTTGTCCCCCGGAATTTTAAAAGTTACGCCTCAGGAGAGGTTTGACGCTGGTTTAGGGACGCTTGTCCCCCGGAAATTTAAAAGTTACGCCTCAGAAGAGGTTTGGGCGCTGGTGAGGGACGCTTGTTCCCAGGAATTAAACGTTACGCCTCAGGAAAGGTTTGACGCTGGTGAGGGACGCTTGTTCCCAGGAATTAAACGTTACGCCTCAGGAAAGGTTTGACGCTGGTGAGGGACGCTTGTTCCCAGGAATTAAACGTTACGCCTCAGGAAAGGTTTGACGCTGGTGAGGGACGCTTGTCCCCAGGGGAAATTAAACGTTACGCCTCAGAAGAGGTTTGACGTGGTGAGGGGACGCTTGTTCCAGGAATTACACGTTAAAGCCTCAGAGAGGTTTGACGTGGTTTAGGGACGCTTGTCCCAGGAATTAAACGTTAAGCCTCAGGAGAGGTTTGACGCTGGTGAGGGACGCTTGTCCCCAGGAATTAAACGTTAAGCCTCAGGAGAGGTTTGACGCTGGTGAGGGACGCTTGTTCCCAGGAATTAACGTTACGCCTCAGGAGAGGTTTGACGCTGGTGAGGGACGGGTTTTTTCCTGGAATTACACGTTACGCCTAAAGGGGAGGTTTGACGCTGGTGAGGGACGCTTGTTCCCGGGGAAATTTCACGTTACGCCCCAGGAGAGGTTTGACGCTGGTGAGGGACGCTTGGGTTTCCCCGGGGAAATTTCACGTTACGCCTCAGGAGAGGTTTGACGCTGGTGAGGGACGCTTGTTCCCTGGAATTACACGTTACGCCTCAGGAGAGGTTTGACGCTGGTGAGGGACGCTTGTTCCCTGGAATTACACGTTACGCCTCAGGAGAGGTTTACGCTGGTGAGGGACGGGTTGTTCCCTGGAATTACACGTTACGCCTCAGGAGAGGTTTGACGCTGGTGAGGGACGCTTGTTCCCTGGAATTACACGTTACGCCTCAGGAGAGGTTTGACGCTGGTGAGGGACGCTTGTTCCCTGGAATTACACGTTTTCGCCTCAGAGAGGGGTTTTACGCTGGTGAGGGGACGGCTTGTTCCCTGGAAATTTCAAGTTACGCCTCAAAGGGGAGGTTTGACGTGGTGAGGGACGCTTGTTCCCGGGAATTACACGTTACGCCTCAGGAGAGGTTTGACGCTGGTGAGGGAAAGCTTGTTCCCCGGAATTAAACGTTTTAAACTCAGGAGAGGTTTGACGCTGGTGAGGGACGCTTGTTTCCCGGGAATTACACGTTACGCTCAGGAGAGGGTTTGACGTGGTGAGGGACGCTTGTTCCCTGGAATTACACGTTACGCCTCAGGAGAGGTTTGACGCTGGTGAGGGACGCTTGTTCCCTGGAATTACACGTTACGCCTCAGGAGAGGTTTGACGCTGCTGAGGGACGCTTGTTCCCTGGAATTAAACGTTACGCCTCAGGAGAGGGTTTTACGCGTGAGGGACGCTTGTTCCCCGGAATAAACGTTAAAGCCTCAGAAGAGGTTTGACGCTGGTGAGGGGACGCTTGTCCCAGGAAAATTTAAAAGTTAAGCCTCAGGAGAGGTTTTACGCTGGTGAGGGACGTTGTTTTCCCGGGGAAATTTCACCGTCCGATAACTTCTTCTTTGCAAATATACGGGTCTAAAGCCAGAATAAACAACAAAATTTCCTTCATCGTGGACTGCTTGCAGGGCAAAGGGAATTTCGCGGGTTTACTGAGACCCCATAAGGATCACTTGACAACGAAATATGGAATCCCAGTTACAACCTATACAGATGTGACAGAGTGAACAGGCAAAAGAGGGGGTTGGCTGTACATTTCGAGTCACTTGTTTGCCGAACTGCTTAATGCCTCAAATGACGTATGGAAATTTTAGCAGTAAAGGTCGAGAAACCCAAAACCCAGTCATTGTGGTAGCTACAAGCCTCCGGATGCAAAATCCCCCAAAACAGGGAAAGCGTTAAAAATTGACCCCTGTCTGGAAAATTTCCAGCCCTGCACCCAACACTTGCTCCTGGGGATTTCAACTTAAAGGGACCTAAAATGGGGAAATTTTGCAAAAAATTGTTGCAGTAATAACCAGGAGGCAGCTCTGATGAAAATCCACTCACACGAGCTTTTAAATCTCGCACAAAATTCAATTTAAACCAGCAAATAATAAGCCTACGACTGAGAATACACTAGACCCTATCTTCATAAAATGATGATCTGTAAGAAATGTACCTATCAAAAACAAATATCAGATCACAACATAATTGAGGTTTAGACGTAGCGTGGAGCCCCAGACCCACAAAAAGAGACTAGTACGAGGGAGCTTCCCAAATTTAACTTCAATAAAAAAACATAAAGTGGGACCAAATAAAACCAATCCTAACCGATAAAGCTGGGAAGATATACTAAGCAACACAGACCCAAACTTATGCCTAGAACAGATTAACTCGGTGGCACTCGATGTATGCACAAGGCTTATTCCTCTAAGAAAAGGAGGAGAGTAGATGTAAAATAGAAAGAGACAGGCGCTCCCTTTACAGGCGACGGAAAAGAATAACAGAGCGGCTAAAAGAGGTCAATATATCAGAAATGCGCAGGGAGACACTGGTCAGAGAAATAGCAAGCATCGAACTTAAGCTAAAAGAATCCTTTAGGAGTCAGGAATCGCGGGAAGAACTAAAAGCCATTAAATGAAATCGAAAGAAACCCAAAGTATTTCTTCTCCTATGCCAAATCAAAATCGAGAACAACGTCCAGTTATTGGGCCCCTACTTAAACAAGATGGGTCCTACACAGATGACAGCAAGGAAATGAGTGAGCTACTCAAGTCCCAATATGACTCAGTTTTTAGCAAGCCGCTAACCAGACTGAGAGTCGAAGATCAAAATGAATTTTTATGAGAGAGCCACAAAATTTGATTAACACAAGCCTATCCGATGTTATCCTGACGCCAAATGACTTCGAACAGGCGATAAATGACATGCCCATGCACTCTGCCCCAGGGCCAGACTCATGGAACTCTGTGTTCATCAAGAACTGCAAGAAGCCCCTATCACGAGCCTTTTCCATCCTATGGAGAGGGAGCATGGACACGGGGGTCGTCCCTCAGTTACTAAAAACAACAGACATAGCCCCACTCCACAAAGGGGGCAGTAAAGCAACAGCAAAGAACTACAGACCAATAGCACTAACATCCCATATCATAAAAATCTTTGAAAGGGTCCTAAGAAGCAAGATCACCACCCATCTAGAAACCATCAGTTACACAACCCAGGGCAACATGGGTTTAGAACAGGTCGCTCCTGTCTGTCTCAACTACTGGATCACTACGACAAGGTCCTAAATGCACTAGAAGACAAAAGAATGCAGATGTAATATATACAGACTTTGCAAAAGCCTTCGACAAGTGTGACCATGGCGTAATAGCGCACAAAATGCGAGCTAAAGGAATAACAGGAAAAGTTGGTCGATGGATCTATAATTTCCTCACTAACAGAACACAGAGAGTAGTCGTCAACAGAGTAAAGTCCGAGGCAGCTACGGTGAAAAGCTCTGTTCCACAAGGCACAGTACTAGCTCCCATCTTGTTCCTCATCCTCATATCCGACATAGACAAGGATGTCAGCCACAGCACCGTGTCTTCCTTTGCAGATGACACCCGAATCTGCATGACAGTGTCTTCCATTGCAGACACTGCAAGGCTCCAGGCGGACATCAACCAAATCTTTCAGTGGGCTGCAGAAAACAATATGAAGTTCAACGATGAGAAATTTCAATTACTCAGATATGGTAAACATGAGGAAATTAAATCTTCATCAGAGTACAAAACAAATTCTGGCCACAAAATAGAGCGAAACACCAACGTCAAAGACCTGGGAGTGATCATGTCGGAGGATCTCACCTTCAAGGACCATAACATTGTATCAATCGCATCTGCTAGAAAAATGACAGGATGGATAATGAGAACCTTCAAAACTAGGGAGGCCAAGCCCATGATGACACTCTTCAGGTCACTTGTTCTATCTAGGCTGGAATATTGCTGCACTCTAACAGCACCTTTCAAGGCAGGTGAAATTGCCGACCTAGAAAATGTACAGAGAACTTTCACGGCGCGCATAACGGAGATAAAACACCTCAATTACTGGGAGCGCTTGAGGTTTCTAAACCTGTATTCCTGGAACGCAGGAGGGAGAGATACATGATTATATACACCTGGAAAATCCTAGAGGGACTAGTACCGAACTTGCACACGAAAATCACTCACTACGAAAGCAAAAGACTTGGCAGACGATGCACCATCCCCCCAATGAAAAGCAGGGGTGTCACTAGCACGTTAAGAGACCATACAATAAGTGTCAGGGGACCGAGACTGTTCAACTGCCTCCCAGCACACATAAGGGGGATTACCAACAGACCCCTGGCAGTCTTCAAGCTGGCACTGGACAAGCACCTAAAGGCAGTTCCTGATCAGCCGGGCTGTGGCTCGTACGTTGGTTTGCGTGCAGCCAGCAGCAACAGCCTGGTTGATCAGGCGCTGATCCACCAGGAGGCCTGGTCACAGACCGGGCCGCGGGGGCGTTGACCCCCGAAACTCTCTCCAGGTAAACTCCAGGTTACGCCTCAGGAGAGGTTTGACGCTGGTGAGGGACGCTTGTTCCCTGGAATTACACGTTACGCCTCAGAAGAGGTTTGACGCTGGTGAGGGACGCTTGTTCCCAGGAATTAAACGTTACGCCTCAGGAGAGGTTTGACGCTGTTGAGGGACGCTTGTTCCCGGGAATTAAACGTTACGCCTCAGGAGAGGTTTGACGCTGGTGAGGGACGCTTGTTCCCTGGAATTAAACGTGAAATTACTTCCATGGATCGATCCTGACTGCCACCCATTTCCCACAGAGGATAAATAGCACCAAGTTTAACACTTGTTACAATAGCAGTTAGTTTAACACTTGTTACAATAGCAGTTAGTTTAACACTTGTTACAATAGCAGTTAGTTTAGCACTTGTTACAATAGCAGTTAGTTTAGCACTTGTTACAATAGCAGTTAGCAATTCAAGCCCTGACGTACCTGGCCGTAGCCGAAGTCAGCAACAATGCGAGCATCCGAACAAGACTTGGGCTCTTTTTATGTTAGTATGGCAATAGGGAATTACTCTTAACCTTGTTCTTGCAGATGATGTTAACCGAACATTCTGAAACTCTGTTCTGAGGAGTGTAACTTCTCGTCACGGCCAGGCCAGCGGGAGATTCGTCTGTAAAAACTTGCATTTGTGGTCACAGTGGTGGCCTATGCTAACCTTCCTATTGTGTATAAATATACCTGATTGGATGAATCTTGTAGCCAGCTGGTCCAGTGGCTAACGCGTCGGTCTGGGGTTTTGTGACTCTCTGATCGCGGGTTCAAACCCCGCCCGTGGTATGGTTAAGTTCTTGTCTCTGGCTTCACTATACAGAGAATGTCTTTGCTTTTCAGCCACACGTTTGAGATCTTCATAATCTTGATCTATCGGTGGCGTTAAACCTGTATACATATCTATCTCACTAGTTGATGTTCGTGCATTCGCACACTGGCACGAATAATCATTACATTACTTTCTTGCACGAATAATCATTATATTTCTCTCTTTTCACAGTCTATTAAAAATAAATGTACATACCACGGTGCAAATATTATTTAGTAATACGAATATTACGAACGTAAGTGTAGTCTTGTGGTTTGAACACCTGTTCGTGACTTCGTAAACGAGATTACTAAGGTAGGAACGAACGAGAAACGCAGCTAAGATTAAATGCTTAAAATACATTTTTCCTGAAAGTCTGCAGTTATGTATAGTGTTCACAGAGAATATGTAGTGTGATATATAAACAAGACACACGGTGAGGACAGTGAGTGACCAGAGGTGGAGGCAGGAGGCCAGCGTTTCTTGACCCTCACACGTCTTAACTTGTTAGGCGTCCTCGTGATTGGCAGATTGAACCGACCTGTTACCATAACAGATGGGACCATAACAGGTGGGATCATAACAGATGGGACCATAACAGATGGGACCATAACAGATGGGACCATAACAGATGGGACCATAACAGATGGGACCATAACAGATGGGACCATAACAGATGGGACCATAACAGATGGGACCATAACAGATGGGACCATAACAAATGCGACCATAACAGATGCGACCATAACATATGGGACCATAACAGATGGGATCATAACAGATAGGACCATAACAGGTGGGACCATAACAGATGCGACCATAACATATGCGACCATAACAAATGCGACCATAACAGATGCGACCATAAATATGGGACATAACAGATGGGATCATAACAGATAGGACCATAACAGGTGGGACCATAACAGATGCGACCATAACATATGCGACCATAACAGATGGGACCATAACAGATGGGACCATAACAGATGGGACCATAACAGATGGGACCATTACATATGCGACCATAACAGATGCGACCATAACAGATGGGACCATAACAGATGGGGCCATAACAGATGGGACCATAACAGATGGTCCCATAACAGATGGTCCCATAACAGATGGGACCATAACAGATGGGACCATAACAGATGGTCCCATAACAGATGGTCCCATAACAGATGGGACCATAACAGATGGTCCCATAACAGATGGTCCCATAACAGATGGTCCCATAACAGATGGTCCCATAACAGATGGGACCATAACAGATGTCCCATAACAGATGGACCATAACAAGATGGACCATAACAGATGGGACCATAACAGATGGTCCCATAACAGATGGTCCCATAACAGATGGTCCCATAACAGATGGGACCATAACAGATGGTCCCATAACAGATGGTCCCATAACAGATGGTCCCATAACAGATGGGACCATAACAGATGGTCCCATAACAGATGGGACCATAACAGATGGACCATAACAGATGGGACCATAACAGATGGGACCATAACAGATGGGACCATAACAGATGGGACCATAACAGATGGGACCATAACAGATGGGACCATAACAGATGGTCCCATAACAGATGGGACCATAACAGATGGGACCAAACAGATGGACCATAACAGATGGGACCATAACAGATGGGACCATAACAGATGGGACCATAACAGATGGGACCATAACAGATGGGACCATAACAGATGGTCCCATAACAGATGGGACCATAACAGATGGTCCCATAACAGATGGTCCCATAACAGATGGGACCATAACAGATGGTCCCATAACAGATGGTCCCATAACAGATGGGACCATAATATGATGGGACCATAACAGATGGGGCCATAACAGATGGGACCATAACAGATGGGACCATAACAGATGGGACCATAACAGATGGGGCCATAACAGATGGGACCATAACAGATGGTCCCATAACAGATGGGACCATAACAGATGGGACCATAACAGATGCGACCATAGCAGATGGTCCAATAACAGATGGGACCATAACAGATGGGACCATAACAGATGCGACCATAACAGATGCGACCATAACAGGTGGGACCATAACAGATGGGACCATAACAGGTGGGACCATAACAGGTGGGACCATAACAGATGGGACCATAACAGGTGGGACCATAACAGGTGGGACCATAACAGGTGGGACCATAACAGATGGGACCATAACAGGTGGGACCCCCTCAATTATACTCTTAACAGCAGGTTCTCTGGTCGAGAGGGCAGTCCTATATGACGATGCCCTTTCAGGCAAGCTTATAGTTTGTAAAGTAAAAGGACACAAGTGCAACTAATGTGACATTTATTGTGGCAACGTTTCGCGCTCCAGGAGCTTTATCAAGCCATTACAAACAATACATGGACACAGAGGGTATATAAAGGCTCAGAGTGAGGTGTAATACTAGTGAGGTACCATTTCGATGTTCACTAGTTGAACCGGTGATCCAGTTTACACTAGAAGAAGAGTAGAGATGTGAAGACGAGATGTAGACGAGATGTAGAGATGTGAAGACGATGTAATCGTCTTCACATCTCTACTGTTCCTGCCTATTTTCTGTATTCGACTGAAGAAGCCTACTGTGTAGGCGAAACGTTTCGGAATAAAGTTGTCTAACTGTTGCATATGTGTCTTACCTAACAAGATACCAAGACCAAAAGAGGCATCATCATCGGGTTTTTCCTAAGAGCATAATACCGAATTTGTAGTCCTGAGTTTCTTGACGAGGAATGTACTTACATTCACCAAACATTCACTGAGTTACATTTTCCTTCTTTTTTCATCAAAGACTGCAAGAAAAGAGCTCTTCAGATCATTAATTCTCCACGCATCAACACCACTCCCAGCAAAGTTATAATTCTTCCCAACAGCCAGGTTGCACTGAACGTCTCAAAAGTACTTTCACAAGCTAACACCAGAGTCGCCATCGCTTCTAGCACTTCAATAAAGGATCTAACCAGGACAAAATTCAAGCACCACGAACCAGTCAATGCAGGAGTTTACACTATACCCTGTGGAGGCTGTGACAAGATTTACGTAGGTGAAACAGCAAGAAACCTCGACACCCGCCTCAATGAACACATTTACGCATGTAGGAACGATAACCTGAACAACGCCTGTGTACAACACCGAAATTCCACCAGTCATCTCATGAAATTCAGAGACGCCCAATTAGTGATCAAAGAAACTAATTTCCGCAGACGCAAGTGCCTCGAATCAGCACTGATCGCTGTTTCGAATACAATTAAACAAAACAGCGGCAGCTTCACCATCTCCGAAGTCTTAGCAAGAATCCTCCTGAAAACAGTAAACCCTGCCATTACATAGTCTCTCCTGTTATACTACACAAAGCACAGAGAGTGAACACTGAAACAAGCTGCCTCTTTCCAGTCTATATTTGTCCAACCTATTTTTATGTTACCCAAGTAATAGCTTTTATATCCTTTTACTCATGTACGAATTAATTGCTCTTCCATATTGTATTACTTTTGTCACTACTACTACTACTACTACTACTACTACTACTACTACTACTACTACTACTACTACTACTACTGCTACTACTACTACTACTACTACTACTACTACTACTACTACTGCTACTACTACTACTGCTACTACTACTACTACTACTACTGCTACTACTACTACTACTGCTACTACTACTACTGCTACTACTACTACTACTACTACTGCTACTACTACTACTACTACTACTACCACTAGTGAACATCGAAATGGTACCTCACTAGTATTACACCTCACTCTGAGCCTTTATATACCCTCTGTGTCCATGTATTGTTTGTAATGGCTTGATAAAGCTCCTGGAGAGCGAAACGTTGCCACAATAAATGTCACATTAGTTGCACTTGTGTCCTTTTACTTTACGTATTGTCGGTAATTCTACCAACTTTATTACAAGCTTATAGTTACGTGGCTACAGTACGTAAACAGGTTGAGGTGTAAGTTGTGCTCACACCTCTACAACAACAACTGTACTTACAGATTTAAGTTATCCCTTGAATTAAACAAAGATCCTGGAGTTAACTTAAACAAAATAAATACGAGAGTAATTATTTACAAGGTTAATTATAGGAGAAAATAACGTTATTTTAAAACAAAGGAACTTACGTGACTCTTAATGGAGTTAATGAGGGAGATTTACATATTAAGAGGAGTTAATATTAATATATATTAATTGTAATTATTGCAACAAGAAATAAATACATTACGTATAAGAAATATATAAAAAAATGGGAAATTTTAATTTAATTGGCGGAGTAAAATTTGTTATGACTGTGTTTAGAAAATATGGAAGAAATCTTAAGAAAACGCAAAGATAGTGGGATAAGCTAGTGGGATAAGATAGTGGGATAAGATAGTGGGATAAGATAGTGGGATAAGATAGTGGGATAAGATAGTGGGATAAGATAGTAAGAGAAGATAGTGGGATAAGGTAGTGGGATAAGATAGCGGGATGAGATAGTGGGATCAGATAGCGGGATAAGATAGTGGGAGAAGATAGTGGGATAAGATAGTGGGATAAGATAGCGGGATGAGATAGTGGGATAAGATAGCGGGATAAGATAGTGGGATAAGATAGCGGGATAAGATAGTGGGATAAGATAGCAGGATAAGATAGCGGGATAAGATAGTGGGATAAGATAGTGGGATAAGATAGTGGGATAAGATAGCGGGATGAGATAGTGGGATAAAATAGCGGGATAAGATAGTGGGATAAGATAGTGGGATAAGATAGTGGGATAAGATAGTGGGATAAGATAGCGGGATAAGATAGCGGGATAAGATAGTGGGATAAGATAGTGGGATAAGATAGTGGGATAAGATAGTGGGATAAGGTACAGGAGGCTGAGAGTGCAGGAGAGGCAGGAGGCTGACAGTGTAGGTGAGGCAGGAGGCTGACAGTGTAGGTGAGGCAGGAGGCTGACAGTGTAGGTGAGGCAGTAGGCTGACAGTGTAGGGGAGGTAGGAGGCTGACAGTGTAGGTGAGGCAGGAGGCTGACAGTATAGGTGAGGCAGGAGGCTGACAGTGCAGGTGAGGCAGGAGGCTGACAGTGTAGGGGAGGCAGGAGGCTGACAGTGTAGGCGTGGCAGGAGGCTGACAGTGTAGGTGAGGCAGGAGGCTGACAGTGTAGGTGAGGTAGGAGGCTGACAGTGTAGGGGAGGTAGGAGGCTGACAGTGTAGGTGAGGCAGGAGGCTGACAGTATAGGTGAGGCAGGAGGCTGACAGTGCAGGTGAGGCAGGAGGCTGACAGTGTAGGGGAGGCAGGAGGCTGACAGTGTAGGTGAGGCAGGAGGCTGACAGTGCAGGTGAGGCAGGAGGCTGACAGTGTAGGTGAGGCAGGAGGCTGACAGTGTAGGCGAGGCAGAAGGCTGACAGTGCAGGCGAGGCAGGAGGCTGACAGTGTAGGCGAGGCAGGAGGCTGACAGTGTAGGGGAGGTAGGAAGCGGACTGTGTAGGCGAGTCAGAAGGCTGACAGTGTAGGTGAGGCAGGAGGCTGACAGTGTAGGCGAGGCAGGAGGCTGACAGTGTAGGTGAGGCAGGAGGCTGACAGTGTAGGTGAGGCAGGAGGGTGACAGTGTAGGTGAGGCAGGAGGCTGACAGTGTAGGTGAGGCAGGAGGCTGACAGTGTAGGGGAGGTAGGAGGTTGACAGTGTAGGTGAGGCAGGAGGCTGACAGTATAGGTGAGGCAGGAGGCTGACAGTGTAGGTGAGGCAGGAGGCTGACAGTGTAGGGGAGGCAGGAGGCTGACAGTGTAGGTGAGGCAGGAGGCTGACAGTGCAGGTGAGGCAGGAGGCGGACAGTGTAGGGGAGGCAGGAGGCTGACAGTGTAGGTGAGGCAGGAGGCTGACAGTGCAGGTGAGGCAGGAGGCTGACAGTGTAGGCGAGTCAGAAGGCTGACAGTGTAGGTGAGGCAGGAGGCTGACAGTGTAGGCGAGGCAGGAGGCTGACAGTGTAGATGAGGCAGGAGGCTGACAGTGTAGGTGAGGCAGGAGGCTGACAGTGTAGGGGAGGCAGGAGCCTGAGAGTGTAGGGGAGGTAGGAGGCTGACAGTGTAGGCGAGGCAGGAGGCTGACAGTGTAGGTGAGGCAGGAGGCTGACAGTGTAGGTGAGGTAGGAGGCTGACAGTGTAGGTGAGGGAGGAGGCTGACAGTGCAGGTGAGGCAGGAGGCTGACAGTGTAGGTGAGGCAGGAGGCTGACAGTGTAGGTGAGGAAGGAGGCTGACAGTGCAGGCGAGGCAGGAGGCTGACAGTGTAGGCGAGGCAGGAGGCTGACAGTGTAGGTGAGGCAGGAGGCTGACAGTGTAGGGGAGGCAGGAGGCTGACAGTGTAGGCGAGGCAGGAGGCTGAGAGTGTAGGCGAGGCAGGAGGCTGACAGTGTAGGGGAGGTAGGAAGCGGACATTGTAGGCGAATCAGAAGGCTGACAGTGTAGGTGAGACACGAGGCTGACAGTATAGGTGAGGCAGGAGGCTGACAGCGTAGGTGAGGCAGGAGGCTGACAGTGTAGGTGAGGCAGGAGGCTGACAGTGTAGGGGAGGCAGGAGGCTGACAGTGTAGGGGAGGCAGGAGGCTGACAGTGTAGGGGAGGCAGGAGGCTGACAGTGTAGGGGAGGCAGGAGGCTGACAGTGTAGGGGAGGCAGGAGGCTGACAGTGTAGGCGAGACAGGAGGCTGACAGTGTAGGCGAGGCAGGAGGCTGACAGTGTAGGCGAGGCAGGAGGCTGACAGTGTAGGCGAGGCAGGAGGCTGACAGTGTAGGTGAGGCAGTAGGCTGACAGTGTAGGGGAGGTAGGAAGCGGACAGTGTAGGCGAGTCAGAAGGCTGACAGTGTAAGTGAGGCAGGAGGCTCACAGTATAGGCGAGGCAGGAGGCTGACAGTGTAGGGGATTTAGGAAGCGGACATTGTAGGCGAATCAGAAGGCTGACAGTGTAGGTGAGACACGAGGCTGACAGTGTAGGTGAGGCAGGAGGCTCACAGCGTAGGTGAGGCAGGAGGCTGACAGTGTAGATGAGGCAGGAGGCTGACAGCGTAGGTGAGGTAGGAGGCTGACAGTGAAGGTGAGGCAGGAGGCTGACAGTGTAGGGGAGGCAGGAGGCTGACAGTGTAGGGGAGACAGGAGGCTGACAGTGTAGGCGAGGCAGGAGGCTGACAGTGTAGGCGAGGCAGGAGGCTGACAGTGTAGGCGAGGCAGGAGGCTGACAGTGTATTCGAGGCAGGAGGCTGAAAGTGTAGGCGAGGCAGGAGGCTGACAGTGTAGGGGAGGTAGGAAGCGGACAGTGTAGGCGAGTCAGAAGGCTGACAGTGTAGATGAGGCAGGAGGCTGACAGTGTAGGTGAGGCAGGAGGCTGACAGTGTAGGTGAGGCAGGAGGCTGACAGTGTAGGTGAGGCAGGAGGCTGACAGTGTAGGTGAGGCAGGAGGCTGACAGTGTAGGGGAGGCAGGAGGCTGACAGTGTAGGTGAGACACGAGGCTGACAGTGTAGGTGAGGCAGGAGGCTGACAGCGTAGGTAAGGCAGGAGGCTGACAGTGTAGATGAGGCAGGAGGCTGACAGCGTAGGTGAGGTAGGAGGCTGACAGTGAAGGTGAGGCAGGAGGCTGACAGTGTAGGGGAGGCAGGAGGCTGACAGTGTAGGGGAGGCAGGAGGCTGACAGTGTAGGGGAGGCAGGAGGCTGACAGTGTAGGGGAGGCAGGAGGCTGACAGTGTAGGCGAGGCAGGAGGCTGACAGTGTAGGCGAGGCAGGAGGCTGACAGTGTAGGCGAGGCAGGAGGCTGACAGTGTAGGCGAGGCAGGAGGCTGACAGTGTAGGCGAGGCAGGAGGCTGACAGTGTAGGCGAGGCAGGAGGCTGACAGTGTAGGGGAGGTAGGAAGCGGACAGCGTAGGCGAGTTAGAAGGCTGACAGTGTAGGTGAGGCAGGAGGCTGACAGTGTAGGTGAGGCAGGAGGCTGACGGTGTAGGTGAAGCAGGAGGCTGACAGTGTAGGTGAGGCAGGAGGCTGACAGTGTAGGTGAGGCAGGAGGCTGACAATGTAGGGGAGGCAGGAGGCTGAGAGTGTTGGGGAGGCAGGAGGCTGAGAGTGTAGGGGAGGCAGGAGGCTGAGAGTGTAGGGGAGGCAGGAGGCTGAGAGTGTATGGGAGGCAGGAGGCTGAGAGTGTAGGGGAGGCAGGAGGCTGAGAGTGTAGGGGAGGCAGGAGGCTGAGAGTGTAGGGGAGGCAGGAGGCTGAGAGTGTAGGGGAAACAGGAGGCTGAGAGTGTAGGGGAGGCAGGAGGCTGAGAGTGTAGGGAAGGGAGGAGGTGAGAGTGTAGGGGGGGCAGGAGGCTGAGAGTGTAGGGGAGGCAGGAGGCTGAGAGTGTAGGGGAGGCAGGAGGCTGAGAGTGTAGGGGAGGCAGGAGGCTGAGAGTGTAGGGGAGGCAGGAGGCTGACAGTGTATGGGAGGCAGGAGGCTGAGAGTGTAGGGGAGGCAGGAGGCTGAGAGTGTAAGGGAGGCAGGAGGCTAAGAGTGTAGGGGAGGCAGGAGGCTGAGAGTGTAGGGGAGGCAGGAGGCTGAGAGTGTAGGGGAGGCAGGAGGCTGACAGTGTAGGGGATTAAGGAGGCTGACAGTGTAGGCGAGGCATGAGGCTGGCAGTGTAGGCGAGGCATGAGGCTGACAGTGTAGGCGAGGCAGGAGGCTGACAGTGTAGACGAGGCAGGAGGCTGACAGTGTAGGGAAGATAGGAAGCGGACAGTGTAGGCGAGTCAAAAGGCTGACAGTGTAGGCTAGGCAGGAGGCTGACAGTGTAGGCGAGTCAAAAGGCTGACAGTGTAGGCGAGGCAGGAGGCTGACAGTGTAGGCGAGTCAAAAGGCTGACAGTGTAGGCGAGTCAGGAGGCTGACAGTGTAGGCGAGGCAGGAGGGTGACAGTGTAGGCGAGGCAGGAGGCTGACAGTTTAGGCGAGGCAGGAAGCGGACAGTGTAGGCGAGTCAGAAGGTTGACAGTGTAGGCGAGGCAGGAGGCTGACAGTGTAGGCGAGGCAGGAGGCTGACAGTTTAGGCGAGGCAGGAGGCTGACAGTGTAGGCGAGGCAGGAGGCTGACAGTGTAGGCGAGGCAGGAGGATTACAGTGTAGGCGAGGCAGGAGGCTGACAGTGTAGGGGAGTCAGAAGGCTGACAGAAGCCCAGGAGACTCTGTCACTGTCGTCAGAATTACTCCCTAAGAGAACGTCACTAACTTTGTTGATAAGCGATACTGGAAGTTTAAGGGAGGTCATTGTGGTGGGGGGGAGGGTAAGGCAGGTCATTGTGGTGAATGGGGGAGGGTAAGACAGGACATTGTGGTGAGGGGGTAAGGCAGGTCATTGTGGTGAATGGGGGAGGGTAAGACAGGACATTGTGGTGAGGGGGGAGGGTAAGGCAGGTCATTGTGGTGAATGGGGGAGGGTAAGACAGGACATTGTGGTGAGGGGGTAAGGCAGGTCATTGTGGTGAATGGGGGAGGGTAAGACAGGACATTGTGGTGAGGGGGGAGGGTAAGGCAGGTCATTGTGGTGAGGGGGGATGGTAAGGCAGGTCACTGTGGTGGACGGGGGAGAGTAAGGCAGGTCATTGTGGTGATGGGGGAGGGTAAGGCAGGTCATTGTGATGAGGGGAAGAGTAAGGCAGGTGATTGTGGTGAGGGGTAGGGGAAGGCAGGTCATTGTGGTGAACGTTGGAGGGTAAGGCAGGTCATTGTGGTGAGGGGTTAAGGCAGGTCATTGTGGTGAATGGGGGAGGGTAAGACAGGACATTGTGGTGAGGGGGGAGGGTAAGGCAGGTCGTTGTGGTGAGGGGGGATGGTAAGGCAGGTCACTGTGGTGGACAGGGGAGAGTAAGGCAGGTCATTGTGGTGAGGGGGGAGGGTAAGGCAGGTCATTGTGATGAGGGGGGAGGGTAAGGCAGGTGACTGTGGTGAGGGGTAGGGGAAGGCAGGTCATTGTGGTGAACGTTGGAGGGTAAGGCAGGTCATTGTGGTGAGGGGGTAAGGCAGGTTATTTTGATGAGGGGGGAGGGTAAGGCAGGTCATTGTTTTGAGGGGGAGGGTAAGGCAGGTCATTGTGGTGAGGGGGAGGGTAAGGCAGGTCATTGTGGTGAACGGGGGAGGGTAAGGCAGGTCATTGAGGTGAGGAGGAGGGTAAAGCAGGTCATTGTGGTGAGTAAGGGAGGGTAAGGTAGGTCATTGTGGTGAGGGTGGGGGGAGGGTAAGGCAAGTCATTGTAGTGAGGGTAGGGGGGAGTCAGGCAGATCATTGTGGTGAGGGGGGGAGGGTAAGACAAGAGTCATTGTGGTAAGGGTGGGGGAAGTCAGACAGGTCATTGTGGTGAGGAGGATAGGGTAAGACAAGTCATTGTGGTGAGGGGGGGAAGGGTAACGTAGGTCATTGTGGTATGTATGTGTGGCGTTATTCACATTATCATACAAGTCAGTGAATGGGGTATAACATGTACCCATCAGCTGCACACACTTACCATATATATATAACTACAGGACGCTGAGTTGGCAGAGGGTGTACTTTTCTGCAGTTGCCTTTTTTAACGACTACAAGGCATATGTTGGAAATTATGGTATCAAGGCGTTTTGATGTAGGTCGGCTGCTTGCTGGAGACGCTTGTTAGTTCAGCCGCTTCCGAGGTAGTGTCCTGCCATAGTAGATTTACAGATGTTATATGGTTAGATATATGTGTTTGTTAAAAATTAAGTCTGAATAAAACTGGGTTGATTTTATTCTTATTGGACATAGAATGGGTCTAATGGTACCCATTTTACTGTGTCTTCTGCGCGGTCACCCAGGATCATTGGTCTCTGGAAATTTTGCTTGTGGATTAAGCATCGGAGTCTTTGTTGGAGGGTCGTTGTGTGTTCTGTAGGGAAGTGTGTTGATGTTGTCTCTGTTGGTGAAACGTTTCGAATACACAGGTTTCTTCAGTCAAATACAAAGGGTGCAGTGGAAGTGGAATAGAGATGAAGTAATTAATCCAACCTTGTAGATAGAGGAATTGAGGTGATCAGTCCCTTAGACTGAAGAAGATTTCAGAGTACCGATCCTCGGTACGGGTGGAAGCATTAGGACGTGTTGCCTTAAGACACCTGCTGTCCCTACTCACCCAGCCGTAAGTAGGTACCTGGGTGTTAGTCGACTGGGTCGCATCCGATGTCAGCTATGGTCTGTATACCTTGCACATGTACTTGTAGAACACCTGGAGTATACCTGGAGAGTGTTCCGGGAGTCAACACCCCTGCGGCCCGGTCTGTGACCAGGCCTCATGGTGGAGATGAAGGCCTGATCAACCAGGCCGTTACTGCTGGACGCACACAGACCGACGTATGAACCACAGCCCGGCTGATCAGGTAAAATGTTGTATCCAAAAATAGACGATTTCAATTAACAGTCTGGGTTTTTCATAGAGAATGGGATTATTATGGGATTATTGGAATTAAGGGCAGCATACAAAAATTTTTTCTCATGGAATAACAGACACTTTCGCAGATTTTATTTCCTAACTAAGCGTGTTCAATATTTGCATTTAAATGTTATGGGCGGAGAGGCGCAGGATGTTATTTGGTGTGTTAGGTAATGTTTTTGGATCCGACAGGGATACCAGTGTGCAAAAATAGGTATCATGGAAATTAGACACATGGGTAACTTTTGGGTATCTATATTATAGACGTTTTGCCATCCAGTGGCTTTATCAGTATAAAGGCATAATGTCAAAAATTATATAAAAATGATGAGGTAATCAGTCCCTCAGTCAACTGAAAAGCACCGATGATGCTGACACAAGAACACACTGTGTCTTTGTATTGATAAAGGCACTGGATGGCGGAACGTCTACAATAATGATACCCAGATGCTGCACATGTCTAATTTTTATCTTAGCATGACTCACTAAATCGTAATGACACGATTGCAAACCATACCACAGGTGGGGTTTGAACCAGCGATCAGGAAGTCTCAAAACTCCGGACCGTCGCGTTAGCCACTGGGCCAGTATTGTATACATCGATGTACAAGAATATACGTATCCATTCTTGTATCGTCAGTCGTCGATTTGACTCAACGACGCACAAGTATCCTGGACCACATCTGTGGCCAAAAAAATGAACGCAAGAAGTACAAATGTGCGTTTCTTTGCTTACATAACTTCAAGAGTTTTATATCTGGATGTCGCCACTGATTTAACTACATAAAAGTTGATTGTACTGTTCTGTATGTTGGCTACCCGGGGTTGGTGTCCTGGGAAACTGATCTCAAACTACACCAAGTTTGTGTTCCAGTATTTAACTAGAATTAGGCCATTACAAAGTGGTGCATAGCTTACTAACCCACCAGAAGTGTTACTGGATATGCATCACGCCCTGGGCAACCCTGCTAGGATTATAGGTACGGTTAGTTGCTTGCAAACTACGATCTGTCTACAAGAATTCATACGAACCAGGTCGGGGTTGAAATATACATCAACAACCAGTTGTTATCTCCATAGTAAGATGGTAAACCTGGGCGTCCTCACAGCATGAATATTAATGGGACGCCGGCTAGACCAGGTTCCTATCTGTAGATAAATACTTGAAGATACGGAATATATTGATAGAAAAATTAAAACAGATTTGGAAAGTTCTCTAGAGTTTGTCTAAACTCTGGTATGAGGTTTATGTTACCTCAAAGCCGGAGAGAAATTGTACAAGTGATGAGTAAGGGAATACAAGTCGATGAACTCTTCAATTAACCCCATCAATAATCTGTTGTAATGGTGATAGTCACCTTTCCACTGGGAATAATACATTGGTAGACGAAGGTCACCATGGTGATCAACAGACTCACGACTCGACTCAAAATCCGGGGAAATTGATCAAGAATATTACGAAAACCGAAGCACACGAGACACAGGTGTGAGAGCCAGAGAACACCGGAGAATTTTCACAGAAGTAATATTGTGACTAATATTGCCTATTTTTCACTGCCAGACAGTATGGGAAAACAAATCCGGTTCTTTCATGATGAACCAGGCTGTTATTACCGGCGACCCCCACTGGCCAACACGACTACTGAAGCTTCGTTGATGTCAGTACAAAATACCTGGTCCATAAGTGTTCTAATCAGTTCTATGTAGCAGTGATGTCACTGTCTAACAAGCTGACCACTGAGAAGGGAAATCAAAACTGAAATAACTAAATTTGTAATTAGATTTCTTTAAAGCATAAACGCATTTCAAAGAATTATTAATAAACTAAAAAAAATATACCATGACGGGCTTGACCTAGAATCTTCATTGTCAAACTTAAGTAATCGAAATATAATTCAGTTCGACTCCTCTACAGACAAATTGATTTTGAAATTGTCAGTCTTTACTAATTTGGGTCACTGGATATATAAAAAAAATTGCCTTTATTGAAAAAGATAAGGACTCAAGCCATTATATTGGACTTGTAAAGGCAGGAACGTAATTAATGAAATGGCACAATACCGTGACTGGAACAATACACAAATAGGAGATTGAAATGTATGACAACGTTTCGGTCTGATTTGGACCATTATGACGACCTTTCGGTCTGACTTGGACCATTATGACGACCTTTCGGTCTGACTTGGACCATTATGATGACCTTTCGGTCTGACTTGGATCATTATGACGATCTTACGATCTGACTTGGATCATTATGACGACCTTTTGGTCTGACTTGGACCATCATGACGACCTTTCGGTCTGATTTGGACCATTATGACGACCTTTCAGTCTGACTTGAACCATAATGACGATCTTACGATCTGACTTGAACCATTATGACGACCTTTCGGTCTGTCTTGGACCATTGTGATGACGTTTCGGTCTGGTTTAGACCATTTACAAAGTCACACTAACAGTTACTGTGACTCTGGAAATCCAAATCAGACCAAGACGTCGTGTTAAGCTCCTCCTGCCTCCTATGCGCGGGTTATCTGTGTATTGTTCCAGTTATGGCATCAGTTTATTCGCTGAAGTCATGTAGTGGGCCGGTGGGAGACTTGGACCTGCCTCGCATGGGCCAGTAGACCTGCAGTGTTCCTGTTTTAGGTTCTTATACATGTCAAACTCCTTTTAGTTGTTGATACTGACTTTCTTCAGGCTGATGTGGACAAAGATTCCTCGTAATTTTGCAAATAACTTTCATGTTTGTGGGTGTATTTGTTGTCCCACAAATTCGCTCGAGTTAATGCTTTGGGACACCTTACGGGTAGTAACAATAATATTTTTCGGAAATACCCAAGCTGACACAGCTGATGACCTGTCAACAAATATCCTTCAGATAGCCATTAAAAGTGGATTTCTTCCTTTAGCACCTAGAATTTTTCCGGTCAAGTGTGGAGCACTCAGTGACGAATTGCGTGAATCTTTTGGGCTCCATTTTTCCCTCTACCAGGGGAAAATGGAACCCAAAGAGATCACTGCGGGACAATAACATCTTCTCGCAAACTTTAGCCAGTCGATTGTTATGGTCATAATCGTTTTCAGGATCTTGATAATTCTAAGCGAGAAGCTTCCCTCTCTGACTAGCAAAATCGTAATGACACGATTGCAAACGAACCATACCTCGGGCGGGGTTAGAACCCGCGATCAGAGAGTGGCCAACGCGTCGGTCTGGAGTTTTATGACTCTGATCGCGGGTTCTAACCCCGCCAGAGGTATTTTTTTTTCTCTCTGTTTGTAGACAAGTGTTACCATGACACTTCTGCCCTGAACGACGTAACTGGCGTGCCGCAGGTAGGAAAAAAGTGCTTTCTTAATCGTCTGTCGGCCAAGCCCAGAGCATCTCAAGTATATCTAGATTTCACTACGCAAAATTTTACAACAGTTTATTAAGTTTATTTAGGTTCAGGTACACGTAAATACCGTTACAGGAATTATCATACAGTAACACATGTGTAAATTATCTAATAACATGTGTAAATTATCTAGTAACATTTGTGTAAATTATCTAGGATATCCCAAAGAAAGTTAGTGACTTATTTCTATTGAACCAGAAGTTATAAGCAGTGGAACACACTGCTTTGACTAGAAGTTATAAGCAGTGGAACACACTGACTAGAAGTTATAAGCAGTGGAAAATTCTTGTCTCCAGTGCTTGATAATTAACAGAATTCATTTAGAGAGGATAGAGCAAAATTGGTTGATTTGGAGGGCAAATTTATATTGGAGGGAAGTGGGGTGGTTTGTAGGGAGTGAGTAATGGAGTTTTTGTATGCTAGGGGCTTGGACACCCAACACCCTTTTGTGAACTTGTTGAGAGTACAGGCAAGTGGTTTTTATGATTTGATGTGCTGTTGGAGTATGTGCAAGGTAACATGAAGGGGTGCAACAAAACCGGTTAGCAGGACTTGAGTCCTGGAGGTGAAAACACAGTGCCGGTACTCTGAAGGAGGGGAGGGGGTACTGCAATTAGAAGGGACATCTGACCTGCAATGTCGGCACACCTCTGGCAAGACGGTGATAGTGAGTGATTATTATTATTATTATTAGTAAAGATTAGCCGGTATTCTCCCGGCCCGGGCCATTTCCAAGTGGTGGCCCGGCCTTGGCTCCCTCTTTAGGGAGTGTCTGAGACCTAAGTCTCCCATGGGAGGAGGCACAAGTACCTCCTCATCTTTGGGACCAACTGTCCCCAGGCCTAGCCACAAGCTAGGCCTCTCTGGTCTGCCATCCCCGCCCCAAGGGGGCTAATGGGAATGACAGTCTTATGAGCTAAAAGCTCGGGCTCAGGCACCTACCCTACCCTAGAAGGGCTGGGCATGGTGACGATCGTGAGTGATGGTGACTGTCTTGTTTTTTTCGGGTCACACAACCTGAGTGGGGAAACGGCCAGTGTGTTAAACTCCATTTAATATATTAGCAGTAAACAACTCGGCATCAAAGCCTGACCGATGGTTGTGATCTTGTGATCAGAGTGAATCCTCCTGCACTACACCTGTCCCAGTCTTTTTATCCCCCACATAATTCTTGTTTTGTCACATTCCTTTAGAAGGTCTCGGGGGTCAACGTCCCCTCGGCCCGGTCTGTGACCAGACTTCATTATATCCGCTTCTTATTTTAGTTTCCTAAGCATCTGTTAAATTAAAACCTGTTTCATTGGTATTAAGTTTTCAAGGATGTGTTAATTTCCACACGACTCCTTGGAGAAGTAGTCCTAAGATTTCTGGTGACGGAGGCTAGATCACGCAGAGATATCTATCTTCCTTGCATCAGGACAGTGTGCTCGGTGCATTTTGTGGCATAACCTCTGCTGCTGCAAAATACTCTGAAAGCACTGCCTTTAAAACATAAAGTCTCTCTAACCACAGAACGAGTGAGGTTGGAAATGATGCTGGGAAAGTTTGACTGCTCATTTGCCATGGGTTCAAGTCCCATCCATTTCTTGATTCTTATGCAGTCATGTTATTACGATTTACTGAGTCATGAAGCTTCTCGGTAAAACGTAGTAAACTAAAGACAGAATACTTCAACGTTAGTAAATATACTCACTCATAAATAAATTTAATACAGAGCTCAGAAAAGTCGTAAGAATAAAAACAAGCCAATATTTATTTCTATTGTTTACCCATTAAGTTCTGATTCTCCTGATCTACGCTGATACAGTAATGGCATCGTTGTGTATAACGCAGAGGCACTGGGGCCTTTATATGACAAAGCCGAGGGAAACAGGCATTGCCGTCCTGACACCAGATATCTACCGCAGGTGCCGTGTATGCACCTATATGTACTCGCCTATATGTGGTTGCAGGGGTCGGTTGACAGCTTCTGGCCCCGCCTCTTCATTGGTCGATACTAAGTCACTTTTTCTCTGCTCCATGAGCTTTATCATACCTCTTCTTAAAGCTATGTATGGATCCTGCCTCCACTACATCACTTCCCACACTATTCCTCTTCCCGACAACTCTGTGACTGAAGAAATACTTCCTAACATCCCTGTGATTCATGTGAATCTTCAACTTTCAGCTGTGACCCCTCGTTACTGTGTCCAATCTCTGGAACATCCTGTCTCTATCCACCTTGTCGATTCCTCTCAGTATTTTGTGTGTCGTTATCATGTCCCCCCTATCTCTCCTGTCCTCCAGTGTCGTCAGGTTGATTTCTCTTAACCTCTCCTCGTAGGACATACCTCTTAGCTCTGGGACTAGTCTAGTTGCAAACCTTTGCACTTTCTCTAGTTTCTTCACGTGCTTGGCTAGGTGTGGGTTCCAAACTGGTGCCGCATACTCCAATATGGGCCTAACGTACACGGTGTACAGGGTCCTGAACGATTCCTTATTAAGATGTCGGAATGCTGTGGTATGGTTTGTTTGCAATCGTGTCTTTACTATTTCGCTAGTCATGTTGACGGCTTTGAGGGGACTTGAGCTAGAGTTCGCCGCGGCCATGCTAGCTGGAGATTCGTCTGTAAAAACTTGCATTTGTGGTCACAGTGGTGGCCTATGCTAACCTTCCTATGGTGTAGAAATATACCTAGTTGGATGAATCTTGTTGTGGCTAGCTGGTCCAGTGGCTAACGCGACGGTCTGGAGTTTTGAGACACTCTGACCGCGGGTTCTATCCCCACCCGTTGTATGGTTTGTTTGCAATCGTGTCATTACGATTTCGTGAGTCGTGCTGTTCTTAAGTTTGCTTGGCGCCAGTAAGCTGCAGCAGTTATTTGGTTGATCTGCGCCTCAGGAGACGTACCCAGAGTTATACTCACCCCAAGGTCCATTTCCTATAGAGAGAGAGAGAGAGAGAGAGAGAGAGAGAGAGAGAGAGAGAGAGAGAGAGAGAGAGAGAGAGAGAGAGAGAGAGAAAGGGAGAAAGGGAGAGAGAGGGAGAGGGAAGGAGGGAGGGGCGGGCGGGCATAGGGAATGGAATGGTTAGGGTACTATCAAGTCAGTGAGATGTCAATTGGTCTGTGTACTCGCCTAATTCACCTAATTGTGGTTGCAGGGGTCGAGGCACAGCTCCTGGCCCCTCCTGTTCACTGATCGCTACTAGGTTTTCTCTCTCTGCTTCCAGAGCTTTGCCATATCTCGTCTTAAAGCTATGTATGGTTCCTGCCTCCGCTGCATCACTTGCTAGGCTATTCCACTTCCTGACGACTCTATGACTGAAGAAATACTTCCTAACATCCCTGTGACTCGTCTGAGTCTTCAGCTTCCAGTTGTGACCCCTTGTTTCTGTGTCCCATCTCTGGAACAATGCGTAAATGAATGTGTCTGTTCATATGTACTGATGTGAGCATTAGTTTTGGGTTTGAGTGCGTCAGGAAATTAGAGAAAGTGCAAAGGATTGTAACAAGACTAGTCCCGGAGCTAAGGGGCTTGCCCTAGAAGGAGAGGTTAAGGGAAATCGACCTGACGACACTGGAAGACAGGAGAGTTAGGAGGGATATGATAACGACATATAAAATACTGAGAGAAATTGACATAAAATACTGAGAGTGTTTCAGAGATGAGAAACAGTTGGGAGTTGAAGACTCAGATGAATCACAAGGATGTTAGGAAGTATTTCTTCAGTCATAGAGTCGTCAGGAAGTGGAATAGCCTAGCAAGTGATGTAGCGGAGGCAGGAACCATACATAGCTTTAAGACGAGATATGACAAAGCTCTGGAAGCAGAAAGAGAGAAAACCTAGTAGCGATCAGTGAATAGGCGGGGCCAGGAGCTGTGACTCGACACTTGCAAATACAACTAGGTGAGTGTACACACACACACACACACACACACACACACACACACACACACACACACACACACACTGCATTAACTGTTTCAGTGTTTTAAGCAGCAACATCAAAGTGAAAGGGAACAGGCAAAGGGAAAGAAAACGTAAAAAGAGAAAACCAAACAGCGAGAAATGGAAGTACTAAGACAAGAAGAAGAGAGAATACACAGGACAAATTAGAAAATCTCAACGCAAAGGAACAGAAGTGTAGACAATGCCGAGGAAATTATCATTCAATATTTGCTGTTTCTGTTTGCTCAATGAACTTGACGTTGTACTTCCAGAAAATTTTCTTATGCATATTTAATGTCTTGAATTAAATGGGGAGAATATAACAGTGACTAAATTTAGTTCTTCACGTATTTAAGGAGTATAACATCCGAGGAGGGATATCCCCCCACTGAACATCTAATATAACCATCAATAACAAGATATAACATTAGCTTTCTAGATCAAATAATTCCCAAGGAGTCAGAAATTCTTCAGCCATGACTCGCAGGTAAACTTTCTCAGCTGTCATGTAGATGGATGACAATAAATTAAACGCTGGTCCACTGAAAGAAAAGTTCCACTTTGCTGACAGTCGACATGAGTTATTGTGTGAGACTAGTTGCTGTGGGTTGGTGGGTTGTCTGCTGTCAGAGCTGAGTGTGTGAGACTAGTTGCTGTGGGTTGGTGGGTTGTCTGCTGTCAGAGCTGAGTGTGTGAGACTAGTTGCTGTG
Source organism: Cherax quadricarinatus (assembly GCF_026875155.1). Classification (NCBI taxonomy): domain Eukaryota; kingdom Metazoa; phylum Arthropoda; class Malacostraca; order Decapoda; family Parastacidae; genus Cherax; species Cherax quadricarinatus. The sequence continues at coordinate 29,758,671 of NC_069464.1, read as the reverse complement.
GGATGGTGGGTTGTGTGCTGTTACAGCTGAGTGTGTGAGACTAGTTGC